>CM067309.1:6117574-6717574 GCA_034231615.1 Meghimatium bilineatum | reverse complement strand
GGGGGGGGGGGGTCAATGTAACTCAAAAGCCATTCTGAAGTTGGGTGTATCAGGCAGAAAGGCACAGATATCACAGCAAAACTGTAAACTATTGCACAATGCATTCCATTCTCCAGACTGCATCCTAATTTGAAGGAGTTTGAAAATGAACACAGAAGAACAAGAAGATATATGTGCCTTACAGTCCGATACACTCAACTTCAACATGGCTTTTGAGTTAATACTCAGTATGAGATGGGACAGCCAACCCTACCCATAAAACCTTTGTCTCCTCTTACAACAAGCATGGCAGATATTTTCATGCCTCTGCAACACATGAGCACTGTGATTTGTCTGAGCATGTGATTTGTCCTTAATTTCTTCACAGGTTTCACTGGGTAAACCATCTTCTGCCACATCATTCCACATGAGAACTGGAAGGGAGCAATACTATGAGAACCTCATTGACATTTTCCCCCAGGAAAGAACTGCAATACTTGCTTACAGGGATCTAGTAAAGGTATTATTTATTGTTGTTGTCGATATCCAAAAGCTGATGAGTAATGTTACTCTTGTCAGCACAATGCCATTCTTTAAAAAGTGCAGGTCTTCAGAAGTTGACTTGATCCATACAGTAAGCTAGTGACTGTTAAGGGTTTCTGTAGAAGTTTTTTTTCTCTGGCAGTTGAAAGGTAAAGGCAGTCAATAAGGAGGTATTCTACTGTTTCATTTGGATGAAAACAGTGTCTACAAGTGGGTAGTACTGGGGTTTGATTTGGTTTAAATGGCTATTGGTCCTTGCATGTCCTGTTCGAAACTGAAAGATTATTTATTGTATTCAGGGTGATGTATGAAGATGTAGTAAGTCGTTGTTTTGATACCCAGGAATTACGAGCAATTAAGCTCTTCCTATTACAAACCTAGAAAACTCCAACTCTCAGTGGTGTCCAATGGTTTGAGAAGTTTCCTAATTAGAGGTTAAAGGAGATATATTCTAGGGGTTTGTGAATTTCCTACCTTTCTGCAACATGCAGAGTTGGGAATCATGATCTTCAGCTTCCCTGTATCCTTTTCTGTTCAGCTGACATAGCAACTCAGTTCTGAGTCATGATAACATCGAAGGATGTACTGTCAGCTGGACATTCCGTGTCATCTAAGAGGGTTCTCCAGTTATGAAGGGCTAACAGGTTCTGTGATTTTGAGCTCACCCTGGGGAATTGTAACAACCTACAGTTTCTTTTCACCACACTCCATGTGCAACATGTTCATAGATGGGACACCATGTACACATTGGCACCTAGAACCATGGTTAAGAGTGGAGCTCATCTGGATCTCCCAGAATGTTGTGCGATGTTGGGTTCTCCAAATGTTGCAACACATAGGGAAAGGTAATTGTACTAAAATTATGTGGGTCTTCCACAAGAGGAAAGCCTCACTAAACCGACAAGTTATCTACTGTGAGTTCAATATTGCACAATGGTTAGTCTGGTTGATCAATAGTGTGGGATAATCAGGCTTTCCACATGAGTAAGAAGTAAATGTACAGTTTTCTTAGTCAAGTAGTCCAGGTTAAAATTTTATGATTTCAAATAAAAATATTGTTAGACAACTATCTGGAATGAGATAGTAAAAAAAAAATGGCTGTCTGACCTCGGATCATACCCTGCATTCTTTCTCTGCGGTGATAAGAGCTCAGATCTGGAGACAAGAGTTGATGAAAAACTGTGGGACACCATGAAAGGGAGTTTCTCCAAAGCTTTATTTCATACCCCTAAGACTCCACCTCTCAGCTGTGTTCAATTTTTTTAGTAGAAACCTTGGTTTACATCATTGTTGTGATATCTGCACCATACAGCCTGACATGATCAACTTCAGTGTGGCTTTTTGAGCCATTTTGGCCATGCTCTGCGATAGGACAGCCAACCCCACCCATTGGTCTGGTGGGCCACAGTTGAGACCTTCTCTATGGAGATGTGGAACATTGAAATAAATGAGAATATACATATTGATAAAAATCATGTCAGCTTTTTTTAATGCAAATATTTCTCTTCAGGATGCTGCAGACTCATTCTATGGAATAATTATGCTGAAAGTATTGCCACGCCTTCTATTGCGGGTATTACTGGCAACAGGCATGCATTACGTATCTCTAAAGTGTTACAGGAAAAGATATACTTCAAAAACCCTCCAGGAAGTTCTTGACCAACTGACAGACAACAAAGAACTCAAACTGGTGCTCTCATATCCCTGTGGAAATTATGGTAATTCAATAACAAATTACATGAAATTTTAGAATCACTTTGTCAGTTTACATCTTTGTGTGATTTGTTTACATTCTGTTGTTAATTTGTATACTTTACACACATTTCATCATCTGTGATCAATTAGTATACATACACCACCAAAGACGGATGTGTCTGGCCATTGGCGCAAATAAAACGGCGACACAATGCATTTCCATTCTCTGGATTGCATCCTGCTGGAGATCTAGTAGTACTGCTACAGGAGAGATCCAGCAGGAGTTTGAGAATGAATGTTGAAGAAGAAGAAGTATATACAGTTCAGTATTGGTTATATATAGAGCAGTTTATTTTAGGTTGTTGTGGTTGATTCCCCCAATTTGTTTTACAGAGACATCCCTGTGTGCCAGACTCGTTCTGTGAATAGTGAAGCTGGGACAGTCCTGTAATATGTATTCCTGTATCTGTGTTGTTGCCCCTCAGAGTTGCTGATGCTGATTCAATGTTCCATTCTCAGTCAAAATATTGTGACTTTGTTTCTGTTTAATTTGTTGATATTGTATTTGTAATAATTATGAATTGTCCAGTATTTTCTTTCTGCGTTGTCGACTTGGTTTGTAGATTTGTTAGTGAACCAACCACAGAAACATAATTTATTCATGATTTGAAAATCCATATTTTACTGCAATATGATTGGATGTATTAGTTAGTTAGTTCCTTTTGGGCCAAAGATGGCATAAAGGGCAGTAGTAATTTCTTTCCATGTTGAGCTCCTCATTGCAAGTTGCTGTAGTTCTTGTGTATTGCTTATTCCCAATATTTCTCTGTTGATTGTGCTGCTTAGATTTCATTTAAGGCGACATACTTTTCTTTTTTCCTCTGCCTTCTGGATGATGGTTTGTTTTAATCTGTTCTAAGTACATGGACATTGTAATTCTAGCGTCTCCTTCTTTACACAAAACTTGACGGAAATTCTTCGTTTGTTTCCTCCTTCAGTGAATCGCTTGTTTTAAAATGTGTCAATTTTATGTTCAATATTCTTTAAAAGTACTTATTTTCAAGTTCATTAATTTAGTATCTATTGTTTGTGTGTGTTTCCAGATTTCCAGTGCCATATATTGTTGAATGCACATCCTACTATGGCTATTTGGGTTGTTATCTTTCTTGCTTCTCTATCCTTGTAGTAACTTGTTCCCTAAATAATTGAAGGCTTTAACTTTAGCACATGTTCGTTGAGTTTGATAAAGGTTGCTTCATTTGTGAAATCCATTATTTTTGTTTTAGATAAGCTGATAGTTAGACTGATTTGTTCTGAGATGTATTAAGTTTTAGATAAGCTGATGGTTAGACTGATTTGTTCTGAGATGTATTAAGTAGTGCAAAAAGTAAATTATAGACGAGTAACAATTTCCTATACAGGAGTATCTTCAATTATTTTATGTATTTTTTGTCACATTCTAGAAAATGTTACTTTCTTTCACATAAATCATTTTCTGATTCCCTAGGATTATTTGATATGTTTTGTCTTCAGACATTAACAATCTGCAGAAGACGGATATGTTGGATCACAGCGCAAATAAAACGGCGATGCAACGCATTTTCATTCCTCGGACTACATCCTGCTGGAAATCTAGTAGGAACATTCCTTTTACAAGAGAAATCCAGTGGGAGTTTGAGAATGGACGATGAAGAAGAAGACATTAACACTGATGATCCAGACAGGCAGAAGTCAACACAAGACTTCCAACAGTACCATGAAGTTTTTCATGAAAGGAGATGAGACATGATCATGAATACATTGTGATTATATTCTGGCATCCCCAGAATTACAAGTTATAAATTGCAAGACTGCATTACGATAAACCAGTTAAGAGAAAAACACTGGCCCACACACAGAGATGGACAGAAAGTTGTATGGGAGCACTGAGGAGCTTTCAAATACAGCATTATTTATTAATAAAACCGGACTTGCTATGTAGACATGTCAAATTGTGAATGAGAAGACGACAAGGTATAAACAGTGAAAGTTGGACGTGTCAGGCTTTTTATATAAATAAACATCACATCACAAACCATCTCCATTCTGTGGACTACATCTTGCGGGAAATCTAGTAGGACTAATGTCTTAAACAAGAGATATCAAGTCGGAGTTTGAAAATAAGCGCTTGGAGGAAGGAAGATGGCAGAATACTGAAGGATCTACTTTATGGAGAATTTCTGTCTAGGAAAGATCTCAGGGTTGACTTCTACTTCGGTACGAAGACGTATGCAAATGTGATAATGCATGATAAAGACATTGATACAGAATAATGGAAACTAGATGCCATAGATCATTTTGCCTATAGGGAAAAGATCAGAAATGGTATAAAGACAAAAGAGAAAGTTATAGTGACAAGAAGGTACACAACAGTGCATGATGGTACAAGTAGTCCAGTGGTTCCATGTACATGCCATGGAAGATTCTTTGTGGTTGAGATTGATCTTGTGAGCCACCTTCATCATCGCCATGAATCATACATTATATTTCTTCTGACACAGTATACTAAAGACAGAAAGGGGGACTACTTACACAGATATGCTTTCATAATTAATTTAAACTTCAATAATTGAAGAATAGCCTATGTGGACATTGCTTTTGAACTAGTGAATTTTCATGTGCCAGCTGCATATTTATTCATTCTAATTTTAAATAGTAAATTATAATGTTATATAATATAATAAATTCTATACTCACTGTCCCAGGTGTTTTACCGAAGGATGCTCCCTTTATCCTTCATGCTATTTTTATGAAACAATATGAAGAGGAAGTCTACTATCCAGTGAATGGAACCTCAGAGATTGCATTCCACATGGTTCAAGCAATACGGAAGGGAGGGGGAAGTGTGTTGATGCAAGCACCTGTAACAGAGATTTTGTGCAATTCTAGTGGAAGGGCAATTGGTAAGAATATTGTGAGATTAATAGAGGAACCATGTGAAGAGTTATGTGTGACTAATTGAAGGACTGTGAGTAGGAATCTTGTAAACTAATTGAAGATGTACAGACAAGAATCTTGTAAACTAATTGAAGATGTACAGACAAGAATCTTGTGTGATCAACTGAAGATATACAGATGAGAATCTTATATGACAAATGTAATAACAGTTGGTTAAAACTATGTGTGATTGAATGACAGTGCTGATCCATCCAGGCAACGGCTTGACCTACTGGCTAAATTACATACAGATACCCAGCAATGTGTTGCCGAGACCCAGACGAGTAACAAAGAATAGAGACACTGCCACCTTACATACATGTCGTATGAGGTGACTAAAGAGGTTGGGTGTGGCATTTACTACCTCGCACCGTAAAAATATTACGCCAAATACTCAATTAAGAGAATGATGCTGGGGATGGAAACGACACATATTAAGAAGACCAACAGAAATCATAAGACAGGCATTATTCTGGAACCCACAAGGAAAGAGGACAACTAAGAATTACGTGGAGGAAAGAATTAGATGCAGATACCTGTGTTTCCTGGGCTCGAAAGAGTAGCAATGAATAGCAACACTGTTTATCTTCCATTGCATGTCCGTAATGGGGGCGACTAAGAGGGTTTTAAAGTGGTGTTGGTTGTCCCATCCCATATAGGGTTGATATCCCCAGAAGCCATGTTGAAGTCAAATGTGTCAGGCAGAAAGGTGCAGATATCACAGCAAAGCTGTAATCGATAACAACACATTCCACTCTTTGGACTACATCCTGCTAATCTGCAGGAGTTTGAGAATGAACAATGAAGATGCAGAGAATACAAAGGCTTGGAAGAACATTGAAAGAGCTGGAAGCAATAGCTAAATGGACAAGATGGAGGTTTGTTGAACACCTATGCTCCGCAGGGAGCTGAAAGGTGAATATATAGGTTCAGCAATGGACATATTCTAATGTACACATAACTACTGGTGAAGTAAGTGGAAGATCATATTAACAGTGATAACTTTGAACGTAGAGGTAGAAAGTTCCCATATTGGGCAGAAAGTCTAAGTATCACAGACAGTTAATGATAAGTGACCAGAATTGCCAAGAAACTCATGATGACCACAGTTTCAGGCAAGGCAAAAAGAGCCAAAAATATTGATAAGTGCAAGAAATGGAAGACCTCTAAACTATGACACTCGGGAAAGCAAGACAGAGGTTTACATAATGACGGTGATGACAATTTTATTTCGATAAGACACCACATAGAAGAAGAAGAATAGAAGGACAGTTGGTATGAATTGTGTGTGAGCATAACTGTGTTATATTAAAAATGATGAAAGTTGTGGTGCATGTTTGTGCAGCCATTATAACACTGGCACAAGCACTACCTCCCTGCAACTCGCTAAAGGGAAACATGCAGTATTGACTGTGTAAACAATTTCTTTTTTTGAAATCTATAATTTTGAATAGAAAAGCAATCAAAAACAGAAATTTCAGTATGAGTTATGTTTACAGTCAACTTTAAAAGGGAAATAGGGGAAAAAATATGGTTAAAGTATTGTATTATCAGTGTGAAGTTAATTTCCAGTTCTGTGTTGTATTCTGTAGGTGTTCACGTTGGGAAATATGCAATGGATATTCATGCTAAGTACATCATATCTGATGCTGGTGTTGTCAACACTTTCAAGAGATTACTTCCTGAGAATGTTGCCAAGTCATCAAGTGAGTTATTTATTGAATCTGATAATGGCTTCATTATTTAACCTTCACCAAGCCTATATCAACCCCGGCCGCCAAGAAACAAAATGGCAGCGCGCGCTTTTGGTGGCCCGGCCCACCCAACGATAATATCATGAGATTTACACGTACCACAGTCCGTGCACATAGCTGGGGACATGCGCAATCGAAGCCAGTACATCCCCCACTTCCGAAATGATCGTTTTAAGAATGGCTAGCTATTCGTAAAAGTTTAAGAGCAATTAATCTGACCACATCTGTACACCGGTACGATGCCATGATGATGGATCGGTTTTATATACCTTTATTTCATCGTATTTCGAATAAAATAACATTGAATCGTGGCTTGAATCATGGATTATTAGGTTATTTAGTTTCACAGCAGTGAATATACAGAATGCCGTGTTGGTTTGGGAACTTGTACGTTTGATATCGAATATTTTGAAGTGGCAGAAAAAATAACTCTAGGCCTAAGCTCAAAGAACGATTTTACTGCAAATCTACATGTTTTATACAGTTCCCCCGGCTATATTTTGATAATTTCGCAGTGAAAGAACATAAATACAACAGATTTGCGTGATTTAGTTTACAGTGTTGCCAAGGAATTCGATATGTAAGGTAAGTTATTTTTTCTTCTTATTTTTTCCTCTTTATTTGTGATAAAATATATGTTTTTTGTGAAAAACGTCTTTACCACTTTCTCATACGTCTGGTATCACACACACACGTACATAAATTACACCAATATATGCATAATTCAATTCTTTATTTATATTTGCAAATATTATTTAAATATCTCTAACAACCAAAAAATTATCACATTTTCAAAACAGTCACCATCAATAATGCAAATTTTCAAAAAAGAATCCGGTGGCAGGGAGACATTTCGTATATTTTAATCTGGCTTGCTAAAGGTTAATAAAAAAATTTTTAACCCCAGAGAATAAGTTAGTACGGTTGGATGGTGACTGATTTACCAACTCACAGTGATACTCTACACCCTTAAAGCATGCTGCATAAGATAGAAAGTTTCATTTAAAAAAAAAGAATGGGTCACATTACTGAACAAATTGGTTGTACAAAGTATTACACAGATATATTGCCCTGGTCAAGCAGGGGTCAGAGGCAATGAAAGAGCATATTCATTGGGGGGCAATTCTGTGGTTAATGGCACAGTGTTTAGAAGAGATAAAGTTGACATAATGTCAGCAGCTATGGATTTTCTACAGAGTATGAAAGACTAGACAGTCAAGGTTTCTAGGGCATGTGCTGAAAAGAACACAGCTTGAACACTTAATAACCACTGGAAAGATCAAGAGGAGAAGAGACTGGGAACAACAAAGAGAGAAGTTGCTAGATGGACTAGTATTGTGACACAGTAGAAGTTCACCAACCGAGCTTATTGACAACACAAGAGACAGAGAGTCGGGGAGAAACATGATCGCCTAAGCCATTCGGCATATCACTTGATTGATTGATGAAAAAACCATGCTGGAAGTCATTTATAAATATGTGTAATGTACTAGACCATGGATAAAAATATTCAATAAAATGATAAATTTAACAAATTTTATACTTGGTCATTTTTGTTTTGTGATCTGAAATAAATGTGTAGTATCTGATAAACATAACCAGATGACAGAGTAAATTTAACAGTTATTGTTGGGGTAATTCTGAAAGCAGAAGAAGATGACATAACATTTTGTTCTTTATGCAATGATCAAGGTCAAAGTCAACATTTTTATGATTGAAATACCCCAAATTTAGATCAAATGACACTTTGTCCAATACACTTTCAGAAAATCTAGAGTTATCTTGTCCTTCGAGTTCATTTTCAACATGTTTCTGACAATTTAGGTAAAACTAGTCAAAATCTCAAAATCACCCTAACACTACAGAGATTTGGATTTGGTATTAGGGTGAACTCTGAATCACCTATTGATATTATTTAGTGGTCTTTGTTCCATAGCTTGGATGAATTATTAAGCCAAAAGAAAAGAACTGTAAATATTTTATTATTAGGAATTATGATTAATATTTGTTATTTAAGTAACTTCTTCTTCTTCTTCAGCGTTCATTCTCAAACTCTCGCTGGATCTCCCTTGTAGCAGAACCATTGCTAGTTTTTCTCTACTAGATTTCCAGCAGGATGTAGTCCAGAGAATGGAATGGAATTTAAGTAATTGTACTGATAGATTTATTGCTTTCATTGGTGTGTTGATTTTTTTACGATTGTTTTTGTCACAATGCTAAAGGTATCTACTCAGTGATTGAGAAGGTAGGCCAGCGAGGTTCCATCTTCACTGCATTTTTTGGACTTGAGGGTAGCTCTAGTGAACTGAAGCTGCCATCTGGCAATGTCTGGCATTATGAAACGTAAGGCTTACATAAACTTTTATTTCAGGTAACGTATAATGATCTAATAAATTATATGTGGTTCTATAAAAAAAATGCTTAGAACAACCATGGACAATTTTAAAAAAAAACACTAGAGAGGAGGTGCTAAAAGAGTCAGATGCAAGACTCGCGTTAATATCAGAAAAAGACAAAAAAATAATCTATATTTTGGTCACAAGGAGATTTATATGGAGACAAGAGGGTCATGAGAACATAGTTACAATGGATAAGAGAGATTGAGGATGGCAGTGAAGGAAAATATTAGGTAGTCTTCTTCTTCTTCTGTATTCGTTCTCAAACTCCCGCAGATTAGCAGGATGTAGTCAGGAAAACGGAATGTGTTGTGTCATGGTTTACAGCATTGCTGTGATATCTGCGCCTTTTGGCCTGACACATCCGACTTCAGCATGGCTTTGGGTCTCTGACCCTATATGGGATGGGACAGCCAACTCCATCCCATAACCTCCTTAGTTGCCTTTTACGACATACGTGGAAGGTAAACAGTGTTGCTATTCTTTGCTCCCCTTTCGGGCCCAGGCAACACACGGGCGAGAATTTCATTTCAAATGAATTTATCCTTCTTGAACAACCCCACTGAGTAGAAGGCTCCTTCAATTGGCATTGCACTAAGCCGAAAGCTGAATTCTCCTGGGTATGAAAGAAAGCTAAGAAAAACCACCCCACTGCACATAGGAAGTAAGAGCTAATCGCTCACAATTCCTGGGGTTCTCAAACAATTCTTCTTGATCTGGTCTTGTTTAAACTCCAGTTCTCACAGCCGTATGTTGCCACTGGGAAAAAAATATTTGGCCATTTTGTGGATACTTTGTGCCAACGAAGTATTCTTTGTGCCAACAAATAAGTGTTTTCTACAACCTACTAAAAACACAGGTTTTTTAGATGCGTGTTAAATAAAGCTCTGAGTGTGCTATTATCAATGATCATTTGGTCACGGCACAACTCAACGTGTTAAAAGGGTTGGGGGGGGATGATCTTATTTTTCATTGTAAATCTAGTCTCTACACTAAGTTAACTTTAAGTGTTCACTTCTACACATTCCATGTAATACTGAAGGACAGAAACATTTTCACGTTTGCATTTACAAGCAGTAATTACCAGCAGAAGAGAATGAAAATTAGGAAGCCCAAATACAAAGATGATGATCGTGCTTTGCATATATGATTCAAGCAAGCTAGGAGCAGTAGAATACCTATTTCATGAACTACTCTTAATGAAAAAAAGGAAGAGTTTGGTTCAAAGAGCGACATGGAATTACAATGAAAGTAATTTGCTTTGAAACGATCTGTTTCACAAGACACAATTGATGCTTGGAGGACAGGTGAGTTACAGAAAATTATGCAATGGTGCAAGACAAAATATATTTAAATGCAGACAAGACAGGTCTCATCTATAAGTGCATTTCAATTGCACACTGACTTTGAAAAGAGACACGTTCAGTATCTACAAGGTTCTGAAAGACAGGATCTTTATTTTAATGACTGTCAACATGGATGGAAGTGACAAATTGCCCCTGTTAATTATATGTAAATATATGTTAATTATATGTAAATTTCAGAAGCCACTGCGTTTTAAATATGTAAGAACACTTGCAGCCCAGTACAAATGTTAATAATTGTCATAGCTGTATACAACAGAATTTGATTATTACATACATATTCTGTCAGACCTGACCAGTTCGTTATTCCACTTTTCTGTGAGGCAGAATATTAGCTCACACCACTATGGAGTGATATGCTTGGGCACTACCTTTATCTAGTTAAGTGGCAGTAGTTTTTCATGCTGGTAGCAGTTTTCCATGTGTGGCACAGTCAATTCCCTAGTGTACTTGTATATTGCTATGATATAAAAGGAAAGCAAGGAATAGCATCACTGACCTGCTGTGCATGTCTTAGTAAAGATTAAGAATGTTTTTGGATTGGAGCTGGCTGTTTCTTTTCATTAGTAAAAGTTACCACAGTCATACAGAAGTTGGATGTGTCAGACCTAAAGGCACAGATATTGCAGCCAAGCTATAAACCCTGACATAAAGTATTCCGTTCTCTGGACTACATCCTACTAACCAGCAGGAATTTTGGAAAAAATAATTCTCTAGGTATCAAGATGATAATGGATACCTAGCTGGAGCTAAGAGGATAAACTATAAAATGTCACAATAGTGTTTGTTACCTGTCATGCACATCGCAAGAGACAACTAAGAAGGTTTTCGGGGCGGCGTTGGGTGTCCCATCCCATAGGTAGTTGAAGTAACCAAGAAGTCATCCTGAAGTCTGATATCTCAGGTCAAAATTCACAGATGGATGTAGTCAAGAGGCCAAGCTGTAAACTATCATACTGCACATTCTGTTCTCCAGACTACAACCTACTAATCTGCAGGAGTTTATGAATGAATGAAGATTATGATGAAGATGTTAGCAAAGTTGCTATGTAATTAAAGCTAAAATTTTCAGCTAATACACAATATATAAATATGAGTGTACACCTATAAGGATGTCTTTATTATATAGACATTTTGTTGAGAAAAATTTATTTCATAAAATATTCTAATTATTGAACTTTAAATGCAGAGATAACATCAATAAGACAGTTGCAGAATATCTCAGCTTAAATGCTGATGAGATTGTATCAGCCGAAGTACCATTTGCCTTTATTTCTTTCCCATCTGCCAAGGATTCTGAATGGGAAAAGAGGTTCCCAGGTTCGTGATTTATTGTTTAATTACAAGATATTGGTAAACGAAATATGTTGATCAAGCAAATGTTATTGGCTATGCAGATAGAAATCAAACAAATATTTCTCAATAGTGGCTGCCATTGCGATCCTTTTTTGACATTTTACATTGGTGGCTAAAAACATGGTCTCTTCCTATCTAAATCTTGTCCTATTGTGCTGGACACTAATAGAAAAGGAAGTTAATTATGTCTAGGGATAAATCAACCAGTGTAGGGTAACAACCCTAAACAGGAAGTAGGTGGCTGAGGTAACACTGGGCAAAATGTCAAGATATACAAAAATAGGTAGGTGTGTTACCAAAGTAAAACATAAAACGACTTAACAACGAGATACAGAGACAGACGACGTTTTGACTATAAAGCCTTCATCAGGACAAACAAATGACCACAATAAAACAAATCTTACATGGAGACAAAAAGCGTTATAATGAGGAGGACAATAGCAGATAGGTAATGAGGGAAGAAAAGACGTGGAGGCATGACAGGTGAGAAAAACGTATGGGGAGAAGTTAGTAGTAAGTAGGGAGGAGAAAGTAGACTGAAGAATGTGAGATGAACAAAGGAAAAGATATGGTAGCAAGTAAATTACATTAAAAATACTCACCTCAAAAGTGGCAACAGAGAATGAATGCTACAGACAAGCAATCATGATGTAAGGGAAGAGCAAAATGAGATGGTACCAGGTATCAGGTGGGGGAGAGAGAAAGAGGCAGAAAACGGCAGGAACAGAAGAGAAAGAACAAACAGCAGAAAGAGAATATGAGCAGATAATGGTGATATATGAGAATAAAATAGTAGTAAAATAACTTAACTTATGCAGCGTCTAGTTTATGGTCCTCCCATGTGAATGAGCACACGCATAATGGCAACAAAGTAAAGAATGGACAGTGAAAGTCAGATTTCTATCAAGGGTCATGATAGCACGTATTTGTACAGGTTAGAAAAATAAAGACATGCCACAGTAATAGACGGTACCCGAGGTGCCGAAGTGAAAAGAAAACACACCCGCGAAAAGGAGAACAATAGAAAAGACTATAGCCTGGATGGGTTATTCACCTCTTCACTTTCTTGTGTGATGTATCTCCGTCTAGGGGCTTTCGTCGATCCATCACGTCCCTTTTTTTTCCCCTCTTTTATATTCTACCTCTGCATTTTTCTTTTACTCAGTCATCTTTTTCTATGGCTATTTGGGTGTAGTCATGGTTCACAACCACCCCCCTCCCTCCCATTTAGTTGTTCGACTTACGCCCCTGTACTCTCATCAGTTGGTATGCGCTGTGACCCATCCAGGCTATAGTCTTTTCTATTGTTCTCCCTTTCGCAGGTGTGTTTTCTTTTCACTTCGGCGCCTCAGGTACCATCTATTACTGTGGCATGTCTTTATTTTCTAACCTGTACAAATATGTGCTATCATGACCCTAGATAGAAATCTTGCTTTCACTGTCCATTTTTTTACTTTGTTGCTATTATGCGTGTGCTCATTCATTTGGAAGTTAATTTTGTATACTTTCATTTCCTTTGTTACTCGGATAATGATTCTAGTTTATAATCATGATTTCCTTGTTGAAAGAGGTGCATAACAATGGCCGATTTTAGTTGCTGACAACTGCTCAAAATACATTGCTTCCTTCGGTTATAGTTCAGCTGACATGGTGAAGGTTAAGTCAGTTTTATTAATTTATATATTTATTCACAATTTTGAATGTGGCCATTTGTGACCGAACATTGGCTCTAAACAGTTTCCACCATCTGGCAACCATCTGTACAGTATACACAATAAAAATAATAGGGGATTTTGAAAAATGTTTGTTAAAATGGGAAAATTTGTTATAAAAATATGTGCTATATGTTTGTTAAAATTTGTTATAAAATATGTGCTATATGGTTCGGCTCTGTGGCGAAGTGGTACAGTGTGCATCTGTAACGGCCAAGGTTTCCGAGTTCATTGCTCGCCACAGGCAATTGTGCATCAGGACTGTTCAGAAAGCAATGTTAAACTACTGAACATATTTATATTGCTTAGAAAATCACCACAGCCAACAAATGCTAGGTTGATAGCTACGTCATGAATAGGATATGCTACCATTTTTTTTTATATAGGGATTCCACTTTTTATATATATATATCTCTGGTGTGTGTGTGTGTGTGTGCGTGTGCTTGCGTTAGTGGAACATGCACACTAGATTAGAGGCGCCTTTATTAAATGTGGATCTGAGAGTGTATGTCACTTGAAATAAGAGGTATTGGAGTGGGGGTGAGAGACAAGAGTAAGTGAAGTAGTGAATTACTCAGTGACATGTATATATGCTCATATATCTTTATTTTTAAAAATCTATGTAGGAGAAAGAATTGTATTATGGTCCCGCCGAAGACGGATGTGTTGGTCCATTGGCGCAAATAAAACGGCGACACAACGCATTTGCATTCTCTGGACTACATCCTGCTGGAAATCTAGTAGGACCATGGTCCTGCTACAAGAGAAATTCAGCGGGAGTTTGAGAATGTACGCTGAAGAAGAAGAAGAAGAAGTATTATGGGTGTGATGTGAAAGATGAGGTAATAAATATGGGCAGGTACATACATTTGACATGGAATTAAGATTGGAAATAATAGGACATTGTAAGAAAAAAATATGAAAAATGACAATAGTAGGGATATGAAAGTTAGGGTGCAGGTGAGGGATAAGAAAAAAGAGAAATGGTGAAGGATGTTCAGTCCATGAGGTTAGATCTCACTGAGACAGTATATCAAATGACCCTCAAGGAACAATCACTGACAGTCACCAGAACCAAAAAAATCAAACCAGTGACTGAAGCATTAATTCCAATGCAATGTGCGGAACTGTTGAAATTAAGTGCATCAGGAGAATCATTATGGTTAGATATAATGCAAATGTTCTGTAAAACTGTTAGTCAGCCAACCACCGGTTTCACTAATATATCATGCCGAAATCGGATGTGCTAGGCCTACAAGGCGCATAACGGTGGCACAACATAATCACGCTCCCGGCGGAAATCGCACAGATATCCGTGATGGTTACAATGGAGCGAACGCAAAACAAACAAACAAAACTAATATATCTTGTATATTGTATTGATGATTCTGTCACTAGTTTTGTTCTTTGCTTTTCTTGTGATCGGCAGCGCTTTGAATTGCCTGTCTCAGGGCTGGTGAGTACAATAAATTTCATTGAAGAAATTCATATCAACAGGACTGACAAATGAGGAATAAGAAGAATTAATCTCTATTCTACATTTTGTTGTTATATATTTCTTTGAGACGACCATTAATTCTGTTTTCCTCTTGTTTAGATTGAAGGAACATTCACACATGAATAATTCATTTATCTGAAATATAGGGAAGAGCTCTGTGTTGATAACAACATTTGCTAACTGGGAATGGTTCAAGGATGGGCAAAATAAGACTGTGAGTGACTGTGGTGATTCCAATGACTTCATCAGAGATACCATTTGTAAAAAGCTGTGGCAAAAGTGTGTTGTTCTGTTCCCTCACTTGGATGGAAAGGTAAATAATGAACACTGCATAAGTTTCTCAATCAGATTTCATTATCATGTAGTATAACCAAAGCCAGATCTGTCAGGACATTTGAACAAATAAAATACAGACCACATTTTTAACGTCTTCTACATGTTGTCATGTTCAGGTAGTTATGTAGTCTTGTATCCATCTCCGTTGCTAGAGCCACAACCAAATTTACATAAAGTGGGGCCGCGAGGTATCTCACTAACATTTCTGAAGGAAAACTCTTTTGAAAGAGGGATAACATAGAGAACTTGTTTCGAGAACATTCGAATACAAAGTGGGTGAAAGTAATGTGATGAAACTCTTTCACGAGCACCTGCTTGATGTAGACACACCAATTGATGACACACATACCTGTCAACTTTATGAGACAAAATCTGTACCACATACAAATAAAAATCTGTACGCTAAAAAACTTTTGGAATTAAAAGTCAAGATCAAATTTATTTTTAAAGCTATCACTAAAATTATTATAATTTCTATATATTTAAAACCTGCAGAAGATGGATGTGTTGGGCCATTAACGCAAATAAAATGGCAACACAACGCATTTCCATTCTCTGGACTACATCCTGCTGGAAATCTAATAGGACCATGGTCCGGCTACAAGAGAGATCCAGCAGGAGTTTGAGAATGAATGCTGAAGAAGAATGAATGCAGAAGAAGAATGTAGCTACCAATCTACCACCTTGCTTAGTTACCTTCTTTAAAACATTTTTATTTGTTGCGATATTAGTTTCTTCTACTACTATTACCTCTGATAAGATCTGTAAATAGCATAAAATTGTGTTACTAATTTACATTCAGCAAGTTTATATGAGGGCGAGAACACTTGTGACCAGCCATCACTACCAATCATTTTCTAGAGGTGAAATGTGCGGTCCAGACCAGAAGATGCAGTGTTTTTCTTCAGATGTTGTTATGAAACTGCGACCAGACACTGATATTCCAGGACTTTATTTGACAGGTAATATTTTGTTTGTGTAGATAGCTAACTGCTAAACACTGCCATAGACGATCATGGGTAAGACTAATATTTAATAAGCAAGTTGTCAGAGAGAGTATCTGAAGAGGTGAGGGCTACAGTAACATGAATAGAAAGGGATATTAACTAGGATAAGTAGGTATATGTTTTCATTAATAAAAATCTAACGAGTAAATAAGTACAAATATAACCCATGTTTTGCCTGGGCCCAAAAGGGAAGTGAAGTTCTGTTACGCCACATATGTCATAAAAGGTGACTTAGATAATTTTGAGGTTGACTGTCCCACTCCATGGAGATCTTGCTGAAGGTTGATATATCAGACGGAAGGGTGCAGATGGTGCAGTCAAGCTATAAACCATGATACAAAACATTCAGGACTATATCCTGCTATTCTGCAGGAGTTTATGAGTGAACACAGAAGAAGAAACAGCTCTGGAGATGGCCTTCCTGTGTGCTATTTATAAGCTTGTTCCTGTGGCTTCTTTGATTTCTATGATCCATCTTTTACATGATCTGCCTCTGGCTTTATAGCCATTATGTCTATGTGTCATGGCCATCTGTGGTAAGCTGTCTGTTGGTAGTCTGAAAGCGTGTGAAAACCACTTGATCTTTTGTCTTTTGATGTGTTCCAATACTGGTATGTAATAAATACAAATGATACAAACAAGAATGATTTTGTTGTTACAGCCAAGGGACCTCTATCGAGAAACAAAAAATAAGCACATGTAAATGAAAAGCAACACTCTCACAAAATGCAGATGTCTGGTGTAAGCAGAGAGGAATGTAATCAAGAGCACATAAATTGTAGTGAATATCTTCTTCAGCGTACATTTTCAAACTCCTGTTGAATTTCTCTTGAAGCATGACCATGGTCCTAATAGATTTCCAGCAGGATATAGTTCAGAGAATGGAAATGCGTTGTGTCACCGTTTTATTTGTGCCAATGGCTCGACACATCTGTCTTCGGCAGAGTAGTGAATATAAGAAATGATGTCTTATGTTAAAATGTATTGGAATATATAGTAGATTAACAACTATACATCCAAACCAAGAGTAGCATATACTATGCCAACAGGAAGATATGATATGGAAACGAACTCTTGTGCAAAATTTCTCTAGAATGGACACCTGAGGATAGGTAAAAATGTAGGTAAAGGTAGGTCCCATTGTAGCAACCTACTGTCGGGGATGAAGATAACTTTTCATGTACTAAGCAACTATTAAACTCCTGCTGAATCTCTCTTGTAGCAGGACCATGATCCATTCTAGATTTCCAGCAGGATGTAGTCCAGAGAATGAAAATGCGCTATGTCGCCGTTTTATTTGCGGCAGTGGCCTGACACATCCGTCTTAGCGGGAATATAGCATTTAATTTATTGTAGATTGACTGTATGATCATGAAATAATTCCTTTAGCTATGTGCAAGTAGCTCTTGACAGCTCATATTTCAGACAAAAACGCAGGTTATTTTTAGTTGTGTAACTGAGATGAAACCTGGACATATGTAGGGTGGTCTCAAAGACATGGTTGTATAAGGCAGGTTTATAGATGCATGTTTAGTTCCCTAAGGGAGACATTCCGATGTGCTAGTATCCTGCCAGGAGCATATCACAAACTTCTGGGCCAACTATCTCATCATTCATATGTCAGATTTGTTGATCCATCCGCAGTGATGGCACATGTAGCCTTCTCCGTCACCTAGATGTCTGCCAAAAAGGTACACAGGTGCAATGTGCTGGCTAGCATCTCTTTATCATACATAGGGATTATGTGATAGAAGACAACTCCTTCGAGGCCAGCTCCTTGCCGTGGAGATGGGGCTTAGTCCAGCCACCAGAGGCTGGAAACTAAGACTGGCCAGGCCCTCCTAACAGCATACAGAAGGTCGGGTGGCAACCACTAATGGCCACCTGACCAATCACCATGTTACATTATAGAAGATGATATAACTGTATAGTGAGGCTTTTTTAAAATGAAAACCTCACCAGCATTATATCTTTACAGTTATGTTTTTATGTCGTAATGTCGCGATGCTAATCATCCCCCTGGAGTAGAGGGCCGTCCAACTGTGACATTGCACTCCGTCATTGAACCTAGGTCCTATGACCTGGACTGTCAAGATCTCATGGGTTTGATGTTGTATGTCAAACTAACACCCAGAAACCAACTAAAGGAAGGGGATACCTGAAGTGAAACCATCCAATCAAGGACGTGGCATTCGTCTTGTGTGCTGGAAGACTGTAGGTAGTGGGGAATGGAGAGTGATGAAACACATCTCAGATCCACTACCCATAGATGGAAGTCTGGGAAGAGTCAAGTCAAAGCAGCATGATGCAATGTGGAGAATGGTGTTCCTGGTCCCAGGCCCTACTTTGTTGGATTAGCCTTCTGGGTTTAAAAACAAGCTCCAGAAATATAAACCCAACATGAAAGTGTCTAAGAGATAGAAGACAAAAGTAAGACATTGATACAAGATGTGACAGGTTGCCAGCCTATCATCCCCCAACTGTCCTTAATCACTCCTACAACATGCCTAGAAAAAATACAGTGGTCCTGTTCTTTTCACCCTGAACTAGAAGTCCATCACCCGTGTGTTGCCGGGGCCCGAAAGGGGAGCAAAGAATAGCAACACTGTTTACCTTCCATGCATGTCGTAAAAGGCGACTAAGGAGGTTATGGGATGGAGTTGGCTGCCCCATCCCATATAGGGTCAGTGACCCAAAGCCATGCTGAAGTCAAAAGGCGCAGATATCGCAGAAATGCTGTAAACCATGACACAACGCATTCCGTTCTCCGTACTACATCCTGCTAATCTGCAGGAGTTTGAGAACGAACGCATAAGAAGAAGTCCATGCCCCAGTTACCATATGGGCAAAAACTATAAACTGAAAAGATCTTTAATAATCAGTTACTAATTTTACTTTGCATAATGGTAGTATTGCTTTTTTTGTGCTGTTTTTTTTGCAGGTCAGGACATAGTCACATGTGGGTTTGTCAATACCCTTCTTATGGGGGTGATATGCACATCAAAGATTTTGAACCGAAACGTCTACAGTGATTTGTTGAACTTGAGAAAGGATGTTCTGAAGAGAGATTTACTGTCTAAGGAGGCCTGCCTAAAGAAGAATGAATAGCTACTGAAATAACTTACAATTATAAGATTCATACTAGAAATATTTTAAAAATCACCACCTCCTTGGTCAACCAAGTCTAATGAAATTTGTAAATTCAAGTAGGAAGCATGAAGATAAATGAAGATAAATGAAGATAAATGAAGATAAATGAAGATAAATGAAGATAAATGAAGATAAATGAAGATAAATGAAGATAAATGAAGATAAATGAAGATAAATGAAGATAAATGAAGATAAATGAAGATAAATGAAGATAAATGAAGATAAATGAAGATAAATGAAGATAAATGAAGATAAATGAAGATAAATGAAGATAAATGAAGATAAATGAAGATAAATGAAGATAAATGAAGATAAATGAAGATAAATGAAGATAAATGAAAATAATTCTTACAGCGGACAGGAATAGAACCAGGTCAGTTCTAGCAGCACCGAATCACTTTGTAACACAAGTAAACAGGTTTTCCGTACCTGACCAACCACATCCCCCAAAAAAGGATGTGATCTTATCAAGACATTCAACCTGTGTACTCAAGTCACTGAGAACAGACCAATCGAAACACAAGAACTATTACAACATCAATGAACATCCCGTACAAGTATTTAAGTATTCTCAGGAACACAAACATAGAACATTAATATTCATACTACAAGGACCTAAAGGCCTTCTTGTGAACATAAATAACATAACAGAAAATTTTTGTAAACATAGAGACAGAACAATGTTGAAATGAAATTTTCTAATGAAATGTGTACCAGATCATCTGTGAAAGTCAAAGCAGTCGTAATGATGACCATGTCATTCATATATGTGCCCTTGGTTAATAAAAAATACAGACCTAACGCAATTTTTTTCTATATGCTACACCAGTGTGGAAACAGGAGACTACTTTTTAATTGCTGTCTTTCTCTCCCTTTATTGCATGTTTTCCTTTTAAGGAGTACATGGGAGCTCTCTATATGCAGTAGAAATAAAAGATATTTTGCCATAGCAGTCGCCATGACAGATACAAAAATGATTTTGTTTACTGTACCTTCGAAAGATAAAATTAAATCTCAACCATGGTTTCAACCCAAGGCGTTAAGAGATCTGTGTTTTAGCCATTCATCCATCTTCATTTTACTTATTCATTCAAGTTGAGGTGGTGTTGCTGACCGGATGAACCGGGTTAGAATCTTGTTTGCCACCTTCTGATTTCTAGGAGGCAGACTGTATATGTCTTGTTTTAAAATTGTTCCAAAATTGTATACTCATATTTTGTAGTTTATATTACTCAAAATTTACACTGGTCTTTTATGATTCTATTTTACATATATTTAAATATTTTAGTTTTTTTATTGCTATTTTACATATATATTTTACAATACCTGGGATTGTTTCTGATGTATCTTCTTTACCCATTTTTCTTATGTGCAATTTCTAGAACACATACTACCTGTTTACATTGATATAGTGGGATTGTATGTGTTTCTTATTGATCCATTTAGAAGTTTTCATACTTTCTATCAACTTGCAGAAGACTCATCCTGTATTGAAAAGTCACCACCGAAGATGGATATGTCAAGCCATTTGTGCAAATAAAACAACACAATGCATTTCATTTTTTTGTTTTTGGACTATTATTATAATTTCCATTCTTTGGACTACATCCTGCTGGAAATCTAGAACTATGATTGTCCTGCTACAATAGAGAACAAGCGGGAGTTTGAGAATGAATGCTGAAGAAGATGTAGTATTTAAAAGTCCAAAATAACCACACAAATTCTTTAGTTTCATACGAAATTCTGTATTTGACTAAAGGTAAATACTAAAGTCAATAACTGCTTACTCAATGAAACTTGAGTATATTTTATACAAAATATCGAAAATCTATATAGTAAATTAGTATTTCCTCTTTGTCTGCGTTATCTCAAACTCCTTCTGATTAGCAGTGTGTTGTCCAGAGAACAGAATGTGTTGTTAGTTTACAGCTTAGCAGCAATAACTGCTTATTTTTACTTCAGCATGGCTACTCTGAGTTACTATGGAGTGGGACAGCAACTGCACCCCAAATTTTCTTAGTATCTCCTACAATATGCATGGTAGGTAAAAGTTGCTATTCTTTGCGATCCTACTAGGCTCCATCAACACACGTGCGAAATGGATATTTGAAAGTATCAGTTTTACAATGAACAAATACATGGAATCAATTAAATCTTTACAAATTGAAAAGTATGAGATTTGTGTAAGTTTTAACTGTACACATTGAAAAGCAGGAGTTTTGTGTAAGTTTTAACTGTACACATTGAAAACCAGGAGTTTTGTGTAAGTTTTAACTGTACACATTGAAAAGAAGTTTTGTGTAAGTTTTAACTGTACACATTGAAAAGCAGTAGTTTTGTGTAAGTTTTAACTGTACACATTGAAAAGCAGTAGTTTTGTGTAAGTTTTAGATGTATGTTAAACTCCAGCTTTTCAGTGTGTACAGTTAAAACTTATATACATTCACCTTATCAGCACATTATCTTTACGGTGCTCGATTAATGGTTGTTCCTTCCAGAAAGTAATGGCAACCTACGGGAATATTGTGCCTAGAAATTTCCAATGGATTAATCGATGCAGGAGACTGCATGGCAGAAATAAGGAAGAGATTGGCAATGGCATATTGCAAAATAACACGGTTGAAAAACATATGGAAAAACAACAAAATAGAAACGAAAGTGCTAATGTTATGAACTTTTATTTTTCCGGTTGCAACATACGGTTGTGAAACATGGACTCTAAATAAAACAGCGGCAAAGAGGACCAACACCTTCGAGCTGAAATGCTACAGGAAGATACTTTGAATATCATGGAAGGATAAAATCAGAAACTCAGATATTATAAACACATTGAATATTCCAGAGTGTTGGTTACTAAACACAATAACAAAAATAAAACTACGCTGTTTGGTCATATAAAGAGACATAACTGTTTAGAAAGACAAATAATGGAGGGAAGAATACCTGGGAAGAGGAGAAAGGGCAGACCAAGAAGACGATGGACAGACGACATTAAAGATAACATGAATACATCGCTAGAAAATGCAAGCCACATCACCCAAGACAGAGAGAGGTTCAGAGAGTTCATTGGGAAGACAACGTTCTGGAAGGAATACGTCACATGACACATTCACCTTTTTTTACAGCAATTAAATATTGATTTATTGATTTGGTGTGTTTGTAGTCACATTACCTGACTTCAGAGATATAACCTTTCAAGATGTGATATGCTTTGTGACATATAATATGATTAATATGCAATATTTGAAAGAAATTATATTGAAAGTACTATATTGTTCTCTATTATCTTTATAACTGGTATATGGGCTATATTTGAAGTACACAATACAGCTTATGTGTTCTTTATTGTCATATAAACTTCTCTACGTTGAAAGCAGTTTTGTGGAGAACAAGCTGTAGGTTATGGGGAGACAACCCTCCCTACAGGAAGTTAGAACATCCCGTTTAGTACTAAAATAAATATAACAACAAGGGAAATCCCACCTTCCCTCTCTTTTGCCAAAAAATAATCAAATAACACCACCGCACATTCTCCTCCCCCCACCACCGCAACACAAAGAAAGGGAAGTGAACATCTTTAGACAATATTTTTAGAAACACCTCCAGCAAACTCGTATGTTCAGCCCTGGGACACATTTTTTTTTCAATTTCTTCTTCTTCGTTCATTCTCAAACTCCTCCAAATTAGCAGGATGTAGTCCAGCGAATGGAATGCTTTGTGTCATGGTATACAGCAATACTGCAATATCTGCACTTTTTTGCATGACATATCCAACTTCAGCTTGTCTTTGGGTCATTTTAACCCTATATGGCATGGGACAGCCAACTCCATCCCATAACCTCCTTAGTCACCTCTTACGACATGCATGGAAGGTAAATAGTGTTGCTATTCTTTACTCACCTCTCAGGCCCCGGTAACACACAGGGCAAAGAAATGCTATCTTCTTTCTTTATTGGCATTGATATCAAGCATTTCTTTACTTCTATATAAGAAATGTTTATTATGTAGAGCAGTTTATGGCAACCTTTCTTGGTCCGTGGGTAAAATTACAAAATGACCCAGCTGGTTGTGGATTGATGATAATGATGGAATAATTACTTTTGCTGTGAGCAGGTAGCCCTTGACAACCCATAACCTTTCTGACAAAAGCAGAGGTCCTCAATTGAGGAGGTAAAGTGAACCTTGGACTTGTTTAAGGTTTGATTTCTAAAATAAATGGTTGTATTAGGGTTTTTTTTAATCCCTGAAAGGAGACATTTCAGTGCTGCAGATTCCAGGATCATTACGTCCTGTCAGGAGAGCAGCATACACTTCTGGACCATCTTATTTTTATGTTAAATTTGTTGACCCATTCAAATTTGTTTAAATTATTAAAACAACCCAGATTATAATAGTTTTTCTGCATGTGTTCTTTTTTTTTTGGCATAACTATTTTATTTATTGAGTTATTTATTTCACATTCGGAGACAATAGAGATTGCTGGATATGGTGGTGTTGTTTTTTGTGTGTGTCAGTGCGACTATGAACATAGAAAATAACAAAAACACATGCACATAGTTACTTACAGTTTCCTGATAGACCTCGTCCAGACTGTCCACTCATAGAACCAAGGATGATGCCGGAAAACCCAGACTACTGACATAATTTACATAACTATTATTAAATATTATCAACATTTCCATTATTTTAGCTTAATCTACACTTCTTCTTCTGTGTTCGTTCTCAAACTCCTGCAGATTAGCAAGATGTAGTCTGGAGAACAGAATGTGTTGTGTCATGGTTTACAGCATTGCTGCGATATCTGCGCCTTTCGGCATGACACATCCGACTTCAGCATAGCTTTGGGTCACTGACCCTATATGGGATGGGACAGCCAACTCCATCCCATAACCTCCTTAGTCGCCTTTTACGACATGCGTGGAAGGTAAACAGTGTTACTATTCTTTGCTCCCCTTTGGGCCCCTGGCAACACACGGACGTAATCAACACTAACACACTGAAGACTTCCAAATCTTCTTTGATTGAATCAGTGTCCAAGAAGAATAGGTCTACTCGAAGAATAATGGCTTTTGAAAGCGAAGTAAACAATGTGGCTTGGCTTCCTAATGTTAATAGATCAAATATTATGTACATCCACCGAAGACGGATGTGTCAGGCCATTGGCGCAAATAAAATGGCGACACAACGCATTTCCATTCTCTGGACTACATTCTACTGCAAATCTAGTAAGACCAATGTCCTTTTACAAGAGAGAACCAGCAGGAGTTTGAGAACGAATGCTGAAAAAGAAGCAATATATTTGGGATAAATAGTTTGCCTTGTAGTTGGAATTGACACTTTTAACCGTGGACGTAAGTCAAATTTGGTTATATCAGTACGCATGACCATACACAATAATGTAGAATGAAGATCGGGTAACCCTGCCTACAAAAGTTTCGAAGATGTATTTTTAAAAAGAATATTTTTTAATAAAAGTTATCAAAATGTAGACCAAGTTAGATATATTGATTATCTTTTTCGCACACCGGACATGTCCATATCAAGTGCTCAGATCTCCTCGTCAATAAATCTCTCAGGGTATAGCGGCTGATAGTTCCAGTTCTATGTAGGTTGATTGTTATCTATGGGCCACGCATATGCTCGCTCCCAAAGTGCGCATTCTCGATATTGACTTATTCTCATATATCTCAAAATTCTCTGATAGTGCAGACTCACGAATAGCACTGAGTAGGTCTGCTCGGTCCATAGACTAACCATCTGTTATAATGACGAGTTAGCTAATTTAGCGACCCGTTAGTTTCCCTCCATATCTGCGTGTTCGGGGACATAGGAGTGATTTTTCGCAGTCAGGCGCACATTTGAGCTCACTTGACTCCACCATCAAATACGCACATCACGTTTTGACTTTCTGGATCATAATCATTGGATCCCCTAGTATGCACGCATGGGAATAAGCTTGAGATTCTAGCCAGTTTAGTGCCTGCGTTACGGCAAACACATCCATTGCTAGACTTCTTGTTGCGGTTAAGATCCCACTATATTCGTGTGCTGTTCTTCCGTGTGAGCACGTAATCAACAACTGACTGAGGCACTGAGCTTATATATTTTTGGATGGCCGACGGAACGGCAAGCAGAGCATATATTGGAATGCCCCCCCCCCCCAAGTGCAGTGAATCAATCGAGTGCCATGCCGACTGGCGTAGGCGATCATGTTTCTCCACGACTCTCTGTCTCTCGTGTTGTCAATAAGCTCGGTTGGTGAGCTTCTACCGTGCCACGATACAAGCCAGTCTAGTAACTTTTCTCTTTGTCGACCTCTATCTCTTCTCCCTTTGATATTTCCAGTGGTTATTAAGTGTTCAAGCTGTGTTCTTCTCAGCACATGCCATAGTGCAGTGAAGCTTGTTCCTAATCAAGAATATTCCGTGTGATCTGGCAGTAAAGGTATATGCACACCTCTGGTGGTGGATAACCGACCCATCCGTGTAAATTACAATCTGTATCATTGACATGTTAGCAAATGATGCCTTGACCTCAGCATCCACGCTCACTGTGCTATGTTCCCTGCACTCTCTATTGAGTGTAATGACTGTTCTGAATGCCGCTTGAAAGTTGTATACCCTTTATAAAACTCGCGTGATTTCGGGGTGCTAAGATCAATTATACAGCACTATCACTTGAAATCAAGTCTGTAGATATCTGGAGCTGGGACTTTTGTAGGCGTTAAATCCCACATATTAAATGACGGGGGTGATAAGCGCCTCATATAAGATTAAAAGCTGCAATTGCTTAGTGTCAACCGCTGCCATTACTCAGAGTTGAACGACCTTTGCGATAACATGTCTCAGAAAGAGCACAATCTATGATTAAATCATACACCTAGGTACAGTATTGTAGTGATGAAGTCCTGATTACATTGTGTCGTCTCGTCTCCACAGTTGGTGCCGCAGACTTTACGATGTGATTGAAAAGAGAGAACCATGTTACCGCCGACTTAGTTTGGTTGATCAGTGTCCCGGAATCATCACACCAAGAGGCGATACTGTCTAACTCATTCTGCATTGCTCCGAAAAAAAAAGTAGGTTCTGACTCTTCCCGTCCATATGCCTATATCAGGATTTCGTCCGCAAAAGACAGCGTCCTATCTCTTCCATCAACGTGCTGTTGTGTGTGTGTGTGTCAAAGTGTACACATTGAATAATAACGGTGATTGGTATGGTCCATGTGGTAGACCTGGGCGTATTGTTATGGGTTTAGATGTCCATCAACCGTATCTGAGAGTAACCTTGCTCTCAACCAACACCCTGATATCCATCTGACAACGAAAGGATCAACACAGAAGAACATCAACATGTTGATAAGTTACTCGAACGATAAGATCACCCTGTCGCACGCATCCTCCAACTCAATCGCGACAGCACACGTTTCCAGACCTGCATTATTCTCGAATACGCCGTACGCGAAAATAGCGCTGTTGCGCCATGTTCCTTTCTGACGTCTATATCCCCCGAGTATGCGCGGGAATATGCGGCTCTCTTCCAGGTCGCGAGCGAGGTATCGTGCAACAATCTTCTCAATGAGTTTGCTGTTGGTGTTCTGCATTGTTATAATCATGTATCCACTGATCTGGGAGTTGTTTTTATAAGGCCTCTTTAGTTGCAATAGGTAGATGTACAGCCATTCTTCATTGATCGTACAATTCGTAATTCGTTAGTTAACTCATACCAATTCTTTTATATCAGTCCCATTAACTAGGACGAAGAAGTTCTCATATCGTATACTAAACTATCAGGGCCTGGAGCAGTGTTCCGCGATTATTTAAGAGTAGCATTGACTGTCTCTGCATTGATCTGTTTGTTGCCATTCCATTCAACCTCCGTACATAGAACAGAAAGTGTGGTAATAATCATCCGCCGGCCTGACATATATGTTGTTTTGATCCGCCTATTGCACGTAATGCTAAAGGGAACCTTTCCCTTAGCGTCGTCTGATTTCTACCATGTCATATCAGTAGATGAAAAAAAAATCGAGAATACTGTATCAATGGTCATTACGCTCATGCTCCGCTGAAAACCCCAGAATGTCTTAAGATATTTAAAATATTTGTCTGAACTGATGTAGACCCTTTAACCACATACTCATTGCGCCATTCGCGAGTCGACAAGATCAGATTTTGAGTTGAATGAGCATGACTCAATATCGAGCATTCGCGAATTGGGAGTGAAGATGGGCGTGGCCCGTAGAGAACACATGACAAAGATTTAAGAAGGAGCAGTGAACCAACATAGCACCAAAACCATCAGCCGTTAGGCCTATACCCTGAGAGATTTACTGAAGCGAAGATCTGTGCATCTATGGACAAGTCCGGTCTGCGAGGAGGATGGTTAGTTGGTTGGGTGGTTGCTGATCCAGCGGTCCATGGGCTCATGTCCTTTGACCTAATGCCATTAGATGGCATTATATTACTGGGAAGTCACGCCTGTGTGTTGCCAAGGCCCGAAAGAGGAGCAAAGAATAGCAACACTGTTTACCTTCCACGCATGTCGTAAAAGGCGACTAAGGAGGTTATGGGATGGAGTTGTCTGTCCCATCTCATATAGGGTCAGTGACCCAAAGCCGTGCTGAAGTCGGATGTGCCAGGCCGAAAGGCGCAGATATCGCAGCAATGCTGTAAACCATGACACAACGCATTCCGTTCTCCGGACTACATCCTGCTAATCTGCAGGAGTTTGAAAACGAACGAAGAAGAAGAAGACTGGGAAGTCTGTGGATTTTCGGCCCACCCCGGGACAGAGCCAGAGAATAACTAATCACAAGTCCAAGAAGGTGGTAGGTTTCAACCTATGCACTGCGCCTAGCCACTGTAGCCAGGATAGGGTTCACTGTGCTCATTCCCCGCCACCAATTAACTACTGGTTATGCCGAACTTCTCTATAGCTCCAGGCATGCAACCAAATGTTCAATTCAAAAGGATTGTCACGTCCTGAGTCACTGTGCCTCTATGGCGGGCCTCAGCCATAGGAAAAACAGTGATGTCAGTTTCCTCCCCCTCAGTGCTGCACAGTACATCTATGGCTCCCTCCCAACCATAGAGGGTGCATACATATATATATTCAGGCAAACATGAAAAACATTTCAACAGCAAAACAAAATCATAACTGTATAGATGACATGCCATGAAGCTTCTATAAGAAGATAACCTCAATATAACGGTCATCCACTAAGGTTTTCTGTTGCATGGTTGGTTTGTCTAGTGGGCCATTGGTGAGACCAACAGATGCAACCACATGCGTAAATGCGAGGAAGATAATCAACAAACTAATACCTAAGACCTTTTAACCTTTAATTATGTGAAATGTCTTTTGAAATGACACAAAACAACCAGATCAAATGCCGTCTCCGCAACGAAGATTGGCTACAACAGATCTTCAACATCCCCTGTCTCTTGTTTTGATGGTGCACTCTGCTAGACTGAAAGCTGTCCATCTTGTGATGTTATTCTCCCACTTGTATCTCTGTCTACCTCTTGCTCTCTTCCCTTTGACTTTACCCTCAAGTAACGTCTTCAATAAGGAAAACAACCAGAAGTCCAACCCGGAAGATAAACAATCACAGAGGTCATTGTAATATAGTGTTATATGGCGACGTTAAGGATATGCCTATGGTTGGTGCAGGATTATAATTTTAAACTTCCCGTCGTCTTGATCGAAAGTCTAAAACTCATTAACAATTACATTCTCACAGACAATGATTTCGATATTCTTGGGTCACTGAATTGATTAACGTAAGCATATCCTACCCGTGAATCGAAAAGGATGGACGATACTAGAGACTAGAGTAGAGTTAGAGTAGTCTCAGTCTCAGTGTAGACAGTAGAGTGTGTTGTAGATGACAGATGTAGTTAGTGTTTGATTAGGCCATATAATCGATTGTCATCCATTCATTTCTTTACCTCTGATAGTTAACAGTGAAATGAGTCATATTATTCAGATATTTGTAACGAGCAGTTTTAAGTATAATTGAACAAACAGTGGCAGAGAGCATCCGAAAAAGTGGAGAGTGCCGCAGTAACTTGAGTAACATCAATAATAGAATACAAAACGAATTATTTATTAGTTGTATAATGATTATAATGTATTAGCAATTTTCTTCTTCTGCGTTCATTCTCAAACTCCCGCTGGATCTCTCTTGTAGCAGGACTATGGTCTTACTAGAATTCCAGCAGAATGTAGTCCAGAGAATGGAAATGTGCTGTGTCACTGTTTTATTTGTACCAATGGCCTGACACATCCATCTTCAGATAACTATTAGCAATCAGTAACAATAGTTTACATTATCATTGGTTTTGGTTGCAGTAAATGTAGTAATAAATGAATAGGTATCCATTTGCACTATCACTACTTGTAGCAATCATATTGATTCATATTGATGCCTAATAATTCAACCACCTTTCTACTATTATATATATGTGTGTTTTTTCTCCAAGTGAGGTCTATACAGTGGCATATCATGGTGCCTGGGGCGGAATCATAATTATCCGTCCTTGTGACATTAAAAAAATATGTCAGTGATTGTGAAAGACTGGACGAAAAAAAATGTGTCGCCCTCCTGATGATGCCGCCCGGGGCGGTCCGCACCTCCGCCCCCCCTCGCTACACCACTGGGTCTATATTAATTTATCTTTTATGACCCCTCCCCCCTTATAGTTGTCTGCACTCTGCACAGACAAAACTAAATGGGTATGTGACGCCACATTTTATTTGGACATACTTGTAAGCAATAGTTGTTGTTTGTCATTGACCATTCCAGATTCCTGTATATAATTTTCTTCTATCACAGTAAAGGTAAGGTATTTCACTTGGTAGTAACCTGCCATCAGGGATGAAGATAACTCTTCATGTACTAAGCCGCAGCAACTATTAGGTGGGGTTGCCAGTTCCCTTCCTTGCTATCTTTACCACCCCTAACAAATGTGTCAGGTACTCATGTATAGCTGAGTTGACTGGAAGAGTGGTAGTATCAAGCGAGAAATCACAACTCTGATATTTTTGTTCTGGATGTGATTTTGAGCCTGGCACCTGTAACCCGGTGATAGCAAGCAAGTTCACTATCAACTAGCCTACCACACTCCTCTGTATTGATGTGAAGCATTCACTTCATCAGGATTGGCAATATCACTTCTTTTATTATAGCTATTCCTCATTTTCTTGTAGCATATCCGGGGGGGGGGATATGCTACTCCCCACCACCACCACAAGTGGTAATCATCACTTGTGATGGGTGAACAACAGTGGTTACAAAACAGCAAGTTAGTTTGCTTATCAAGGTGTCATTGCTAGTGACCAGAGCTTATAGTAATTATTTCTCATTTGATGTTGTCATTGGACATTTTTTTGGAAACGGGAAGCGAGTTTTGTTGAAAATTGGATGAGATATGATAACAGATATAACATATTATTACCCAATGCAACATGGATAGCAATATAATAATGACCACACCAACACAAATTTAAACAAACGAATGTTCAGAGTTAAGTCCAAAAGGCTTGAGGGTGCCAAACTAAAAAATAAATTGATTTTCAAGAGCGTACCTAGATCTGTCATTATAATTTGTTATATCTGTTATCATATCCTATCCAATTTTCAATTGTGCTACATAAGTACTATTGTTGTTCCATTTCACTGCAGTATTGCCATATATTGATCAGGGTAATCATAGGAATGAACTTGCTGAAACATAAATTTAAGCCCTCAATAACAGTGCTTTGTTTCAGCTAGTGGGATGTGTAACAGAGCACTCATTATTAGGGCTTCTAGTGGGATAGGTATCAAAGCACTCATTATCAGGGCTTCTAGTGGGATAGGTATCAAAGCACTCATTATCAGGGCTTCTAGTGGGATGTGTATCAAAGCACTCAATATCAGGGCTTCTAGTGGGATAGGTATCAAAGCACTCATTATCAGGGCTTCTAGTGAGGTGCATCAAAGCACTCAATATCAGGGCTTCTAGTGGGATGTGTATCAAAGCACTCAATATCAGGGCTTCTAGTGGGATAGGTATCAAAGCACTCAATATCAGGGCTTCTAGTTGGATGTGTACCAAAGCACTCAATATCAGGGCTTCTAGTGGGATGTGTAACAAAGCACTCAATATCAGGGCTTCTAGTGAAATGTGTATCAAAGCACTCAATATCAGGTCTTCTAGTGGGATGTGTAGCAAAGAACTAAAAATATCATGTTCTACTTTCCTAAAATAGAGTGAGAGTGGAACTTTACACCTTCAAAAACCTCCCCCAATCTTATCTGGTATGGCTTGCATAGCAAGTAGTTTTATCTACACATTAATTATAATCAATAAATGCACAAAACAATAGTTTAATTTATGTCAGCGATAGACCTATATATTATTCAATTTGAAAATATGTTATCTATACTGTATCACTAGCATGTTTTTATAATATGCAACACACACACACACCTTTAGCACTTACAAAAATATCAGATATCAGAAAGTCACTTCAGCAAGAATCAGTTTTAATTTTAAAAAGTGCGTGCACTGCAAAAAATATGTATATGTTATGAATAACCCATGATGCAGCGGCTATTTTAATTAGGCCGTTATTATTCAAATTTCATGCTCCATTAATAACTCATGATTTGGCTAACATTCGCTATGTCAGAATTGTTTTGATAATGTGTAGGAATACAGTGCAGACATGTAGGTCTAATATAATATTTCTTTTATTCCATAAAGTTCAAAGCATGATTTGCAATATCGGAAACGATGCCTACAACTTGTATAATAAACACACATATATCTAATATAATATTTCTGACATGCCGTAGCTGTAAATAAAGTATAAAGCATGATATGGGATTTCGGAAACGACGTCTAGAATTATTCATAATAAAATATATCGGGTTGTTTCCTGACACCGGAGTTTTTATCTCTAGAACTAGTCATACAACACGCAAATTGATTTATAACAAACATTGTCTCCATTGTTTTATGTAGAATGAAAAACTCCACTGCCTGGCATAGGGAACAAGAGTGACAAACTATCATCATCCTCTTGTCTCTTTCCATATCAACCCTCTTATTTTGTTCATCTTTTCTCTACACTTGACTTTAAGATTGAACCCATGTCCATTCACCTAACAAAGCCTCATCTCCACCCTCCATCCCTATTATTTTTACTTGTTTCCTGTGAGATTTTGTTTTCGATATTCAATTGATGCTGAGTAAATCTATTCCTGGCAGCTCAATACCATAAAATTTCAGGTTTTCTGAAGTTGACTTAGTGATTCACACAGTGGGTCAGTGAAAATGATATTAAAAAAATGTTTATTTGCTGTAGTTTTTTTTTTAGATATATGGAACTTTTGTTTTTTTAATTACCGTCTATATATAGTATAGACCCATATATGTATATATACATATATACACACACACTATATATATATATGTGTCATATATATATATATATGTGTGTGTCATATATATATATATATATATGTATGTATATGACACAACAGCTGTGGTAGACTGAATTATTGATTCTGATCAATAAAAATGTAACTAGAAGCATATGATGCAATCCTACCTGGTATTACATCACTTGTGTATAAATATCTTATCTCTGATTAAAATTTGTTATTAGTATTGCATTTTTCCTTCTCAGAAGTTTCTTTGTTAGAAATGCCCAGGACATGTGTCAACAGTGTGAATTATTTCTGTTATATATGTGGCACTGCCGAAGACGGATGTGTCGGGCTACTGGCGCAAATAAAATGGCGACACAACGCATTTCCATTCTCTGCACTACATCCTTCTGGAAATCTATTAGGACCATAGTCCTGCTACAAGAGATATCCAGTGGGAGTTTGAGAATGAACGCTGAAGAAGAAGAAGAAGATATATGTGGCAAAGTGATTTTGATGGGTTATGTCTAAAGTGAGTAAGACAGCGTACAACTTGTATTTTGGCTGCAAGATAGATTAAGATAAGAGTTGGGCACCATACATATGCTGCACATTTTAAATTGTGATTGACTGGCAAAAAGCAAGCTATGCCATTTGCAGTTCCAATGATTTGGAGAGAGTCCATTGATCATACCAACAACTGTTGCTTTTGCATGTTGCCTCCACTTGGGAAAGAAATATCGACGAAGAAAAAATGGACTCTGCAATATCCAAGCATTCCCTCAGCATACATCCGGTACCGCATGACAATGCCCTAAAAGTTCCAAAAGTGCCAGAATCATTTTCAGCTGCTTCTGATGATGAAGAAGAGGACATTTCTATGCCATCAACCTCAAAAGACCCAGAATTTGAACAAACTATATCTACAAAACCAAACTTAATAACCCAAAGTGAACTGAATGATCTTGTAAAGAGACCTGAATTTACACAAGAACAAAGCAGAGCTTCTGGGTTCCAGATTACAACAGTGAAATATTATATCTGATGTTAAAATTTCTGTGTTTAGGAACTGCCAGAAGCTGCTTACTAAATTCTTTTTAGAAAAGGGTGACCTGTCTGTGTGTCACATTTCTGGTTTAATGGCAGCCCTCAATATCAATTACAACCTGGAAGAGTGGAGGCTTTTCATTGATTCTTCTAAGACAAGTCTTAAAGCTGTTTTGTTAAGTAATGGTAATGTTTTACCATCAATTTCAGTTGGTCATTCATTTCATGTGAAAGAAACGTATGAAAACATTCAGCAACTTTTCAAGTGTATAAACTACTATCCTCATCATTGGTCACTGTGTGGGGACCTAAAAGTGGTAGCTCTTTTGCTTGGACTACAGGGTGGATACACCCAAGTACTGTTGCTTTCTCTGTGAGTGGGATAGTCATGCATGAAGTGACCATTACATCAGAAGACATTGATCAATCAGGTGGTCATTACAGCATGGCATTAAGAACATGGATGACCCAGAACTTGTTGACAGTAGCAAGATTTTGTTGCCACCCTTGCACATTAAGCTGGGTCTCATGAAAAACTTTGTCAAGGCAATGGATAAAACTGATAATACTTTCAAATACCTCATCAGAAAATTTCCAAGACTGAGTGAAGCTAAAATAAGAGAGGGAGTATTTGTTGGTCGGCAAATACTAAAACTTCTTCGCGATGATGAATTTCTTTGCTTGTTGCATGGAAAGGAAAAAGAAGCATGGCTAGCAGTGGTGGACAATTTTCTTGGAAACAACAAATCTGATAATTACAAAGAAATTGTAGAAAATCTCCTTCTGAAGTATAAGAATCTAGGCTGCAACAATTCTTTAAAAATTCATTTTCTGGGTTCTCACCTGGATTTTTTCGTCAAACTGCGGAGCGGTCAGTGATGAATATGGTGAACAATGTCACCAAGAAATTGTTGCTATGGAGACAAGGTATCAAGGCAATTGGAGCCTTTCAATGCTTGCTGATTACTGTTGGACTGTAAAAAGAGACACCTCCCTGATTGACTACAAGAAGCAAGCAAAGAGAGCTCGAAAAGAAACTGAATAATAATGGTAGGGGTTCATATGTGCCTTTTAGAAACATTATATGTGAACTTTAAATACCCGGTAGTGTTTTTATTTGTTCTAATATTTTATGGTGGAATATCACTTAATTGAATTTGTAATAAGTTTTATAATGTTAAAGTGTAAAGAATAACTTCGTCAAAGAGATTAAACAAGTATACATGAATTTTGTATTACTGAAATTTAAATTCACCATTAAAAAAAACCCAGAGCCATTTTGGGAATTTAATTATATTTGAAATCACCATGTCAAAATCATTAAGAAATGACATATTTAAAGTCTGGTATAAAACTTTTTGGAAAATGTTTTGACTAGTATATTTTATAATAAAATGGCATTATCTCTCCATTGTCTTACCTTGTGTGTTTTATAGATCTTGACATGTAACATACTGCTCTTCCTTTTGTAGTCTACATCTCCTGTTGACGTTATCCATGATCCTATTAGCATCCACTAAAGGTATAGTGCAGTCAGGTTTTTCCCATTTGTTGTGTGTGTTTGTTTGTCTTTAGCATGATAAAGACTGTTTTGTTGAAACATTGACTTTTAGTATTTTTATGCTTCATGTAAGCTTATTTTTTTCACACTGTTCATTTACTACACCATGAATATTAATCTAAATTGAAACACAATTTAGTACTGGATGAAAGAGAGAGGATGTAAATTAATACTCAAGGTGGAAGTACCAGCTGGAGACACAGGTAATAATACATTAGTGAAATTTCCACACAGGCAGTAATATATTATTGGTATCAGCATGTCTAAATTGTAATTTTATAATTTTGCTATTTTTATTACAAATTAGCAAGTGGATAGTAAATAGTTGGTCAGGTTTTGTTGTGATCTTCAGCCAAGTAATTACAATTTTTATACACAGATATTTAAGGAGCAACAAAAATAATAGTAATAATTTAAATCAAATAATCTGTATTTTTGCTATCTTCAGGTTGAATACCGGCACCGCTCTGAATTTTGTATTTAGAAGGTAAATAATAGTTACGGGAAGAATTTCTTCCAGACCACTCTTCATCCTGTCATCTCAAGAACTGAGAAAATTGTACATGAAAATGTATAATAAGGCAACTGAAATATTGAGATCTGGAATTATTAGACTGACAGAAAACCCATTCATTTATGGAGCCTCTTGCTTTGCTGGTGTCTATGCTGCTTATTATTTGCTCTATGTTGTAAAGGTAAGAATGAAATTAACTATAGTCTATATTATTTACTCTATATTGTAAAGATAAGAATTAAATTAACTATAGTTTATATTATTTGCTCTATATTGTAAAGATAAGAATTAAATTAACTATAGTTTATATTATTTGCTCTATATTGTAAAGATAAGAATTAAATTAACTATAGTCTATATTATTTACTCTATATTGTAAAGATAAAAATTTAATTAACTATAGTTTATATTATTTGCTCTATGTTGTATAGATAAGAATGAAAGTTGCTGTAAATGTAAAGAGCAATAAAATAATAATCCACAAGGAAATGTGAAGTATCCTTCTTTATTTGTGTATTGGACAGTAGTTTATCAATCTATTCACCATTCAGCTATCTGTTGCTCTTCAACAAACATCTTCCATCTTGTCCTATTTTAGCTATAAGACGAGGTTCACTTTCTAAAACTATTTTTGCAAGGAACAGTTGGGCGAGAAAAGAGAATAGGCAGAAAAGAAAATCTTGCATTGGTAACAGCTAGGAGTGGTCTGGGGCATGATTTTTCTATACTCATCTGAATGACTGAGGTATTTGGTGGACTTTTTTGTGTTGATGTCCCCAGTGTGGTATCCCTACGCTCGTAGTGAGTAGTGGGTCTTATTTTTTATTATAATTATTATTTCTTTAGCTATTGTTTCCAGCTGTTTTGTGTCCTACCCATCCCTCTTGTACCAGTATCTAAATATTTCCATCTGATGTTTTTCCTGTTTCAGAGGGTTAGGGCCAAGTATTTCCTTTCCATCTGATGTTTTTCCTGTTTCAGATGGTTAGGGCCAAGTATTTTCTTTCCATTATGGTAGCCTTGGTGTGATGAGTTATTTAAATGTGCTTTTCTACATGCTAGGTTAGCCATCCTCATACCTAACCTTCTTAGTCACTTCTTTTGACATGTAAGGCAGGTGACAGTGTTACTATTTTGTACTTCTCTTTCAGGATCTGGTAGCACATGGATAGCCACATCTCTTTTAGATCTTTCTCTTGAGGAATGTTTTTTATAAAAAGGAAGTTTCTAGATCTTTTTTCTTCTTCTTCTTTAGTTTCTTGATTAGAAACTAGCATCACAGCATGTGGGGCATTCCCATAAGTGCTCCGCTCTCTATTTTAGCAGCCATCCCAGTGTATGTAGACTCAGACTGTGTGTTTACTAGTGTTTTTTAATCAATTTTTTCAGAGACCAGTAATAGCTTGTGGTGACAAATCATTTAGAAAATTCCTGGATCTGCACTGTTCCATCTCCAAAGAAAAATTTTGGCCAACCTGGTGGTGCATTCAATCCCATGTTCAGACTGTTTTGAGAACCATCATTCATTCAAGCAAGCATGCAAATTATTCAGAGTATGTTATTAATATTCTTCATTTTCTTTCTCATATTTCATTCTTATATATCAACTTAGATTTCATTTTTATGTTTTTAAATACTACTATACAGTTGTCTTCTAAGAACTCTCCATTGTTTCGTATGAGCATATTACTTAGTGCTAGTTCTTACACTGTCGGGTCGCTAAGCCAGCCACAGTGTCGTTTCAGTGACTCCAAATGGCTGGTTGCTGATCAGTGGTTCATATGCTCATGACTTTTGACCCAGGCATTATATTGCTTTAAAGACTCCTAATGGTTAAACCATGTTCTAATCCAGGGGTCGGCAACCTTTGGCACGCCAAGCAATTTCAAATGGCACACAGACTCTTCACGTTTCTTGTATAAAGTTGATTATAAATCGATTAGTGAGGTTTCCTCGCTCATTTCGGCACTTGGGCATAGCAGGGTACCAGCCACAGACTTATCCAGACTTGTTACATATTATACATATTTACATATTATTGAATATCACTATATATTAATTCATTAAAATATAAAAATTAAATATATGGTAAAATAATAATATTGGCCTCGACTTGTATAAAATGATATGTTGGCACTCTGAATAATTTGAAACCTCAAGTTGGCACACAGTTAGCAAAAGGTTGCCGACCCCTGTTCTAATCTATCCCATTCAGAAAAGAAATCACATAGTCCATTTATACTTATGTAAAACAAAGGTTTTTATAATAGTTTCACTCAGAAACGACGGACTATCACTAAAACTAGTGGGTAATGATGTGCACACAAGAAAACATACAAATTACAATACACAAATCATATTCAACATTATCAAAAGGTCTTTATCAAAATATGCACAAAATATCAAAAGACAACGAATGGAAATTATCACAACACACAAACATATCCAACGGAAATATGGAAATGAGATTCTGGAAGGACAGGAAGAATTTGTATGTTTTCTAGTGTGAACATCATTACCCACTAGTATTAGTGATAGTCCGTCGTTTCTGAGTGAAACTATTATAAAAACCTTTGTTTTACATAAGTACAATTGTTGTTACATTTCTCGCAGTTACTTTATATTGATTGTCGTATAGTCCGTTTAGAAAACACTGAAACACTCAGCACACACGAGGGCCATCTCCAGAGAACTCTTTTACCTCTGATGCTGAAAGGCAACAAAGGGTTTAGTGAATAGATAGATAGAAACACTATCATTCTGATTTTTGATCGATTTTTTGCCAGTGTGTTTCTGGGATCTGAAAGAGAAGCAAAGAGTAGTTACCCTGTGACCTGCCATGCATGTTGTAAGGAAAGACTATGGAGGGCTGGGGTGGAGTTGAATGTTCCATTCCATAGATCATCATTATCATGATCAAGTGCCATCTCTGCAACAAAAGTTGGCTTCAACAGACCTGACTCTTGTCTTGGTGGTGCACTCTGCTAGACTGTAATCTTTCCATCTTGTGATGTTTCTTTTCCACTTTTATCTCTGCCTACCTCTTGATCGCCTCTCTTGACTTTATCCTCAAGCAAGGTCTTCAACAAGGTGACATGTCTTTTAATATGCCCAAAATATTTTATTTGTTTGATCTTTATTTCCCTTAATAAATTCTTTCTTTGTATATTGTTAGAACCTCTTTGTTTGTTTTATTCTCTTTCCATGAAGTTCTCCCTATTCTTCTATATATCCACATCTCAAAGACATCAATTCTGTCTTCTAGTTTGTTTATTGTCCATGTTTCTGAGCTATACATTAATATCCAAAGATCAAAGTTGCCTGAAAGCCATGCTGAAATTGGATGTTATTCCAAAAGATACAAATATTACAGCCAAGCTGTAAATCATGCCATATTCATTCCTTCTCTGGACTACATCCTGTAGCTAGCAGGAGTTGGAGAATTAAGAAGTAGAAGAAACCATGATATATTTTTAGTCATAAGTATATTCTTCTGTTAGTTTACAAGAAGTCTGCTATTTTGTATTTTAACATCCAGAATTTCCAGTGTGGGCAAGTTTTGTTAAACAATACTTACACTATGTGATGCAGAATCATGAAAATGGATAAAATATCACTGTGACCTTCCATGCATAGAGTAAGATATAACTAAGGAAGTTTGGAGGTTGTCCCATCCCATAGGTCAAGTTTGTGCAATGTTTTACTGCACAGTATTTACTAATGTTTACGCTGTGTATTGCAAAGCTTGTAAAGGGATCAAATAATAGCATCACTTTGACCTCCTATGCATAGACTAAGCGATAACTAAGGAAGTTTGTATGTTGGAAGTTAGTTTTTCTACCCTTAGGTCAAAGTGACTCAAAATCCATGCTGAAGAAGGATATGTAGGTTGAAAGATGCAATTATCACAACCAAGCTGTAAACTATGTTACAAAACATTCAGTTCTTAGGACTACGTTCTGCTAACCAGTAAGAGCTTGAGAATGAATGCAGAAGAAGACTGATGTTTCAGTACAGCTCTGCTACTGAACTATGTATGCTTTATCACTGTCTAATGTTTCATTGCAGCTCTGCCATATGTATGCTCTCTTACTTTTACTAAAAGATACTAAATATGTTACAAATAAGGTACATGTTAGACAAATGTGGCCTAATCATGTGATAACAGTCCAACTTGTGAAACTTTTGTAGTGTTATGCACACAACCATGCAATTTCTGTTATAGTTTGTGCATCTTTCGTCACAGAAATCTCATGTCTTTAGCAGATAACACAATGCTAAACAAACATGGCTAAAGCAATTGTAGATTTATATTTATTGAGCTTGCCAGCTACAGAGAAAGATACTGTACATTTGTTACAGATTTGAGGACTGCTACATCGAGAAAAGATATGTGGTCATGATCACCCAATGAACTTATATTACTATAATGATCTCACACCAATCCTAACGCCCCAACCCCCGCCCAAATCCTAAACATCCTTCTCCAAAAACTAAAAATCTAACACAAACCCTAACACCCCTCCCCCTGTGATACTGCCCCCCCCCAACAATTAGCTAATCTTCCCTCCTTTCCAAAAAACTAAAATGCACTGTCTCCCCTCCATGCTATATTCCTCAACTGCGCACAAATAAAGGGACACAATACATGAAATGTTTTTGTTAACAGTGCAAAAAAATAGCCACATCTGCTTAACATGAACCACAAATAATAAATGTAAATGATAAGAACTAATAAATACCGGGTAAATTTAAAAAAAGTGTTTGAGCCCATACATTTTATTTGAATTTTTGTTGTTTTAATGTTTCTTGACAAAGACCTATTGGCCTTAATATAGAAAATGTCTTTGGTCTTTTATGTCTTTGGTCTTTTAATTTACATTTTTTATTCCTTATCAATTACTTTATTATTTGTACTCTTAGCTAGTAGTGCAGAGATGTTGGCTTTGCTAAATAACTACCAGTACCCGCTGAAGACGGATGTGTCGGGCCATTGGCGCAAATAAAACGGCGACACAATGCATTTCCGTTCTCTGGACTACATCTTGCTGTAAATCTAGTAAGACCATGGTCCTGCTACAAAAGAGATCCAGCGAGAGTTTGAGAATGAACACTGAAGAAGAAGAAGAAGAAGTACCAATAATTTGTTATAATAGAATGTTCTTGCTTCTTTATAAAATCCAGGGAATATATAAAAACACCAGATGGAGGAGAAATAAGACTTGACTGGGAAAAAAATGAGAACAGCAAGTATCCAAATGAATCACGACCAACAGTTCTGTTCCTGCCGGGACTGACAGGTAAGATGTCTGTTATATTATATTATTACAGGCTTGGCTTCTTTAGAGAAAGTAAAACAATCAATATCCATATTATTCAAGAACTGCACATAATAGCTTTGAACAGACAGAATTGGAGAGATCTGACCTCTGCCCTATGCGCTAACTTCAGCGCTAAAGGAAAATGAGTATGTCAAAGACTACAAGTCTAAATTTAATATGAAAAAGCAACATCAGTGTTAGAGTGAGGATCAAATTTTATAACTCAATAATCTTTATATTTTGCTGTGACTCATGAGAGATTTGGGACACTCACTGTAGACATGGAGATCTGCCCATGTGGCCACTGAGGTCTGGACTTCTAGTTTAGGGTGCAAAGAATAGAACCACTGTCTTCTTTCTAGGCATGTTGTACGAGACGACTAAGGAAAGTTAGGGATAGATTGACAACCTGTTATCTGTGAAAATTTAGTCACTATATGTCTTGTCTTGATTTCTTACTTTTGTCTTCGGTCACATGGTCCCCATGGAGGATGAAGATATGCATGCTAGTGAATATTGTACCTTTGTCCTTTTGTGGCAGACTACTAGGTCACGAGGAATGTTAGGTGCAACTTTACACAGATGGGTCATCAGATCTGATGGAAGAATGATGAGCTGGATGGCCCAGTCATCAAGTGTATGCTATACCCCTGGCAGGGTGTGATGATTTGGGATACTGTTGCACTGGAATGCCTCACTTCAGAGACTAAACATACATCCATAAACACCCCTAACATAGCCCTGCCTTTGAGATCACAAACCTTATGCACTGCAGAAGATGGATGTGTCAGGCCATTGGTGCAAATAAAACGGTGACACAACACCTTTCCATTCTTAGTACTACATCCTCATTGAAGCGATTATATAAACCTGTGTTTTACGTTAGTCTAATTGTTGTTACGTTTCATGCAGTTACATTGTATTGATTGCTGTAAATCTAGTAGGATCATTGTCCTGCTGCAAGAGAGATCCAGCGGGAGTTTGAGAATGAATGCTGAAGAAGAAGAAACCTTACACAAGTTGAGATGTAACTTTGGTTACTCAACCTGAGGACCACATAGCCCATGGACAGCCGGATCAGCAACAACCAACAACCTATGATTTTAGGGCCAGATAAATGAAACACCTTATGTGGAACAAAATATTGCCAAAGATGGATGTGTTAGGCCATTGGCTCAAATAAAACGGCACAACACGTTCCCATTCTCTGGACTACATTCTGCTTTAAATCTTGTAGGACCATTGTCCTGCTATAAGAGAAAACCAGCAGGAGTTTGAAAATGAATGTTGAAGAAGAAGAACAAAACAACAGCTCACAAAATACATAATCACACAGTGGGATTGGATCAAAGGGCATGAGCTCATGGGCCGCTGGATCGGCATCCACCAACCACCTATGCTTTTGTCAGAAAAGCCATGAACTGTTAACAGCTACCTCACAGCTAAAGGCAATTATTTCATCATCATTATCCTGGAATATATACTACTTTAAATCTAACTACTTCCTGTCTAACTGGTTGGTTGGTTGGTTGGTTGGTTGGTTGGTTGGTTGGTTACTGATCCAGCGGTCCATGGGCTCATGCCCTTTGACCCAATGCCATTAAATGGCATTATACTGGAAGTCTGTGAAGTTTCGGCCCACCGCGGGCCAGAGCCAGAGAATAACTATCACACCTCCAGGAAGGCAGATTTCAACTTATGCACTGTTCCTAGCCACTGTAGCCAAGATAGGGTTCACTGTGCTCATTCCCCGCCACCAATTAACTACTGGTTATGCAGAACTTCTCTATTGCTCCAGGCATGCAACCAGATGTTAAAGTCAAAAGGATTGTCATGTCCTGAGTCACTGTGTCTATATGATGGGCCTCAGCCATAGGAAAAACAGTGATGTCAGTTTCCTCCTCCCCAGTGCTGCACAGTACATATCTGGCTCCCTCCCAACCACAGAGGGTGCATACATATATTCAAGCAAACATGAAACACATTTCAACAACAAAATAAAAGCATAATTGTATAGATGATGTGCCATGAAGCTTCTATAAGAAGATAACCTCAATATAACGGCATGTCATCTACTAAGGCTTTCTGTTGCATGAGAGGTTTGTCTAGTGGGCCATTGGTGAGACCCACAGACGCAACCACATGCGGGTCTAACATGTAAATGTAGTGTTTTTGTCACTGTTTTAGGAAGCAGCATAGAAAACTACATTGTAAATATGGTACACCTAGCAACAGATCTGGGATACAGGAGTGTTGTATTCAACAATAGAGGAACAGGTGGAACAACTCTGAAGGTAACAAATCATGGTTCAATTGATTATCTTTACATGGGGGATGTGGGGGTCATTAACATAGTTATTCTTTGCTGAAAATCTAAGTCAAAATATGTATGTGTTGTTCTTGAACTATTTAAGAGTCATATTAGTTCATTGGTCAGTACATTGGCTTTCTAGTTGGGGGATCCTTGTGTCTTCTGCAACTTGACTCTTCACTCATACACACATCTCATGTTTCAGACTCCTCACTCATACACACATCTCATGTTTCAGACTCCTTACTCATACACATATCTCATGTTTCAGACTCCTCACTCATACACACATCTCATATTTCAGACTCCTCACTCATACACACATCTCATGTTTCAGACTCCTCACTCATACACACATCTCATGTTTCAGACTCCTCACTCATACACACATCTCATGTTTCAGACTCCTCACTCATACACACATCTCATGTTTCAGACTCCTCACTCATACACACATCTCATGTTTCAGACTCCTCACTCATACACACATCTCATGTTTCAGACTCCTCACTCATACACACATCTCATGTTTCAGACTCCTCACTCATACATACATCTCATGTTTCAGACTCCTCGTACATACTGCGCTGCTAACATTGAAGACATTAAGCTTGTGATCAGTCACATCAAAGAGAAATATCCAAATGCACCTATTGTTGGTGTAGGTGTATCCCTTGGCGGGTAAGTATAGTGTTATTCTTGCATAGTTAATACAATTTTTAAATTTAATGTATATTGGAATATATTTTATTGCTTTATCCATATCTCTATCCATCTCTATAGTCCCATAACCTGTAAGGGTTGTCTCTATCTATCTATCTATACGCTGTGTCCCTTGTTTGCCTTGCGACATCAGGGTGGAAGAGTTCTCTGGAGATGGCCTTCTTGTGCGTTGTTTGTAAGCTTGTTCCTGTAGCTTCTTTGATTTCTGTGATCCATCTTTTGCATGGTTTGCCTCTGGCTTTATAGCTGTTACATGTGTCATAGCCATTTGTGGCATGCTATCTGGTGGTAGTCTGGAATCATGTGAAAACCACTTGATCTGTTGTCTCTTGATGTGTTCCAATAATGGTATTGTTTTGGTTATCTGTCTGATGTTATAATTTCTAATTCTATCTCTTAATGACACTCCGAGTATTCTTTGTAGACTTGTCATTTCTGCTGTCACTATTTTTCTTTTGTCTTGAGATGTCATTGTCCAGGTTTGGCACTGGTAGCGCAGTGATGGAATAATAATAGTCTTGTATAATGCAACTTTCGTCTCTATGTTTACATTTTTTATATAAAATATATGTCATCTGTCCTAGGATCTGGTATGTTTTGTTGCATCTATTTTGTATCTCTTTACTGGTAAGGGTTGTATGGGTGCCATATTGAATCAACATACAGTACTCCAACAATTTCTATCTTCAAAGATACAGACAAGTGAGGAAAAATCTTGCCTTATCCAGTCTTTGATATCCGTCCATGCTTTTATTTGTCTTCCTCTGCTTCTTCCACCTTCGATGGTTCCCTACAGTATTGTTTTTGACATGGAATCGTGTCTGCATGCTTGTCCAAAACTTGGTAGTTTTTGTCGTTTCACTATTGTTGTTTGTTTTGTTTTGCGTTCGCTCCATTGTAACCATCACGGATATCCGTGCGATTTCCTCCGGGAGCATGATTACGTTGTGCCACTGTTATCCGCCTTGTAGGCCTAGCACATCCGATTTCGGCATGCCTTGACAATTCGGGTGGGCTACCCTTAGCCTGTGACAGCCTCTATATCTGTCTCTAGGCACCCATAGTGGCGACTCTTCGCCCAGACGATTTTTGCTCTCGTCTGACTCGCACGAGGTGTTCCACTGTCTATGAACTTGCCTCGTGTAATTGGGCGTGCTGTGCCTGTGCCCATTGGGTACTGAACCGTTTCTCATCCGTGAGCCTGGTTCCTTAAGGGGAAGAACTCAACAGAGGAGTTGGACCCTGGCTCTTTCGCCCTCTTAGCTGAGGTGTCATTCACCGACATCGTGTACCCCTTGTCCAAGTTCGAGTCTCACACCACGCGTTTGAGAGCAAGGCGTTCTCGAGCTGAGCGTCCTTGTCCCAATAGCGCCTGAGCCCATCAGGTACTGAACCCTTTCTCTCTTCAAGTGTATTTCCGGTGTAGGAAAACCTGACAGTAGAGTTGGGCCAGGGCTAAATCGTTGTCCCTTTTGTGTCTGAGCCCATCGGGTACGGAACCCTTTCTCTCTGCAAGTGTACTTCCGGTATAGGAAACCTTGACATTAGAGTTGGGCCAGGACTACCATCGTTGTCCCTTTCTTGCCTAAGCCCATCGGGTACAGAATCCTTTCTCTTCGCGAGCATATTTCCGGTTTAGGAAGGCTCGACATTAGAGTTGGATTAGGTCTTCTTGCTTTACCAAACGCCAGTGAATGGGTCTGGGTCTCTGCCTGTAAGGAACACAGGTAACTAGAAGCTCAACTCGAGCTGACGGAGCTTGTAGTTCCCCTTTCCTAGGGACTTTTCACTTTCTATTTGCAGTTCACGCTGCCCTCTAGCGCTGTTCTGCCCTTTCATTGTATTCGGTATGAAATCTAGTTGTCTCTCGCCATGCATCTACCTTTATGTGCATTTTACATTGGCCGCCCCTCCAATGTTCAGACTGGACTGACTAGCTTCACTGTATGTCGACAGTGTCGCTATATGTGGTGGTGTCGGAGATATTGTCTGTCTCTAGTGCAGTCAAATCTCTTTCCATCTGCTACCTCCACATTCTCGGACACGATCCCCAAATGATTTGGCCAGAATCAGCTCGAGCTGCTGTATTTCTGTTTCCAGGGTGCACCGCGTGGAGGTACATTTGGGATCTTGGTTATCTGCTAACCCTGGGTCCGCCTAGAGCAATGCGTTCCCGTTTCTCTATTGAAAGTAATAGTTCTTGTGGACCTGTATAAATCTCTATTTTATTTCTTATGTACACATTTTGTCTTATGCTCTCTATAGGAGATTTGTTGAATTCATCTGTAGCATTTGCATTTAAAAGCCTGTAATCATCTTTCCAAGTCCGCAGTGAATTCCAGCTCTCACAACCATTCAGCATAATAGAAAACACTAGTGAATTATAAAGTTTATTATTCTCTCCAACACTGATGTTGCTTTTTCAAATTAAGTTTAGCCTTTACATAGAAGCTAAAGCCACGGCTTTATAAAGCATATCCAGCTTTAAAAAAAAATTTGTTTTACATTTTCCATCTCTGCCTATGCTAGATCAGAGGTATTTGAAAGCATTCACCTTCTCAAAATTTATTCCCATTCATCATGATGTTGGTCTATGTCTCTGCTGTTATCCAAGATCTTGCTCTTTTCTGTGTTGATTTCCATTCTCCACTTGCTGGTAACTTTTTCCAACTTTGCTGTTAACTCTTGAAGTTCTTGTTCTGACCCAGCTATAAGATCTATATCATCAGCAAAGTGCATATTGCAAATAGGGTGACTTCCAATTGATATAGACATGTTACAATCATGAAGTGTCTCCTGTATGATGTGCTCTAAATATATGTTGAAAAGTACTGGAGACATTATGCATCCTTGCGGAACTGCCACATTTGTTTCAATTGTACTACAATTGAACTCTCCAATTGTATTATTTGATAAGACAGGACGACTTGCATTTTTATAAAGTGATTCAACAATGTTTATGATTGCGTTGTCAATATTACATTATCTCAGTATGTACCAGAGACCATCATGTCAAACACTGTCAAAGGCCTTTGTAAAATTAATGAAATTGTTGGATATCAATATATTTTTCAATTAATATTCTGATGTAAATTATTTTTTTAACAGTGCTTCTGTTTGCTCTGAAGTCAGCTTGTTCTTCTGCAATTACTTCTTCAGACTTGTGCTTTATTCTATTCAGGAGTATTTTGAGCATCACTTTACTCAGGTGTGTTATAAGACTAATGATTCTGTAATTCTTACACACTTTCAAATTTCCTTCATTGGGAATGGGTATTCAATCAATCAATCAATAAACCCGTAACCCTTTAGGGTCGTAGGGGTACCACATTGGATGCCTCAGCACACAGAGTCCTCCAGCAAATTCTATCCTCAGCGATGCGGATGAGTGTTGAAATATCTTGCCCTATCCATTCCTTGATGTTTCTGTCTATGCCTTTATTTGCCCTCCTCTGCTTCTTCCACCCTTGACAGTTCCCTGCAGTATTGTTTTTGACAAGGAATAGTGCCTGCATACATGTCCAAATCATGCTAGTTTTCGTTGTTTCACTATTGAAAGCAATGGCTCCTGAACACCTGCACACATCTCTACTTTATTTCTTACGTACACATTGGTCTTATGTTCCCTATAGGAAATTCGTAGAATTCTTCTGTAGCATTTATACTTGAAAGCCTGTAATCTTCTCTCCATGTCCGCAGTGAGTGTCCAACTCTCACAACCATACAACACAACAGAAAGCACTAGCGACTTATACAGTTTGATTTTCACTCCAACACTGATGTTGCTTTTCCTTCCAAATCACAGTTAGCCTTGACAAGGACGCTAAAGCCATCTCCATCCTTACTTTTAGTTTTGCTTTGCATTTACCATCGCTGCATATACTGGATCCGAGGTATTATTAGTGATTGCATAATGATTTTGCAGTCCATTATTTTATGCTTTATATATTGTGGAAAATTTTGGTCACAGTATTTACCACATTCATTCCCCCGTATTCCAAGAATTTTGTTAAAATATTATCAACATCAGGTGATTTGCCACCTTTCAATGATCGTATGTCCTCTTTTATTTCATCTACTAGAATTTCTGCATTTCCTATTTCTCTGTTGCTTAGTTCAGAATTCTCTAATATCGTGTAGTCAGAATCACACTTGTTCCTTGCTCCATACAGCTCCTTGCAATAATCTGTCCATCTTTTGACTATATCCGTTGTTTCATTGAGTATCTTTCTTTCTTTGTCTTCTATTGTAGATATCTTTGGTCGTTTTGGCTGTGCTAGCTTTCTTAGTGTTGTATGCTACCTTACTGTTTCCATGTTTAAATCCTTCATTGATGGTTTCACATTGTTCCTCTAGTCATGCTTCTTGTGCTTGTTTCATTTTCCTTCTGATATCTTTGCTTATTTTGCTATTTCATTTTGCTATTTGCTCTGCCATTTCAGGGGCCTATTTCTTAATAGTTTTCATTTCCTTTCATTTGTTGCACCCTGGGGGGGCTACCGACCCCTACCAGGCGCGTCCACAGGTGGCGGATGGTGGAGGGCACTCCATAAATGTCCATATATGGAGTGTTTGCTGCAATTAAGCAGCCGCGGACCAAACCGGTGCTGTTGCCTACCAGGACGGGGCGGGATATCAGTCGGTGCTGATATCCCCACTGAAATACCCCATGTGTCCAGTGACGGGCAGCTTCAAGCGAGTATGAGCCGCTATAAGCTCACGCTGCTGGCGTGGAGTAATGAACTCCGTGCCAGGAGCGCGTGGTTTTTTTTTTTTTTTTTTTTTTTCCCCCAAAAAAAATTGCTGCCTTGCAGTCACCATCGGGAGATGGAAAGGCTATGGGAGACAACCCTGACAGTAAAATAGGAGAAGGCCACTCCACAAACCTCCGATGTCTTGCGGGCAGTGCTAGGATGTCCAAGAACATGGATAGGAAGACTCCATAACTTCCCTCACCGAAGACGGAACATGTCAGCCTGAATAGGCGTGGGTACCCAGCAATGGAAATGGGACATGTACGCATTATACAGTTAATGATTATGCTCGGATTTATTACACGAAGTGGGGCTGCCCCTGTGGTTCATCGCCAGGCAGGAGGAGCTCCGGAACCCCAGCCTCGAATGGGTCCACCAAAAGCTACTCATGATGACTCTGTGTATCGGGGACCCGGGATTAAACAGAGTAGAGCAACCGGCCAAACCAATAATGACAACAAAAACACAATCAAAATTATGCAGTGGAACAGTGAGGGTGTGGCTAAGAAGAAATTAGAACTGCAGAATTTCCTTCAAAAGCAAAAGATTGATGTCTTGTGCATTCAGGAGACACATCTTAATGACAGCAACAGATTCTCCATCAGAGGCTTTGAATGCTTCAGATTAGATAGATTAGGCCACAAAGGAGGGATCATCACAATGGTACGAAATAACATACCTACTACAGAAATCGCACGTAACCCAGACGACTCAGAACATCTCACCATCAAATTACATACAACCCCAAAACCACTGATTATCACAAATTTCTACTGCCCAAACAACAAAAAATTACACCTCAGGACAATACCTCTCACATCATCAAATCATATTATAGTTGGAGATTTCAACAGTCATTCCCCAAGCTGGGGTTACCCAACTATGGACTTGAGAGGAGAAGAAATAGAAGACTGGATGATAGAAAATAGGCTAATCCTTATAAATGAACATCTATCAGAGCCAACCTTTTACTCCAGACGATGGAAATCTCAGAGCACTCCAGATCTGGCCATTGCAACAGAAGACATCCAACGTGTGACAGAAAGAGTAGTGGCACAACAGCTTGGTGGGAGTGACCACAAGCCCGTAATATTAACAATAAAAGGGAACCACAAGACAGAAAAGCAACAACACAAAATCGCTAGCTGGAACTACAAAAAGGCTAACTGGGACACTTACCAACGCCTTACAGAGGAAAAACTACTAACACATCTTACAGCAAGAAATATACGGAAAGATGCAAAATTAATAACAGGAATAATCCTGGAAGCTGCCAACAACAGTATACCTAGAGGAAGAAGACAAAACTACAAACCCTTCTGGAACAAAAAACTCCAGGTTATGCATGATGAAGCCTCTGCTGCAAGATCCAAGATGGAAACTAGACCAACAGAAACCAATATCACTGAACACAATAGACTGCAAGAAATTTTCAGGAGAGAAAAGCTAAACAGCATTAGATCCAGCTGGAAAGAAAAAACAGCAACACTCAACATGGAAAAAGACTCAACAAAAATGTGGAAACTTATCAAGTGTCTCAATGAAGAAAACAACCCCCAAAGTAGTATCATCATAGAAGACAAGGGGAAGTCCTACACTGGCACACAAGCTGCAAATATTCTAGCAGACTCCTATGCTGAAGAAAGCAAAATTAAGATAACTAGAACAAGAACTGCTGAAGTAAGACGAGAGACAAAAAACCTTGTAAATAAACATCAACCTTGCCCAGGCACAATGACCTCACCTTTTCACAAATCAGAACTTAACATGGCAATTCAAAATCTAAAAAAGAAGAAAGCCCCTGGACCCGATGGAATCACAAATGAAATGCTCCAACACCTAGGTCCTGTGGGTAGAAGCAGAATCCTAGACCTTTTTAATGAATCATGGGCGCAAGGGATCTTCCCAGAAGAATGGAAAGAGGCAGAAATAATTCCAATGCCAAGAAAGGAAAACCAAAAACCAACAAAACAAGTTACCGCCCTATCAGTCTACTTAGTTGCTTAGGAAAGGTCATGGAAAAAATGGTGAATAACAGACTCTTAAACTACCTGGAGGAAAACAATCTTCTAGATGACTGTCAATCAGGCTTCAGAAAACACAGATGCACTGAGGACCAAACAACATACCTTGCCCAGGAAATAGAAGATGCTTTCCAGAAAAAATCAAAACTCCTAGCCACCTTCTTTGACCTCACAAAGGCCTTTGACAAAGTCTGGAAAGAGGGGCTATTGCTAAAACTTGCCCAGAAAGGAATCAGAGGCAAAATGTTTCAGTGGATAAAAAGCTTCCTACGAGGCAGACATGCAAGAGTCAAACTCCAGGGAATGAAAAGTAAAATGGTCAACATAACAGAAGGTGTCCCACAGGGAGGAATTCTGTCCCCCACACTCTTTATAGTTTTTATAGACGATCTGCCAAAACTATTCACATCATATGTACATAGAGCTCTCCATGCAGACGATCTTGCTATCTGGACCCAATCAGAATACATTGGAGTTGCAAAAGTTAGAATGCAGGAGGCAATAAACAAAGTTGAAGAGTGGGCAAAAACCTGGGGTGTTCAAATAAACAAAAGTAAGACCGTCACTACACTTTTCACCCTCTCCACAAAGCCTGAAAATTATACTCTCACTCTAGACAATACCCCACTCCCAAAAGAAAACACCCCAGTCTACCTGGGGCTAAAATTTGACAAAAGACTTACTTGGGGATCACACATTGAAGAGACAGAAAATAAAGCCACACGCAGACTACAAATAATGAAAAAACTATCTGGGACAGATTGGGGAGCCAACATAAAAACCATAAGACAAGTCTATGTAGGTCACATTCGTCCAACTCTGGAATATGGATTGACCACATATGCAACAGCAGCAAACACCAATCTTCAAAAGCTGGACAAAATTCAAAATGCAGGTCTCCGAATCATAACAGGAGGACTAAGGAGCACACCTATAACATCAATGGAAGCAACAGCAGGATTACAAAACCTAACAGACCGCAGGGATGAGAAAATCACAATAATGACAGAAAAATTTAGACGTCTGAAACATCACCCTATGCATGAAAAAACAAAAGAACTAACAAAAAACAGACTGAAAAGACCAAGCTTCAATCACCTATCAAAAAAACTTATGAAAGCCAATAAAGAAGTAACCAGCAACAATCCGGATGAATGGGAACAGCTAGAAGCATATTGCAACATCACAAACACTTCACCCATATATACAGCAAAACTTACAATACCAGGCATTGAGAGCAAAACTTTGGAAACCCCTACTGCCCTTAAGGCAAAAACACTTGATCACCTAGACACCCAATACCCTACCTCACAGTGGATTCATGTCTTCACAGATGGATCATCAGAGGGTGCAGTAAAGAAAGGAGGAGCTGGGATACTAATACTCATACCAAACACCCCAAAACTAGAACTCTCAATTGCTACTGGCAAATTATCAACAAATTACAGGGCAGAGCTACAAGCAATCTTGGAAGCATCAAAGGCTCTAGAGGAACGGAGGCTCAAAGGAGCTAACATAGTCTTCTTGTGTGACTGCATGTCAGTACTCCAAACCATCCAAAAGGAACCTAAAGATCTCCTAACAAAAACAACTGTAGAACTTCTAAATCAACTATCTGCCAACAATAAAGTTGTGCTGCAGTGGATCCCTGCACACTGTGGAATAGCAGGAAATGAAGGAGCTGACAGACTGGCAAAAGCAGGTGCAAAAAAGGAACAATTCCACCACAGAATATCACTGACTGAAGCAAAAACCCTCATCAAAGGAATATACAAACATACATGGAGTCAGAGAACAGGCAGTAACTTTCCACAGGACCCTATTCTAAAGCTAAACAGGTCACAACAAACCACAATTTTTAGACTTCGCACAGGACACTGCAGACTACAAGCACATCTCCACAAAATTAAGGCTGCCCAAACTGACCAATGCCCATGTCAAAAGGGTCCCCAGACTCCAGAACATATTCTGCAGACATGCCCACTCTTTGATGACGTGAGAACCAAAATATGGCCTCAAGAGACAGATCTGAAGGTGAAGCTGTGGGGCAACCGTGAGGACCTCCTGCTGACGACTGAATTCATGGAGGCGGCCCACCTTCCAGTATAGACTTATGAGCATAGGAAACTGATCGCAGAAGAAGAAGAAGAATTTGTTGCACAATTTCAGGCTGTCATCTGTTACCCAAGATTTGTGTGTTATCATCTTGTCCATGGTGTTTCTGTTGCTGATTCTAGATTTCTCTTGTAGCAGGACAATAGTCCTACTAGATTTCTCTTTTAGCAGGACAATAGACCAACTAGATTTCTATTGTAGCAGGACAATAGACCAACTAGATTTCTCTTGTAGCAGGACAATAGTCCTACTAGATTTCTCTTGTAGCAGGACAATAGTCCTACTAGATTTCTCTTGTAGCAGGACAATAGTCCTACTAGATTTCTCTTGTAGCAGGACAATAGTCCTACTAGATTTCTCTTGTAGGAGGACAATAGTCCTACTAGATTTCTCTTGTAGCAGGACAATAGTCCAACTAGATTTATCTTGTAGCAGGACAATAGTCCTACTAGATTTCTCTTGTAGCAGGACAATAGTCCAACTAGATTTCTCTTGTAGCAGGACAATAGTCCAACTAGATTTCTCTTGTAGCAGGACAATAGTCCTACTAGATTTCTCTTGTAGCAGGACAATAGTCCAACTAGATTTATCTTGTAGCAGGACAATAGTCCTACTAGATTTCTCTTGTAGCAGGACAATAGTCCTACTAGATTTCTCTTGTAGCAGGACAATAGACCAACTAGATTTCTCTTGTAGCAGGACAATAGTCCTACTAGATTTCTCTTGTAGCAGGACAATAGTCCAACTAGATTTCTCTTGTAGCAGGACAATAGTCCTACTACTAAATTTCTCTTGAATCAAGACAATAGTCCTACTAGATTTCCATAGTAACAAGACAATCCAGGTATTATTACAGAGGAGAACATAGAGCATATAAGTCTGCCCTGAGTGCTATGACATTGGTTTACCAGCCTTAACTACACAGTTTTAAGATTATTTTGTGCAAAGGGACTTCCCTTACATGGTGTGTTCTGTTGTGGGATTATTTTTCTCTGCTTCTTGCATTGTATTGTGTTGATTGATGGTTAATGAAGAAATACCTCCACTGACTCTACAAAATCATCCTAACGAAACAGCGAAACACCTCCTTATTGACTGCCCTTACATTTAAACTGCCAGGAAAAATACTTCTATAGACACCCTTAGCAGTTACTAACTTACTTTATGGATCACTAAGTCAACTTAGGAAGACCTGCAATTTTTTTAAGAATGGTATTGTGCTGCCAAGAGTAGAATTGTTCAGTAGCATTTGGATATCAGCAACAACAGCAAATAATAACTGTAATAACTGTACAGAATACCACAGATAAACAATAAAGCTTACAACATAAACTCCAATATTGCTCATACCACAGATAAACAGTAATGCTTACAACATAAACTACAATATTGCTCATATCAGAAATATATCTGTGGGGGTCATGCTAGTGCAAAACACAAACAAATGTTCACATTAACCATGTTTCACAGTAAATACTAGATATATATTTATTTGATGTATTCTAGAATTATCCTGTTCAACTATTTGGCACGGGAAAGCGCCGCAGCTGAATTGGTTGCAGCAATGATCATATCACCTGCATATGATATACAAGAATCAAGGATATCCCTGAGCAAGCATATCAACTATTGGATCTTTAATCGTCATCTCACAAACAATCTTTGTAAAATTTTTCAGAAGTGAGTTGTTTGAATGTGAAGTTATAACTTAGATCTGTGTGCTAACTTTGTCATAATGTGGACGTCTTACAATTATTAAATAGGTATAGTTAGGTTTGTGGTTAGTGCACTGGCTTCCTAGTTGGGTGGTGCAGGTTCAATTTTCCATTGAACTTTTTTTTTCCCATGGAAATATTTTTAGATCATTAACTGCTCCTAGGTCTACTGAGCCCAAAGAAATGAGTACTAGTAGTAAAGATGATTTTTAGGAAAGTAAAGATGGTGATGATGCTGACCATATCATCGCTAGGTATGTCCATGGTTGTAAAAAATACATACCTAATACAGTATTCCAATATACAGCTCAGCAGCACAGAAAAGAGATAAGGATATTCTATGCATGGGATAGCTTTTCAACTATTGAATTTGTATGAGTTACTAATACATTCAATCGTATTGCCAGTACAATGTGGATGGCTGGCTTTTGAACCATGAGCAAGTTCTACCAAGCTGTATTTATGAGGCAGACATGCTAACCACTCTGCCACTGATCTGGCATGGAAAAGAGATACTTTACTGTAAATAAAAAGAGTTACAAGCATGGATCATAGCAAGAGTGTATTGTGGATACTTTATATGTTCATCAATTAATGCTAAGATTATGGGTAATGTCCATCAATTAATGCTAAGATTGTGGGTACTTTATAAATTCATCAATTAATGCTAAGATTGTGGGTACTTTATAAATTCATCAATTAATGCTAAGATTGTGGGTACTTTATAAGTTCAATAATGTTGAAATAATGTTGCACAGCTGAGATTGGTTGCTGAGAACAATGTAACAACTAAAGGGTTAAAAAGAACATACATGGGAAAAGAGTTAGAAAAACAAATTACGTAAGATTAAAGATTAACATGTTACAGACCAATCAGAATTCAGATTTGTATTCATGAATAGCTAAGCAAGTGGAAGAAAAATTGTTTGCTATTTCTAGCAGCAGCAGCTGTAATATAATAATAAGACGTATAATCCGTTGGGGTGCCCCACTAGATGCATTCAACCGCCATGCAGATTGGTGTAGGCAATCATGCTTCTTAACAACTCACTGTTTCTAGTGTTGTTAGTAAGTTCTGTTGGTGACTTCTTTTTGTGCCACAGTAATTTTTGTACCTATCCAGCAATTTCTCTCGTTGTCTTCCTCTGTCTCATCTCCCCTTGATCTTTTCGGTGGTCACTAAATGTTCAACGTGTGGCACATGGCCGAGAGGTTAGAACGCTAGTCTCACAGGAGTGAGGTCTAGAGTTCGATCCCCGGTAAAGACTGGGTTGTTTTTCTGTCGGAGGGTAAATTAAAAAACTCACCCTGTACACGACGTAGCGACAGCAAGAGCATGCGGCCTTTATCACACAGCTATTAAATCCCCTCCCTGCAACACCTGAACTGGTAAAATGCAGTATTGACAGTTTTTTTTTACTAAATGTTCAAGTTTTACTTTTCCTATCACACTAGATACATGAACACAAAAAATCTCTCTAAACAACTATATTCTCTCTAAACAACTATATTCTCTCTAAACAACTATATTCTCTCTAAACAACTATATTCTCTCTAAACAACTATATTCTCTCTAAATAACTATATTCTCTCTAAACAACTATATTCTCTCTAAACTATATTCTCTCTAAACAACTATATTCTCTCTAAACAACTATATTCTCTCTAAACAACTATATTCTCTCTAAACAACTATATTCTCTCTAAATAACTATATTCTCTCTAAACAACTATATTCTCTCTAAACAACTATATTCTCTCTAAATAACTATATTCTCTCTAAACAACTATATTCTCAGCCATTCGAAGGAGTGTAGAGAAATCACACCCAGACCATTTATTGATATTCTGGGATTATCTCTTCCCTCCTCCTTCCACCCTCGACTATTCCTAGCAAAATAATATTAGAAAGTGAGCAGTGTCTCGTTACATGTCCAAACCAAACAAGTTTACACCGTTTCACCACCGTCAAAAGTGGTTCTTGGTAACCTGTAAGATAGTAGCAGTATAAGTTTCGGAATAAAGTTATGTCACGTTTAAAACATTCTCACAATTTTACAAAATTATAAAATGAAATAAGTTTCTATACCAAGCCGTAGATAAGGGGCTGTGGGTTCAAACCTATACTTTTTCTATAACTTTAGTGCAGGACCTTTTGTTAGTCATTAATAATCCTTCCAGTATAGAATTTCAGTTTTAGTATAGAATTTCAGTATCAGTATAGAATTTCAGTTTCAGTATAGAATTTCAGTTCCAGTATAGAATTTCAGTTTCGGTATAGAATTTCAGTTTCGGTATAGAATTTCAGTTTTGGTATAGAATTTCAGTTCCGGTATAGAGTGTAAGTATAGAATGAGATCATATTTAATTACTTAGTATTTGCAATAATCAACTTAGTCGTAGAATGGATAGTGGGCCTTCTTCACAAACTCAACCTGGTCGAGTAAGCTTGTGGTTTGGAAGCTGATCATCCCCACTAATATGATTAGATGTGAGAGTGGCGATTAATAATTCAACATTAGTTAAATATTAACGATCTATGCAGGATATGATTCAATTATTATTTATGTAATGAATAATTAGGACAGGGTCGACATCAGTGTTTAATCAGAGAGGTAATATATTTTTATTCTGTTCCAGAAATCTACATCTTTATCAAGAGCTTGTGGATATTGATGCTAACCATGTTTTAAAAGTATGTACAATTTTATTTCTTTTTCTATGTTTATGTCATTCATCACCAGCTGATGAGACCATTGCCTGGTAGTGGTGGTTGCATTATCAGTGGTTGTTCCTTGTGCAGAATGTTTTCAGGTACAACCTGTGGCCTATCAGACAAACATTATCTGAGGTTGTTCCACATGCAGAATGTCTGCAGGTATAACCTGTGGCCTTCCAGACAAACATTATCTGATGTTTTTCCATGTGCAGAATGTCTGCAGATTTTACCAGTGGCCTACCAGACAAACATTATCTGATGTTTTTCCACATGCAGAATGTCTGCAGATTTTACCAGTGGCCTATCAGACAAACCAGCATGCTACAGTATACTTTTGGTAGATAATGTGATTTACCGGTGATCTTACATGATCATCGGTCAATAATATATTCTCATAGATAAAAAAAATCAGCATAGGCAAGGCAACAAACAACATTGAACAGACTAACTAATGTTCGGAGAATGAAAAGCTCATTCACAAAACATAAACCTTGCTTTACTAAGCTCATGTCCTCTGCATCATCCTTTATGGCAATACAAACTTTCAACCTACGTTCACATGAAGAGTAGAATCTGAACAATCTTCACTTACTTTGATTACTGGTAATTCTTGGAGTTTTGTGCCAGGACCAAGTCACTAGCATTGATATATTGAAAAAAAAAAGAATATTACTACAGTATTTTTTATGCTCAGGATGGACACATGCAGTTGTGTCACCAATGGCACCCATGCAACAGAAAACCTTAGTAGCTGACATGCTGTTATATTGAGGCTCTCTTATGGAAGCTTTGTAGCATGTCATCTATACAATTATAGACCCCCTCTGAGTAGAAGGCTCCTTCAATAATCGCTCGCAATTTCTGGGGTTCTCAAACAAACATGATCAGGGTGGAATTTGACAGACTATAGGACTTTCTTTTTAGAGAATAACAGTTGGAAAATATTTATTTTAGGCTGACCTTTACTTTAGTACATGGATGGATGTGAGAAGAACATGTATAATTCAGGCATTAAGTGGAATCATTCAAACAGGATGCCACGGATCATTTATGGCGGCGACGATGATTTGTTTCATGACTAGAATAAAGAAATTTGATTTCTTCTTCAGCGTTCATTCTCAACTCCCACTGGATCTCTCTTGCAGCAGGATAATAGTCCTACTAGATTTCTAGCAGGATGTAGTCGTGAAAATGGAAATGCATTGTGTCACCATTTTATTTGCACCAGTGGCCTGACACATCCATTTTCTGTGGTAATTTTGGTTTGAAATGTGGTGTCGCTAGAAAGGAGTGGTTTCGTGGGCAAGAAAGAAAGATGGTCAATCAACTGCGTACTGGGACCATCAGTCAACGTGTAATGGCGGCTACACTCAAGGAGAGATCTGAGCACCTATGGACTTGTCCAGAGTGCAGTGACAATGATCCAACAACTAACTAACTAACATTTATGGAGGGCAAAAATTAGGAATGGAATAAAGAACAAAAAATAAATTTATAAATATGCATTTGAGAATATAATACACAGCATGAGATGTGATAAATAGTACTAAAGTTCTATGTACATGCTGCGGAAGACACTTTGTAGCTTTGATAGGTTGTGCTAGCCACATTTGCAGTTGCCATGGATACTAATGTGTATACTAACTCTCAAAGTACTGAAACATTATAATCTGGAAAGATTTGAAAGTTGCCAGATTGGTTATCTTAACCTCTTCTTGCCTGTGTGTTGCCAGATTGGTTATCTTAACATCTTCTTGCCTGTGTGTTGCCAAGGCCCTAGAGGGGAACAAAGAATAGCAACACTATTTTCCATGAATGTCGTAAGAGGCAACTAAGGAGATTGTGGGGTGGAGTTGGCTGTCCGATCTAATCTAATATAGGGGCAAAGTGACCCAAAGTCATGCTGAAGTTGGATGTGTCAGGCCGAAAAGTGCAGATATTGCAGCAATGCTGTAAACCATTACACAACACATTATGTTCTCTGTACTACAACCTGATAATCTGCAGGAGTTTGAGAACAAATGCAGATGAAGAAAAAGAAACTCTTCTCACTTCTGTTTGAATGTCCATTACCCCTGATTTTGTTTTTAACTGTTCTGACTTTTAATTGGTTATTTATTACCTCAGTGATTCTTATGAACCTGTCAAACATTTGCTATGATGCTCTCCCATAATGTGAAAACTATAGAAAGAATGCAGTACAACCATTGCAGCATCCTCTTAATTCTGACATAGTCTGTACAAGCCATACATGGCACTGATAGAAGAGAAGATGTTTATCCTTGTTAAGCATCTTAGAGCTTTGCTCCATTGAAATTTTGTAAAAAAAATGTACACAGTAACAAAATTAACACTAAAGACAATCACTTAAAGCATTTTGTTTTTTTTAATTATTTTTGTTAAAATGTCCCCCTTTTTTTCAAAATATAGAAGTGTTGTATTTTGCTAATGTATTAAAAATTGTATTTTTTCAATTCAGAGTGAATCCATTACAGACTTTGATGAACGATTTACATCCAAGTTGTTTGGCTTTGATTCTGTGGATCACTATTATTCTGAGGCGTCACTACATACTAAAGTGCATGCCTTAGCCAGGCCTGTATTATGTTTGAGCGCTGCAGATGATCCGTTTGCTCCAGAATATTGTAAGTCATCTATCGGTTATAAAACTTCACATAGTGCTTCAGACAGGCCACTGCTGCTCAAGTCTTATAAAACTCCACATAGTGCTTCAGACAGGCCACTGCTGCTCAAGTCTCTCCAAATAGATGTTTCAGAATTAGAATATTAATCATTACTATTTCTCATTTGTAATGAACATTAAAGAAAAACTGGAGGAATTAGAACAAAACAAAATATCTATTTATTTCCCATCATGGGAATTCAAAATATTTTATATAGACATAAGTATAATTTGTATAAATTATACAAACCAGTTTTGTCCATATAAATGTGATGTTATAGCATTTACAAATGATGTAAATAATGTTACACGTACATCCATCGTTGATAGTGAATATTGCCATAGGAAATGACATGGAACATGACCACACCCCTTAACCACAAATTATGGTACATCATCAGCCTTATCATACAGATTGAAAAATATATAGATTGGAAACATACAGATTGGAAAACATATAGACTGGAAAACATATCTGGGTAGAAGAAAAAGATGTGGGTTTGTCTGAAGTGCAGTGATGTAGAATAATGGCCAATAACTATGTAGACCGTCTTATTATATATTAGTTATATAATAAGTATATATATTAGTATATACATGTCGTAAGATGCTATATAAATAACCAAATGGTCAGAGGGTGACCGACAAAGTGGATGGTGCCGCAGTAATTTTTTTAATATATTTTTATTAATAGGCAAGGTAAGTGTTTTAGTAACCTGTTTAACTCATTTTGCTTTCGTAAGATGCTACTAAGGGGATTTTAGAGTGGAGTTGACTGTCCCATCCCATATTGGGTCAAAGTTAGAACTTAGAAGCCATGCTGAGGTTGGATATGTCGGACCAAAAAGTGCAGATACCGTAGCAAAGCTGATACATTATTTTCTGCTCTCTGGACTACATCCTGCTAATCTGCAGGAGTTTGAGAATGACATTGAAAAGTATATACACATACCAAAATCTTGTTTTGGTGGTCTGGATTGTTCTTTGTGCTAACAAGTTATAGGGCCAGAATTTGTGGATGAGAGAAGCTTGCAGTTCGAAGATCTTTTTTCACATCTAAGGATAACCTAACAACAGATTTGTCTGATCATTGAAGCAAGGATTGACATGATTCCTTTTTTGATGAAGTCTGATAAAGGACATGCCTGTACTGTTGGGAGAGATTCAACACTTTTATCTGCAACATGCCTCAAAATTGTAAGAAAGTGGGGCAGTCTCTTCCAGAGTAGTAGATCACACCGAAGACGGATGTGTTTGACCATGGGTTAAAATAAGATGGTGACACAACAAATTTCAATTCTCTGGACTGCATCTTTCTGGAATCTAGTAGAAACTGGTCCTGCTACAAGAGAGATCCTGGAGAAGTTTGTGAATGAACGCTGAAGAAGAAGAATAGAAAATGATCCCACTCATGCCATTGTATCCTAGAACTACATTGTATCCTAGAACTACATTGTATCCAAGAACTACATTGTATCCTAGAACTACATTGTATCCAAGAACTACATTGTATCCTAGAACTACATTGTATCCTAGAACTACATTGTATCCAAGAACTACATTGTATCCAAGAACTACATTGTATCCTAGAACTACATTGTATCCACGAACTACATTGTATCCTAGAACTACATTGTATCCTAGAACTACATTGTATCCTAGAACTACATTGTATCCTAGAACTACATTGTATCCTAGAACTACATTGTATCCAAGAACTACATTGTATCCTAGAACTACATTGTATCCAAGAACTACATTGTATCCTAGAACTACATTGTATCCTAGAACTACATTGTTTCCTAGAACTACATTGTATCCAAGAACTACATTGTATCCTAGAACTACATTGTATCCTAGAACTACATTGTATCCAAGAACTACATTGTATCCAAGAACTACATTGTATCCTAGAACTACATTGTATCCTAGAACTACATTGTATCCAAGAACTACATTGTATCCTAGAACTACATTGTATCCAAGAACTACATTGTATCCAAGAATTACATTGTATCCAAGAACTACATTGTATCCTAGAACTACATTGTATCCTAGAACTACATTGTATCCTAGAACTGCATTGTATCCAAGAACTACATTGTATCCTAGAACTACATTGTATCCAAGAACTACATTGTATCCTAGAAATCATCATCAGGTGCCATGCCAGCTGGCGTAGGCGGTCATGGCTCTCCACAGCTCTCTGTCCACAGTATTATGTATCAAGGTCATTGTTGTTTCCTTGCCGTGCCAGGCTGTCAACCTGTTAATATTTTCTCACGTTGTCACCCTCTGTCTTTGTTGCCTTCAATTTTGCCTGTTGTGACTATGTTCTCTAAACCTGCCTGTCTCATGAAGTGGCCAAAAAAAGAAGATATTCTTTTTCTTATATTGTTGATTAAGGTCTGTTTTGCATTTGACTCTTTCAACACCTCTACATTAGTTTTTCTGGCAGTTTATCTCGCACCAATATGTTAGTCTAGGGGTTATATAGCACTGCAGAACTCTTTTTCTCACTTCTAATGACAAGGTCATATTACACAGTATATTTTTCATTTTTCTGAATGTTGTTTTTGCCTGTCCTATTCTGCATCTTATTTCTGTTGAACTTCTTCCATCTGCTGTAATCATTGTACCTAAATATTTGAATTGGTGGATCTGTTTTAATACTATATCATTCACTTTGATCTTGCAAGGTGTGTTATTTTGTTTCTTTGAAATAACGATTACTTCATTTTTCTTGATATTTAGGAAGGCCTTTCTCTTTACTTTCTGTGACTACTACATTAATTAAATCTTGAAGGTTTCCCTCACTTTTTGCAATCAGAACAGTGTCATCCGCATATCTCAAATTACTTATGTTATGTCCTCCCACTGATATTCCTGGTATATCTACTATTGCACGCAATATGTTATCACTGTATAAAGAGAACAGGTCTAGTGAAAGCATGCATCCTTGTCTGACTCCTTGTTTTATTTGTTGAAAAGGGCCAAATTGATTTCCTACTCTTATTGCTGCTGTTTGTTGCCAGTACATGTTCTTGATTCTAGAACTACATTGTATTTTAGAACTACATTGAGTCAGTCATCTGAGACTTATAAAACTCTGAAAACATAATAACTAAAAAAAGATTGATAGTAATTACCTGAATCTGGAGTTGAAAGTTTTCCATCACCTGGCACTCGTACATCTTCATTGTTCTCAATCATCATCAGACTATAATAATATTTGATAATAATTATATTATCAAACAAATTAACTGCTTATTTTTTTTTATCTCCCCAGCCATTCCAATCAAAGAAGCTGAAGAAAATAATCACATTGCCATCGTTAAGACATCGCATGGAGGCCATATTGGTTTCTTGGAAGGTGCCTTACCTAGAAACCGTAGCTATATGTATAGATGGTTCAAGCAATATGTATCAGCCATTTTTGAACATGGTATTAAAGCTGAGTAGACATGTATTATAATCTCTGGAGTTATTATGGAATTAATTATCAGTTTTCTCAGCTATTTGATCAAAGTTGCAGGTTGTGTTTTGTTATTTTGCATTGTTGTTTTTATTTAATCATTGTGCCAAGAAATATAATTTATGGGCAATATCAAAGCTGGTGATTTCATTGTAGTAAAGAATGTGACATTTCAAGAGAGAGGTACTGCACTACCAAGTTGCGCATGATAAATGAGTGCACAAATAATTTAATTTAAAAAAATAGTATCTCTGGTGAAATCAAAGTTAGGCATGTATTGTCTTGTCTTGTCCTATCCATGTTTTGCTGCTAGGCACACACTTCTTTCTTTAGCTAACTCTGATGATGCTGCCATAGTATAGCCATCCTTGGTGTTCTTGTATTTCTCTGATGTCTCCTATCCAGTTTCGTCTGTTTCTCTTTTCAGATGATCTTTTATTGAAAGCTATCAATGGACTGCGATCTGGTTCCATTCTGATTAGGTTGCTGATTAAATTCAATACTTGGAGCTAAGTTAAGCATGCACAAGATAATATTTTATATTAAGTTTTGGTTATTCTTCTTCTTCTTCTGCATTCGTTCTCAAACTCCTGCAGATTAGCAGGATGTAGTCCCGAGAACGGAATGCGTTGTGTCATGGTTTACAGCATTGCTGCGATATCTGCGCCTTTCGGCCTGACACATCCGACTTCAGCATGGGTTTGGGTCACTGACCCTATATGGGATGGGACAGCCAACTCCATTCCCATAACCTCCTTAGTCGCCTTTTACAACATGCGTGGAAGGTAAACAGTGTTGCTATTCTTTGCTCCTCTTTCAGGCGCTAGCAACACATGGGCATATTTTGGTTATCTTCTTCATCGTTCATTCTCAAACTTCTGCTGGCTCTCCCTTGTAGCAAGACCATTGTCCTACTAGATTTCTAGCAGGATGTAGTCCAGAGAATGGAAATGCGATGTGTCGCCGTTTTATTTGCGCCAATGGCACGACACATCCGTCTTCGGCGGGAAATTTTGGTTATGAAACAAAACAATTGCACTCAAGTCAAAACCCATAGAGTTTCAGTCTCCCCAACAGATATTGAAGTGTATGCTTACTGATGATTCTTGTGACTCACTGGACATGTTCCTCATTCTTCTCTGCAGATGCTCACTCCTACTAGTGTCATATTTAATATCAAATTTTTCTCAAGTTATCCTAGGTGTATGTTCTATCACAGTAACCTCATCTAACAAGCACTCACTAAGTGAATCCCATTTTTGTTAGAAAAGGAATAGTATGTAGAGATTTCTTGTTTAAATTCCAACATCAGTGAGCTATTGCATATAGTATTCATGGCTACATATAGCATATGTGGCTACATATAGCATACATGGCTACATATATGAAGACTCTTAATCTTGTTGAATAGGTAGAATTTTTAAAAAAATCTGGGTTACTGACACAGTGACAGTGACACAGCTCATTCCCTTTGCCCAAAGGAGAAGGCTTGTTGATATCTAAATGCTGCTGAGTTGATATAATCTTAGCTCAATGCCATTATTAAAAAAAGTGCAGGTCTTCTGAAGTTGATTTAGTGATTCATACAGTAAAGGTAAGGTAAAGGTAAGTCCCATGGCAGTAACCTGCCATCGAGGATGAAGATAACTCCTCATGTACTAAGTCACATCAACTATTAGGTAGGGTGATCAGTTCCCTTCCTTGCTGTCTTTACATCCCCTGACTCATGCATTAGGTACCAATTTACAGCTGGATCGACTAGAGGAGTGGTCGTGTCCGGTGAGAGAAATCAAGACCCGAATTATTAGTTTGTTTGTCTAAACATGATTTCGAACCTGGCACCTGGTGATAGTAAGCAAGCTCACTATCAATTAGACTACTGCGATCCATCCAGTAAAGTAGTAATAAAGGGTATTTGTAAATGTTTTTTCTGGCAGTTGAGAGGGAATGCAGTCAATAAGAATATTTGTTGTTTCATTGGGATGAGCGCAGCATCTACATATAAGGAGAGGGCTTAAAGTTAAAAGTTCATACATGATTCACATAAAAAGTTATACTTCTTATATGATTACAATTTCTTCTAATTTTGATATTGTTGTTTTCTTCTCTATAATAATGATTCAGCCATTTGTCTTGACAGTCTATAAATAACCGGAATTTGACATGATTTTATAGTGACCTTACATGGATGGATAATGCATACATATTGTTTCACATCATATCTGTTTACATCATCAGCTTCTAAAAAATGCCTTTAAAGTACATAAATAAACAAATAATGGAATATTTTACCAGTTTTGCAATAATAATTGTTTTTGTTCATTGATGCAGCATATTTTTTAAAAAGTGAAACATCTTTGTGGTTACAATGTACATACATTAATAATACATGAAACAAAAAGACAAATGAAAATATACAATTGTAAGAATTGTTTTAATGCATTAGAAGAATATACAATTATGTTTTGATAAAAGTGTATTAATATATTACAATTTCAAAGAAGCTGAAGAAAATAATCACATTGCCATCATTAAGACATCGCATGGAGGCCATATTGGTTTCTTGGAAGGAGCCTTACCTAGAAACCGTAGCCATATGTATAGATGGTTCAAGCAATATGTATCAGCCATTTTTGAACATGGTATTAAAGCTGAGTAGACGTACTATAATTTCTGGAGTTATTATGGAATTAAGGATCCAATTTCTCTGGTATTTGATCAAAGTTGCTGATGTTGTTTTGTTTTGTTTATTTTGCATTGTTGTTTTTATTTAATCATTATTTATGGGTAATATCAAAGCTGGTAATTTAATTGTAGTAAAGAATGTGGCATTTCAAGAGAGGGGTACTACACTACCAAGTATTACACATCAAGAGAGGTACTACACATCAGAAGACCAACAAACACAATGTCAATTGTGAATTATATCAGAAGACAACAGATTAAGTGGTTTTTACACCTCTAGACTACCCTCAAATAGTGCCCCTCAACTAGTATTACTATACAGACACGATGGATACAAAGCCAGGGGCAGACCTTACAAACGATGGATACAGAAATAAAAGAGTCAACGAAAACAAACATATAGGAATCACACAAAAAAGCCATCTCCAGAAACTGACACTGCAAGGCATAAAGGGTTGTAAAGTGAAAAGAACAAAGAAGAGTATATTAAAAGTTAATAAATGATTAATTTTGCATGAACTTTTGTGTAAAAATATGACACTCATTAATGCATACAGAAAGACTGAAACATATCTAATATCCATTTAATTACTGGTAATCCATTTGTATGTCATGTATAAGAGAAGGCATGTCAATGAACCTAAACAACATGCAACAATTGAAAGACCTGGCAACACAAAGACAGAAATGGAAAGCTATGGTTTCTGCCCTATGCGCCGCCTATGGCCCTGGAGGAACATAACAATCCATATGTGAACAGTAGAAAAAAGTATCAGCTTCTTGTATTATCTGGTTTGTGTTTTATATCTGATTCAGTGAACCATATTATAATTGTAAAACTAGCATGGTTCAGACATGTATGCAGGCACGATTCCTTGTCAAAAACAATACTGCAGGGAACTGTCGAGTGTGGAATAAGCAGAGGAGGACAAATAAAGACATGGACAGACAACATCAAGGAATGGACAGGGCAAGATATTTCCACACTCATCCGCATCGCTGAGGATAGAATTCGCTGGAGGACTCTGTGTGCTGAAGCATCCAATGTGGTACCCCTACGGCCCTCAAGGGTTATGGGTTTATTGATTGATTATAATTGTAATCAATATGTTTCAACCAAGCTCCCCCATCTTCAGAGCTAGATTATTCTGATAGAAAATTATTTCTGTTACTACAATAACACTAGTTGATGATTCACCAAGTTACTACAATAACACTAGTCTCCGAATTTGAAATAAATGAAAATGTCACGCCAAAAAAGCAAACACATGCAGAAAAACCAGAAGTCATAAAATGCCTAGGTATCAGAAAAAGAATGCGTTAGTTTTAGCTGGGCTGTTACAGGTTAAGAAAAGAATGAGTCATGTTACTGAACAACTTAGTTGTCCATAGTATTACATGAATATACTGCCCTGGTCATGAGGGAGTCAGAGGCAACGAAAGAGCAGACTCATTGGCAGGCAATGCTATGGTTGATGGCACAGTATTGAAAAGAGATAGGGCCAACCTAAAAAGGGCGGTCTGACTGGGACTGAGTCTGAAGATCACATAATCAACACCTGACTGGGACTGAGTCTGAGGATCACATAATCAACATCTGAGTGGGACTGACTCTGCATAATCTTGGATTGCTACTGGAATGGAGAGCGGAGCACTTATGGGAATGTCCTGTATACCATATACTGGTTTCTAAACCAAGAAATATGAAATCATTTCATGGAAATCAGCTGAAAACTGAAGATGATTATTGTTATCTTCTTCTTCATCGTTCATTCTCAAACTCCTGCTGGATCTCCCATGTAGCAAGACTATTGTCCTACTAGATTGTCCATTGTCCTAGCAGGATGTAGTCCAGAGAATGGAAAAGCGTTGTGTCGCTGTTGTATTTGCGCCAATGGCCCGACACATCCGTCTTCGACAGGTATATTGTTATCTGAGTAACCAAGATTTATACCTAATATGCTTCCTATCTTCATAAGCTTTGTAATAACCAAATGATTAACAAAGTATCCATTTTGTAAACTATGCAAACACATTCACTGTTTATATCCTCATATAAAATATAGAACAAAACTTTTTTTTTTAAATGTATTTTTGAACAATATTTATGGTTACACACACATTGTCCATAAAATCGGACAGGATATGATTTTCAAGCAATATGTGATCATTTGATTCATTTCTGTTGATGATATCCTGTAGTCATCATCATCATGTGCCATATTAGTTGGATATAAGGTCATGTCTACAAATTTCTGTCATGGGTGTGTTGATTGATTAATCAAACCCTTGGATATTTTCACATCTTCAGATGCATAAGTCATAGAAAAAGAGTGTGCATTTGTCTTCATGCCTAGATATGTTCTATACACTTCTCCATGTAAGCTAGATATGTTCTATACACTTCTCCATGTAAGCTAGATATGTTCTATACACTTCTCCATGTAAGCTAGATATGTTCTATACACTTCTCCATGTAAGCTAGATATGTTCTATACACTTCTCCATGTAAGCTAGATATGTTCTATACACTTCTCCATGTAAGCTAGATATGTTCTATACACTTCTCCATGTAAGCTAGATATGTTCTATACACTTCTCCATGTAAGCTAGATATGTTCTAGACACTTCTCTATGTAAGCTTCATCTTTTTTCAGACCTAATTATGACATCTTTATTTATATCTAGAACAGTTTTTGGTAAATTTTTCGTATCGGTGTACACTGCGCGTGTAACACCAATGGATGCCGTGACGTCAGATCTCCCGACACAAACCACATTTATAAATATAACTTTTATAACTAATTTATTTTTTAATTTATAACTGATCCTAATCCTTATTCCTAACCCTATTTTAAATATAAATTCTACAAATCACACTGCAAAGGTTAGGTAATACCTCGAAACTTGAGCGAATTTCACAGTGTACACCGATTCATGAAATCTGCCCAGTTTTTTCGGGACCTTATTTTTTTAATCATGCCTCACCTAAGTCTTTATGAAAGTCTGAGCCCACCCCCCCCCCTTATTTAACAAAGACCACTGAAATAAACGACGTGTATAAAACTAGCAACTAAAACAAAGAATAAAACAAAAGCCAGTTCTCAGCCATATCAATGAGATGCCATCACACCTCCCAGTCATGAGATAAGAACTAAAGAGAAGCAAAATGTTTTAACACCGCATACTTGCTTTAAATTGCCAGTAATCAAGACGCAATTGAAGGATAATACAATGAAAAGTTCTGACCTAGTAAATCTTATGAAAGCAACATAGAAAACAATAGACACCTACCCAGAGCAATGGATTCATGTCTCTACTGATGGGTTGCACACAACATGTGCAGCTTAACAATCACCTGAACAGAATACAGCCACAACACACTACAGAGTGCTGGCTGTGCACTCATCCCTACAAAACTGTCAAAATGTGTACATATTATTAAAATAAATTTTTATAATTTATTTTTCAAAATTTGAATTATTCCCATAAATTATGTGTTTGAATTGTCCCCCTGAACAATCACATTGTCCCCCTGAACCATCACATTGTCCCCTCTGTGGAGCGTGCTACTTCCCACATTGGGAAACACTGACCTAGAACTTCTGTTTTCTTTTCCCTGGGAATTTAATGTCATTGCCTGTCTTACATGGTTTTCTCACTCTTGGATCTGAATGTCTGCTATATCATTTGAGTTTTTCATCTGACAAAATCTTTATTTCTATCAATACTATATAAATGTGATATTGTTACTAGATAATATAGCATAAAATAGTAAAACCAACGTAAACAAGGAATAACAATAAACAAAGGAACAAGGACCTTTTCTATGTTGCAGCACAACAGGAACCTTTATCAAGAAATTAATACAAACAGGAAATGAAAACACCAAATTATTTAATTATTAAAAATAGCACAGAGATGTCTCAATAAACCATGTGTGCATCAGACATGACAAAAATGTGAAAAAAAGCACAATCATATAAATTTAGTGGCTGTTGACTTCAGTGCATGCAAAAAAACCTACCGGTATGCACTTTTGATAGATAAAAATATAAATAAAACAAGGTACGAGGAATGCCAAAATATAAGGAATCATGAGTGTCAAATCAGACCAAGTGAAAGCCTCACATCAGTGATGACAACTGTAAATACAAACTATACAAACACACAAGTGGTGTGCATGTGGAAAATCACCCAAAGACAAAAAATAGCGGTTACCAATAAATGGGAATGGAGACCAAGTTTAACAACCAATAAAAATAAGACTGTTAATACATGTATTCTAACATACATGTACACAACTAAACATATATACATACATATAAATATATATACATACATACATATATAATATAAATAATTTTGTGTTTTCGTTTCTTGTTTGTATTTTTTTCTTGATAAAAGTCCCTGTTGAACCACAATGTAGGAAATGTCCTTGTCCCTTTGTTTATTGATATTTCTTTTTTTACATTGGTTTTTGGTTTTACTAATTTGGTGGTTAGATTATCTGGTAACAATATTACATTAATATAGTATTTATTGCTTCTTTGTTTTGCTACTGCGACACTCTCCACCTTGCCAGTTTGGTTATTTATATTTATTATTTCTAACCCTGTTTTATCTTTTAATTATTAGAATCCTTCTTAGGCAGTTATTTACAAATGTTTACATCTTATACAGTAGTGTTTTTGTCATTTACCCTATCTCTGAACCATACAGCAGGGTTATTTTCATACCTGTCAACCTGAATGTCTTCTCTTACAAAGTAATATTTTGATCCTCATTTGACAGTGTTATACAGGTACTTAATTGAGTGTGCATCATTGATGTAGCCTTTTCATAATCTCCAGATAATATATAAAGGCAGGTTCTACATTATGTCAAGTTTTCATATTCTAAGGCAGGTTCTACATTGTGTCAAGTTTTCATATTCTAAGGCAGGTTCTACATTATGTCAAGTTTCATATTATACGGCAGGTTCTACACACCATTATGTCAAGTTTTCATATTATACGGCAGGTTCTACACACCATTATGTCAAGTTTATATATTATACGGCAGGTTCTACACACCATTATGTCAAGTTTTCAATGAGGATATTCAATATGTGGATTCTTTCTTCGGTGTTTTGTTGTTTACTTGAGGAAAGTGCAAGCACATGATTACTCCATGCCACAAATGCTCTGGCTTTGGTGCACTTCTTTCTATTTGGGTATTCTGTCCGTAGATACTCTGCCTCATTGTGTTAGAGTGTTATTTTTGCAATTATCACACATGGAAATCCATCAAAAGTCTCATATGCAAAGTATCCATGCCCTTTGATTAGGTCCCAACTCCGCTGGACTGGTCATGTTGTCCATATGCTAGACAAGCACCTTCCAAAGAGATTATTCTATAGGGAGCTGTGCGATGGTAAACGTTCAAGTGGAGGACAGAAAAAGTGCTTCAAGGATCACTTAAAGAACTCTCACAAACACTGCAGTATGATCCTAGCTCCTGGAAAACTACATCCCTTGATCGCTCAGCTTAGCATACCCAAATCACTGCTGGCATAATTAAATTTGAAAAACAAAGAACACTGCGGGAAATTTACAAGAGATAGAAGCAGAAAGGGCAAATCTGAAAACTTTCCTTCTCTGAACCCTCCAATACGCACTGTAATAGATCCTTCCTGGCATGACACATTCTCCATTTTTCTTGTCTTCTCTATACGGGTACATGTCTGTCGAACCAATTTTTAACTTATTTTACATGTGGTAGTTGAGTCTGTAGAGGCCAGTTCAAAGTCGGAAGATTCTAACCGGTTTCTTTTGGGGAGTGAGTGGTATGCATTCTCATTTTCTGTAGTAAATTCTTGCTGAAGTCGTGTTTTATTTTGCACCTTTATTTCATCATATGTGATATTTTCTGTATTTTAACATTTGCTTCCATCCTCTTTACCATTTGATATATAACTTGAATAAAAGTTATTATTAAAACGTATATATGCAAATCAGTAGTTACAATTTAGAGACCAAACCCGAAATAAAGGAATGACGAAAACGGATGTGCTGGACCTCGGACGTCCTGACCACAAGTGGCCAAATGGGGTGCAAATAATCACTGTTTTAATGTGGAACTTGCAGCACAACGTACTTTACGCTCCCTTGCGGAATTCACACAAAATATTCGTTGTGGTTATTTGAGAGCGAACGCTGAAGAAGAAAAAGTAGTTACAATTTAACATCATATATGTTTATGAAAAAGCTTTGATGAACTAGAAATGTGATTGCTCAAACAACAATCATTGCTGCACACAAGAGAAAACAAATTAGGTGGAACATAGGATACAGTACCATTATGCTAGAAATTGAAGCAGTAAAAAGAGACAAACATTCCACATTATCAGTACATAAGCACACAAAGTAATAAGTACCAGTATTTTTGAAGTGAATATGAAATATTTCATTTCAGTCTTACTGAAATAAAGTCAGGCAATGAAATGGGAATAATTCTTCTTCTTTAGCATTCATTCTCAAACTCCCACTGGATCTCTCTTGTAGCAGGACAATGGTCCTGCAATTTTCCAGCAGGATGCAGTCCAGAAAATGGAAATGTGTTGTGTTGCCGCTGTATTTTTGCCAATGACCTGATACAGCTGTCTTCTGCAGGGGAATAATTCAAATTGGTGATGTGAGAGTAAAAATGTGAAAGGCTGTTCAGTAAGTTCTCATACTGATTTTTATCAGAAACGTCAAATGTTAGAACATTGCTATTTATTTGGTGCATGTGATTACCATGTGTCATGTATGTACAAAAACGGGAGTATGTAACTTTTCACATATGCTTCTGGGATCTTATAAGTTTGTCTCATCACAAAGTGAGGTTAACCTTCAAAAACAATGTGCATTTATTTCTGCTTTTAGCTTGCACAACTGGTTCAGATACTTTTGAAATGCTACAATCAGTTTTTGGCTTGGACAACCGGTTCAGATACTTTTGAAATGCTACAATCAGTTTTTGGCTTGGACAACCGATTCAGATACTTTCGAAATTCTACAATCAGCTTTTGACTTGGACAACTGGTTCAGATACTTTTGAAATGCTATAATCAGCTTTTGGCTTGGACAACTGGTTCAGATACTTTCGAAATTCTACAATCAGCTTTTGACTTGGACAACTGGTTCAGATACTTTTGAAATGCTACAATCAGCTTTTGGATTGGACAACTGGTTTTAATACTTTAAAAAAACTACAATCAGCTTTTGGCTTGGACAACTGGTTCAGATGCTTTCAAAATGCTACAATCAGCTTTTGGCTTGGACAACTGGTTCAGATACTTTTGAAATGCTATAATCAGCTTTTGGCTTGGACAACTGGTTCAGATACTTTCGAAATGCTACAATCAGTTTTTGGCTTAGACAACTGGTTCTGATACTTTCAAAATGCTATAATCAGTTTTTGGCTTGGACAACTGGTTCTGATACTTTCGAAATGCTATAATCAGTTTTTGGCTTAGACAACTGTTTCTGATACTTTCGAAATGCTACAAGCAGTTTTTGGAGAGTCTTGTTTAAGTAGATCTACAACATTTGATTGGTACAAACATATGATTCAATACTAATATGTGATTTAATACTAATATGTGATTTAATACTAATATGTGATTTAATACTAATATGTGATTTAATACTATGGGATTTACTACTGATATGTGCTTTACTACTGATATGTGATTTAAACTGTAACTTATTTAATTTAAAATGTTTGCCTTTTATCTGCTAATTTAGCATCTGATAATTTTTTAAAACATTGTTGTATTTTGATAAAAATGCTTTTATAATGTATTAGATTTTGTAGATATATTTATGTGAGTTTGACTTTTTTTTTTCAAATTTCAACTGCATTTTTTATGGTTCAATTTGATAAACTGTCAATTAAAAGAAAAATCTACACACAAAAGTGCTTTCTATTGCGTGTAAGAAATATATATAATTTATTGCAATGTTTATGCAACATTGATGTGCAGTGGACACCACATATGAAGCACACAGCTAAGATTTCTCAATTAACCTTTTTGTAACCTGATGCTGCACAGCAGCAACAGAGATAAAACAAAACTATGTTATAACATCAACAAAATGTTATTACCATATACATTTATTTCTGTGAGTAAAGGAAAGTTTATGTAGTATAACATGCACTGGTACAGTAGAATTCCTCTATGGTACATCCTTTTATAACAAATTTTCCTATATAACAACACTATTAAATATCCCCAATTATATTTATTCTATATTGTTTGTTCTGCATATAGTGAATTTCTGTTATTACATACATATTTTTTCTGCCTGGACCATGTTGTTAAAATGGGATTCTTTTGTATATGAGTTTCATAGGAAATTCTTGAGTCTGTGCAAGAATATATGCTACTTAGTTTCAAGTGTGATAATATTTTTAGTTTATTACTGCTGAATTTTGGCTGTAATTATTTGTTTTTAGTACCTGTTTAGTAGAACATATTTTTTCTATCTGTGCAGGTTAGCTCAATACTCTGGTTTTGTTGAAAATATCCATATTGACCATTAGTGCAACATGTCTATAAAGTCACTGCACTGAATTTGAAAAGGAATACATATTCTCATTATGACATCATTGAAAGTTGTGTATTTCCATGATCCAGTGTACAGAGTGAGTCAGCAAATTACTGTTAGATGTTGACTGTTCACTTATATTTATTTAGCTGACAAAGAATGATGATAACCAATCAACAGATAGTGTTTGAAGTGTAACAAGTGTTCAATAGTGGAGGTAAATATACAGAAGTTATAAGATTCATATATAAGTTTCCTGATGCACAAGTTCCAACATGCTACTGTAGAAATAATTTTATTGTGCTACTGTGCTATGAGCTACTTTACCCAATATGTGATTGACATAAGCAGTGGTTTCTGTTTATTCATAAATTTTGTTGAGTCAATGACATTGTGCTATATACCTACAGTTCATGTGATATAGTATTATCAGCAATGTAAGCGACTCACGGTTCATGTAAACGACCCACAGTTCATGTTAATGACCCACATTAACTTTATAGATACTTTATATTTACTTTTAGCAAAGTACTCTTTGTAAGGAATGGAAAAGGAGGGGAGTGGGTGAAATATGGATTTATAGATGTATTTTACCGCCAAAGATGGATGTATCAGGCCATTGGTGCACATAAAACAGTGACACAACACATTTCCATTCTCTGGACTACATACTGCTAGAAATCTAGTAGGGCCATTGTCCTGCTACAAATAGAACTCCAGTAGGAGTTTGGAGAAATAACGCTGAAGAAGAAGATGTATTTTGAATTGGAATACACAATGATCATATCACTCAAAGTTGTCGGATATACTGATGTATTTGTTTTTGGCTTTACTAATTTATATTTTTAGCTTTCATCATTTCTACCAGATATATGGGCCTTCCTGTCAGAGTACAGTTTTTCCGTATTTTGTACAGAATACACTTGAGTTTCATTGTATGCCAGTAGTGACATTTGATGAAGGCCTTTTACATCTGTACAGACTGTCAGGAAGCATACTATGAGACCTTCGAAAGTTTATACTTGATTGTTTATCTGGTCAGTTTTTTATGGAGAAAATGCTGTATCTATTTACACAAACTCTTTCTTGGCTCTTTTTATTAATTCCAAAGAAAAAGCAATACCAATGCACTTGGAAACAAGCAGAACTGCAGGAGATACCAGATGATGGTTTAATGTACTGTTGACTGCCTTAAGTTTTCCTCTCATGATTTTTTGTAGGAGTTTACTCCCTATCCTGAGGCACCCCCTTGCTAACCCATAGTGACATTTTGTATTTAGTACAGTACTATTTGCCAGCTTCCGTGACATGGGTTAGAGAGACAATCTAACAATTTCAACTGTGTAAACTAAGATATAGTTTGAGCACAGTAGAATTTGTTATTCATGTTGCAATAAGTATATCAATTGGGCTGTGAAATTCAATACTACATGTAGTTAAAAAAAATTGTCAGGTAACAGTGCTTATCAACCTTCGTTAGATCATGGCCTGGTTAAAAAAAGTTTTGTAAGGCCAGGGCCCTGTAATAAATTCTATATCCTCATAAATTTTTGTAATTCAAGGAGAATTTCTTGCTGCCTGGTAGACGTGTTGCAGCGCCCAGCGGTTGAGAAACACTGTCCTGTGGGACATTCATCAATGGTTAAAATTTACTCTTTATACAGAATTTGGGGTAAAAATGATGAATTTTCGGTTGTTTTATGCTGGAATACAGAACAATCTTTCTGAAAGTTGACAGTTATGCAGGAATACAGAACAATCTTTTTGAAAGTTGACAGTTATGCAAGATGGCTCATGTTGCAACTGCTTGTATTATATTTTAAACTTTGTTCTCTTGTATAGATTAAATACTTGCAAATGCTTCCATTTCCAAGATTGTGGTAGTTTTGACATATAAATATGTTATAATTCTATGTGCCGGGTTTTGTATGACAGAGATCTCGTGGATGTTATTATGTGCTAAGTACTTCGTGCTGAGATACCATATTCTAATATAGATCTTACATGCGATGTATATGTTTTACTTAGATTGTTCCAATATGCACCTGGTCTAATCATTTTTTTTCCCCAGAAGTGTTGTTTCTTTGCCATTTGTCAATGTATACATTCCTACAATTCTCAGATCAGTTAAAACCCCAGGGACTTTTGTTTGTTTCTACCAGTTTTTTTCTTTATGCATTATGAAGGTTTGGTTGGTTGGTTGCTAATCCAGTGGGCCATGGGTTTGTGCCTTTTGACCCAATGCCATGTAATATAAGCATGTGTTTGTGAGGTATTGTTTTGTTCCATATAAGGTGTTCCATTTATCTGACTTTGGAGGGAGAAGCAATTTCTGATGCTATCCAGCGCTGGACATTCAAAAACTGATTGGCAGTTTTGTAGGGATGAGTGCACAGCCAGCACCCTGTAGTATGTTGTGGCTGTATTCTGTTCAGGTGATTGTTAAGCTGCACATGTTGTGTGCAACCCATCAGTAGAGACATGAATCCATTGTTCTGGGTAGGTGTCTATTGTTTTCTGTGTTGTTTTCATAAGATTTACTAGGTCAGAACTTTTCATTGTATTATCCTTTAATTGTGTCTTGATTACTGGCAATTTAAAGCAAGTATGCCGTGTTAAACATTTTGCTTCTCTTTAGTTCTTATCTCTTGACTGGGAGGGGATGGCATCTCATTGATATGGCTGAGAACTGGCTTTTCTTTTATTCTTTGTTTTAGTTGCTAGTTTTATACAAGTCGTTTATTTCAGTGGTCTTTGTTCATTCATTTGCTTCTTTCATGAGCCTTCATTTCAGCCATATCTCTCCATATCTGAAGGGGTTCTATATTTGTGTGTATTTCACATGCAGCCGTTAGTGTAGATTATTGTTCTACACTCTGTCTAGGGATTCTACATTTGTTTTGGAGCATGACATCAGGAATGCGCTATTGTATTCTAAAACAGAAAGTATATGACCAAGACACATGCTCCTAGGGGTATCGTCTGATCCCCAAGAAGTGCCAGTGAATGTTTTTAGTAGCTGTAATTGTTTCAGTGCTTTATTTTGACATCTATTTTGACATCAATTTTTTTTATTGCATTTGCTCCATAATAACACAAAGATTCGTGTGATTTCCACCTGGAGTGTAGTTACATTGTGCCCTGTAGGCCCAGCACAGCTGATTGCAGCATGCCTTGACATTTCGGGTGGGCTACCCTAGCCTGTGACAGTGGGGAAAAAATGCGTAATGACCCTACGCTGAGACAATTTAAATTCACGTCTAAATTGCGTGAGGTGTTTCGCAGTCAGTGAACTTTTCTTGTGTAATTAGACGTATTGTGCTTGTGCCCATCAGGTACTGAACCTTTTCTTATCCACAAGCCTGGTTCTGGTTTAGGAAAAACTCAACAGAAGAGTTGGGCCAGGGCTTGTTCGCCCTCTTAGCCGCGGTGTTGTTCACCGACGTCATGAACTCCTAATCCAAGTCTGAGTCTATACACAAATTTAGGAGCACCAGGGACTAGAAGTTTGTTCGTGAGCTGAACAGAGTTTGTCATTTTTACCTGTGCCCTCTGGGCACTGAACCTTTTCTCTCAACGGGCATGATTCTGGTACAGGAAAAACTCAACAGTAGAACACTGGTAACTAGAAACTTGTCTCGAGCTGACAATACTTTTGTTCTGATTTCTTGAAACGTTTTCCGATTTTCTTTGCACATGGCACTGCCCTCTGGCACTGCACTCCCTCTCAGTGCACTCAATATGTTATCCTTATGTAGTCTACATTAAACTTCAAAGGGGGTTGGCTCCTAAACAACATTATAACAAAATAGCTACAGTTTTTTGGCCGTATAAAGATACATAACACTGGTCAGTGCATTAGCAGAGTTGACAGTGAGCTCACCTGGCAAACCCAGCTCATTGAATTAGGTGGTTCAAACCTTGACCATCCACTGATAATACGATTGGATATATTAGTGGCGGCTCAAAATGTAACAATAGTTGAATAGAAATTTTCTGTACAGAATGTACTTCAATAATTATTTTTAAAATACACAACAGCATGGAAAAATTAATAATGTAATGTATGGTCACTGGTAACATGGGTAAGTACCACCTCTAAGGCAGTGATGGATAAGAGATATCTCAGAGTGTTTGAAATTTCCCTTGGCTCTTGCATATCATCTCGACAAGAATCATTAGTTCAGAACATCTATAAATGAAACTACATTCTAGAAAGAATATGTCACCTGAACATAGTTTGTCATTGCTTTCTGAAGTCAACATTTACATTTGCCTATGGCGTTCAGCGTTCATTCTCAAACTCCCGCTGGATCTCTCTTATAGCAGGACCGTATCCTATTAGATTTCCAGCAGGATGTAGTTCAGAGAATGGGAATGCGTTGTGTCGCCGTTTAATTTTTTGCTAATGGTCTGACACATCCGTCTTCGGTGGATGATTGATTTTGGCACTTTGACAGACCAAGACATGCTCTGTGCATCTCTACCATAGAGGGAGCCTGACCTTTAAACTAATTAACCTAAATAGATATTAATGTGTTCCATTATTTTCTCCTACGCTTTGAATTGGAAGTAGCAGTATATTAATGGCCTGGTTTCCTATTTGCAACAGGTAAAGCATGAAACGGGGCAATGAAGTTTTGCTAACAACGTGAAACACACATAGACACACACACAAATCGATGTTTCGACTGAAAGGCCTTTATCAAGAATAACATACCGTACATCAAAAACAATAAGTAGGAACACCACAACTTGCTTTCACGTCTAACGAAGTGGTTGGAAGACTATTTACTATTTCATAACTATTTGCATGATCCAGGGTTAAATTTTCTGTTTAACTGGACTAATATATTTTCAAACCACTAGTGGTTTCTATGTCTACCCAGCCGAAAGTGTGACCAAACCCAGCCAAAAGTGTGACCAAACTCAGCTGAAAGTGTGACCAAATCTGAAGAAATAAGGCTAGCTGTTATGATTCTGATCACATCATCCCTTGATATGCCATTGGTTTAAAAAAATATACCTGTATTCATTATAGATCTATAGGTTGATCACTGTATCCCTTTGAGGAAGAGTCAGATGGTGTGCAAGTCATGTCTTATGAAAATAAATGTCTGATTAAAGTAATAGTCTGATTTTTTGTTGTAATCTTAAATTTAACAAATTGAACTTTAGATGTGTATATACAATCTAAGCCTATTTTTGTTTATACTCATTCACCATGTGCTACCTCAGCCCTCAGATTTTCAGCTTGTCAAGTTGTTTCTGACACTGATACATTTTTCTTTATACACAATCACTATTTTCTTCTCTGGCAGAACATCACAACTTGTGCCAATATAAATTGTTACATCCTAGAAAATGCGAATCTATTATTAACAATATAAATTGTTACATCCTAGAAAATGCGAATCTATTATTAACAATATAAATTGTTACATCCTAGAAAATGTGAATCTATTATTAACAATATAAATTGTTACATCCTAGAAAATACGAATCTATTATTAACAATATAAATTGTTACATCCTAGAAAATGCGAATCTATTATTAACAATATAAATTGTTACATCCTAGAAAATGTGAATCTATTATTAACAATATAAATTGTTACATCCTAGAAAATGTGAATCTATTATTAACAATATAAATTGTTACATCCTAGAAAATGCGAATCTATTATTAACAATATAAATTGTTACATCCTAGAAAATGTGAATCTATTATTAACAATATAAATTGTTACATCCTAGAAAATGTGAATCTATTATTAACAATATAAATTGTTACATCCTAGAAAAATTTCAACTATTATTGCTGTAAAATTTGTGATATGAAAAATTATACATTAAAGTTATTTTTAAGATTGTATGAATTTTGAAAATATTGCATTTTGGGTAGGATCCAGGGTCATAGATATGTCTCCAGTTAAAGGGGAAGGAGGTCGGAGGATTTGCCTTAATTCTTCTTCTTCTTCAGTGTTCATTCTCAAACTCCTGCTGGATCTCTCTTGTAGCAGGGCCATGATCCATTCTAGATTTCCAGCAGGATGTAGTCCAGAGAATGGAAATGTGTTGTGTCGCTGTTTAATTTGCGCCAATGGCCTGACGCATCGGTCTTCGGCGGGGCCTTAATTCAAAAGGTTATTTCTTGGTGTTCATGGATAATTATCTGAATTGCATGAAATTTTGCTGACTTTTTTTAGGGAGAAAACCATTCAAGGGGCAGGGAAGAGGGATTTACCTACTTTTTGGATTGCTCCCTAGTATTAAATATCATGTTCTTATTTTTTGGGGTAGGGATGAGGGGTTTGAGAGCCCCCCCCCCTCTATCTATTGGTTTGCTAGAATCTTTGTCATCAATTATATTCCTGCCTATTAGCAATAGAAAATGTCATGAATATAGTAGAAATATATTGAAGACCATCTCTTAGACTTTGCTTTCAGGCTTTCTTATCTGCCAACTTTGCTTTCAGGCTTTCTTACCTGTCAACTTTGCTTTCAGACTTTCTTACCTGTCAACTTTGCTTTCAGACTTTCTTACCTGTCAACTTTGCTACTTTCAGACTTCTTACCTGTCAACTTTGCTACTTTCAGACCTCTTACATGTCAACTTTGCTTTCAGACTTCTTACCTGTCAACTTTGCTTTCAGACTTTCTTACCTGTCAACTTTGCTTTCAGACTTCTTACCTGTCAACTTTGCTTTCAGACTTTCTTACCTGTCAACTTTGCTACTTTCAGACTTCTTACCTGTCAACTTTGCTACTTTCAGACCTCTTACCTGTCAACTTTGCTTTCAGACTTCTTACCTGTCAACTTTGCTTTCAGACTTCTTACTTGTCAACTTTGCTTTCAGACTTCTTACCTGTCAACTTTGCTTTCAGACTTTCTTACCTGTCAACTTTGCTTTCAGACTTCTTACCTGTCAACTTTGCTTTCAGACTTCTTACCTGTCAACTTTGCTTTCAGACTTCTTACCTGTCAACTTTGCTACTTTCAGGACTTCTTACCTGTCAACTTTTCTACTTTCAGACTTCTTATCTGTCAACTTTGCTTTCAGACTTCTTACTTGTCAACTTTGCTACTTTCAGACTTCTTACCTGTCAACTTTGCTTTCAGACTTCTTACCTGTCAACTTTGCTACTTTCAGGACTTCTTACCTGTCAACTTTTCTACTTTCAGACTTCTTATCTGTCAACTTTGCTTTCAGACTTCTTACCTGTCAACTTTGCTTTCAGACTTCTTACTTGTCAACTTTGCTTTCAGACTTTCTTACCTGTCAACTTCCATAAAGATCAATGTGTATTTCTGCCCAAAATACATCTAAAGTGACACATTCTGACAAAAAGTTGTATTTATATTTTGTATAAAATACTTAATAAAGGTAAATATGTAAAAGGCATAGAGGATTGATATCATGGTACTCAGGTTACCCCATATATACTCGTGCCATTGCAATGAAGCAGTACCCTGCCTACTAAGAGTATCTTGAAAAGTACGTAACACAGTAACTTCAAGCAATAATCTCCAAGCAAGACAAGACTATCTCACAGTATTGTAATCTACAGCCACATTGTGGGAGATAGTCATCTGGGACTTTGTAAAAACTCTGGAAAACTTTTACATTAAGCAATTTTTTAAGAGAGGCTTTATTTTAAGCTGAAAGTAAAGTAAAAACTTCACTGTTTGGTACAGGGAACAAAAGTGAATAACTCATAATCCATCAGGAATCTATCATTATCAAATCATCTAGCTAGCTGGTGATGTTTTTGTGTATGCTGTTTATCTCCACCTGTTAATGGTCAGCTTTGATTGGTTGTTTTGTTCTCTTTATAAGCCAATGGCCAATGTCTATCATATTCAGTTAAAATTTACAGAAACTGTTTGTGATATTTCAACTGTTTTCTCATTGAATATGATTGTACATCACGAGGAAGGGTCGAAGATCTCACTATTGACATATCAGACCAACAATTTTACAACAGTAACCCCTGAGTAGATGACATCAATATAGTGAAGTGGAATCCTCTTGTGGAATCCTCTTGTGGAATCCTCTTGTGATCTCTTGAGGAATCCTCTTGTTCTTCTTCTTCTTTCGTTCACTTGAAACATGTCTATATCTGTAATTCTGTCTCCTTAATAAAACTCACTGTCTTTTGTAGCTCATACAGTGTCCTATAGAGTTTTGATTCCAGTGTTGTTTCCTCTGGCCAATATGTCTGCCTCAGCATTTCATGCTCAGAACACTCTTGAAGTATATGTTTGGCACTCTGTGCTGCCTGTCCACATGTACACATGGCTGTGTTGCCAATCTTGAACTTTGTATATACGAGGGGGAGTCAATAAGTAAGTCACAAATGGCTCTTTAGAAAAAAAATGAAGACGATAAAAACCTGAAAACTGTTTATTTTTACACATACATTATCCCTTTACTTCTCAACATAATTTCCACCAACATTGATGCATTTATCCCATCGTTTTATGAGTCCTCCCAAACCTGCTGCGTAGAACTGCGTGCTCTGCTTTTTAAGCCACATTTTCACTTCACATTCAACTTCTGCGTCAGTCGCGAAATGCTTCCCGCCAAGGTGGGTTTTTAGTGGACCAAAAAGGTGAAAATCACTAGGGGCTAAATCGGGGCTGTAAGGAGGATGTTCCAGAATTTTCCAACCAAGATTTTTTATTTTCTCCTGAGTTAATCGAGCCGTATGTGGTCTAGCATTGTCATGAAGGAGTAGCACTCCTCTAGTCAGCAGCCCTGGACGTTTTCTTCGAATTGCATCCCGAAGCACTGATAGAACTTCACAGTATGATTCAGAATTCACATTGTCACCTTTCTTTTTGAAATTGGTTAAAAGCACTCCTTGACAATCCCAGAACACTGTCAGCATAACCTTCCCTGCTGATGGTGTAACCTTGAATTTTTGGACACAAGGCGAAGAAGGATGTTTCCATTGCATTGAAGCACGCTTTGATTCAGGCTGGTAGTGATGCACCCATGATTCATCCCCAGTAATAATCCTGTTCATCTCTCGTATGTGACTGCGGAGTCGGTTGTGTCCTGTTCTGAGACGTAGAATTATAACTTGTTCTGGTCTGTTCATAATATGATAGTCATCTTGTGTTGGTGTTTGTGGCTTTCTTATTGACTTGATCATCTGTTTTTTCTGATGGTAGGTGATTGGTATATCTGGTTGGTCTTCAGCAACACCTTCCTTAGCCAGTTGGTCTGCTTTTTCATTTCCTGGTATTCCACAGTGAGAGGGTATCCACTGCATGGTTACCCTATACTGGTAAGACAATTCACTAAGTATTTTTTTCAAGTCTGTTAGTTTTTCAGACTGGAGAGCTTGAAGCACTGACCTTGCATCTGTCAGGAATACCACAGGCTGTAGGTCAGAGTTGGAGTTCAGCAGTTTTTTAGCTGCCACACTAATTGCCTGGATTTCTGCATCATAATTATTGCAGAATTTTCCTGTCGGTGTTCTGATTGTATCTCTAGGCTTGTGTGGATATTCTATATATACACCTGCACCTCCATTCCTCACGGCGAATCCTCTTTTGATATCCTCTTGTGGAATCCTTTTGTGATCTCTTGTGGAATCCTCTAGTGATATCCTCTTGTGGAATCCTCACATCATTTTACCTGTACAATTATATTTGTAGTGCAACATTTAAAGAATCCAAAATTTTACATCACAATGAGAGAACCAGATGGAGCTCCAACCTTGACCATGATATTAGCTGTCAACATATACATAGTGCTCCAGCTATATAAACAAGTTGTACACTTATGTTGTGAAAAATAACTGTGCAGGACTGACAATTCCGTATGAGATCCCAGAATCAGGCAAATATGTATACCCAGCATAAATGTAGAGCCTCTCTTCCAGATGTCTAGAAATGCATAGCTGACTGCCCCACCCATTTCAGTGACCATAGGCCAAGGCTTTGTTGCTATAGATACACATGACAGGAAGGGATACTTGGCAGGGGAGCTGAAGCTCTGAAGCTCACAATTCCAACTCTGTATGTTGCGGAAAGGTAGAAACCTACAAAACCCCTAGAATGTATCCCCTCCGAGTAGGTGACCTCTTCTCAAAACATTGCAGTTTGCAGAGTTCATACAACAGTTGTTGTTGATTAACATCTTAGTCAGCATGATTGATACATTTTTCAATCATTTTGAATCATAACACTTTTATTGTTATGCTTCATTCTGTCCATCAGAAACTTAAACATGTCTTATTTTCTTAATTTCTCATTCAAATCTTTCAAATGAATAACAAGCAGCAATGTGTTTTTTACTGATTTATTTGTTAAAATTCTGCATTAACCATTGCAATAACAACAGTTTGAGACAATTAGAAATGATCACATTATATAGATTTGTGTATTGCTATTTTTGTGTTGTTTTGTGTATAATTTATATGGAAATAATACAATAATAAAGTTAGTTATTAAGAGATATTGTTTCATGTTTATTTTGTATTGTTACAATAATTATGAAACAACTTTTGTGAAGCCATTTTGTGAAACTATAGAGTTGTTAAGTTTGTGGAGGTTTTTTTTGCGTTCTTTTCAAACTCCTACTGGATCTCTCTCGTAGGAGGATGATCCACTAGATATCCTGCAAGATGTAGTCCATAGAATGAAAATATGGTGTTTTATTTTCATTAATGGCCTGACACATTCGTCTTGGGCGGTGTTTATTTGTGTCAATGCCTGGGAATTATGAAAGAATAGAGATGAGTTTGTGAAGTACATGGTTGCTGGTCCAGCGGTCCATGGGCTCATGCCCTTTGACCCAATGCCATTATATGGCTGGGAAGGTGGAGTACATGAGTACGTTTCCTTGGTTTATACATTAAACATACAGGTACTTCAGTACAACTCAGGTGAAAATGTACACCTGACTTTCAAATTTTAGCATGGGGAATAGATGATCTTCTTCTGTTTGATGTGTCCTTTGCAGAATGTTATCATCATTGTCACTCTAAGCCTCTCGGTTCCGTGCAAGTTGTCCAACCTCTTCAAGTGCCATATTCAGAATGTCTTTGATATACTGTACCCATTGTAGTCTTGTTCTTCCTCTTCTTCTCTTTTCTGGAATATTTCCTTTATGATTAATCTTTCTAAACCATTGTGTCTTTTTATGTCCAAAATATATTAACTTGTACTTTTTAAAATAATTTTGAGGAGTCAGTTTTCTTCTATGTTCTGGTCTTTACGAACATCTGCATTGGATTGATCTAATCCCTATGATATTTATTAGACTTTTCTGTAACATTTCATATCAAATGCTAGTGCCAATGTTCATGAGTCAGAACCATATGTCGTCACTGAAAAAATACAGTTTCTTAAATAGGCGTAACTTAATCTTAGTGTAAAGGCGAAACTATTCATATTAAAGTAAAACATAAAACAGAATTGTGTAAAACATGTTCAATAAATAAACATCAAAAAAATATTTTAAAAATTGGTAGCATAGGGCCTATTCTATTCAGGATGTAGCCATCAACCCAGCATTTTTATTGTTGTTCTACGCAAAATACATATGTTCATTAGATTGCCATCACTTTTTTGAACTCTCCGGAATGTACAATTGCCTGCGGCTGGAATTATCCGATTTATGTTGATAAACATACTGGTAATAATTTCATTAAATTTAACGCTAAATATAACACAGCATTATGTAAACAAAATTAAAATTCATAAATAAAACCATTTCATACATTTAAAGAGGAATGAATATAAAACCGCTGGGCTTATGTAAAAATTTTTAATAAATAAGTAAAGCAATTCCATACATCTAAAGATGAATAGGCCTATAAAACACTTAAACAGTGTTATGTAAAACCAGTGTTATATAAAAATGTTGAATTAATATGTCAAACAATTTAATAAATATAAATCTCAAATATAATATAGTGTTATGTAAACATTTAAAACATGTTCGGTAAATAAATAAAACAAATAAATTACTCGATAATAATACTGAGTTTGATGAGAATAAGTTGAGTTAATAGTTGCATGTTTTCCTTATTGTACAAATGTGCAGGTAAAACCAACGTTACAATCACCTAGACTTTCTATTGTACAAATGTGCAGGTAAAACCAACGTTACAATCACCTAGACTTTCTATTGTACAAATGTGCAGGTAAAACCAACGTTACAATCACCTAGACTTTCTATTGTACAAATGTGCAGGTAAAACCAACGTTACAATCACCTAGACTTTCTATTGTACAAATGTGCAGGTAAAACCAACGTTACAATCACCTAGACTTTCTATTGTACAAATGTGCAGGTAAAACCAACGTTACAATCACCTAGACTTTCTATTGTACAAATGTGCAGGTAAAACCAACGTTACAATCACCTAGACTTTCTATTGTACAAATGTGCAGGTAAAACCAACGTTACAATCACCTAGACTTTCTATTGTACAAATGTGCAGGTAAAACCAACGTTACAATCACCTAGACTTTCTATTGTACAAATGTGCAGGTAAAACCAACGTTACAATCACCTAGACTTTCTATTGTACAAATGTGCAGGTAAAACCAACGTTACAATGACATGGACTTTCTATTGTACAAATATGCAGGTAAAACCAACGTTAAAATCACCTGGACTTTCTTGCAGGTAAAACCAACGTTACAATCACCTGGACTTTCTATTGTACAAATGTGCAGGTAAAACCAACGTTACAATCACCTGGACTTTCTATTGTACAAATTTGCAGGTAAAACCAACGTTACAATGACATGGACTTCTATTGTACAAACGTGCAGGTAAACCCCACGTTAATGGTTATATTCTGAATGGCGTAATCATTAATTCCATTCCGACATCCGGTTCTGGCAACCACTGGAACAGTCTGCAGAATTCGCTTGCATAATTTGTTATCACTTCGGTTATATCTGGATCTGTTTGAGTAAAAAAACAACGTGAGATTATATGAATATATTAAAGCAGAGAACATGGTAAGAGTAATGAGCTGGCCAGAAATTGCATCAACAATTTTTACTCTGCCCCCATGTCAACAACTGTCAGATTTCAGGCACGCCACTGCTTGGCCCTTTTGAGCGCAAACCACACAGATGCTCAATCTAAGCTTGACAATCTCCAACACTACTCAAATCAGATAGGGTTGAAAATCAACACATCAAAAACTCATATACTAGATTTTACGAGATCCAACGACAACATAGAAATTCAAAATGTTCCATTATTAAAAGTCAACAATTTTACATATTTAGGCACCAATCTAGCATTGGATGGAGACTCATCAAAAGAAATTTTACACCGTATTGCCCTTGCAGCGGGTGCTTTCAATAAACTACGCAACATATGGACGTCAAACACACTAAGAAACACCACAAAACTCAAGTTATTTAACTCCAACATCATCCCTATTCTATCATATGGATGCGAAAGTTGGAAAGCCACATATAAGAGACTAGACTCCTTTAAAAACAAATGCCTACATACCATTCTGAATGTTAAGTGGAGTGACTTTAAATCTAACACTACTATAAGAGAGGAAAGCAAACAAACATATATATCTTCCTTCATTAGACAAAGGCGTTGGACTTACATCGGCCATGTTCTCAGAATGAAGAGCCTAAGAATTCCCCAGCAGTCACTATATTGGGTGCCACCTGGAGTAAGAAGAAGAGGGAGACCTAGAGAAACTCTACGAAGAACCATTAATAGAGAAGGCATGTCAATGAACCTAAACAACACACAACAATTGAAAGACCTGGCAACACAAAGACAGAAATGGAAAGCTATGGTTTCTGCCCTATACGCCGCCTATGGCCCTGGAGGAACATAACATAACATAACTGCTTAAACTATGCCCCCAAAAAAACTTTTAGCAGAAAAATATACGAAAAAATTTCTAACTTGTTCAGATTTGTAAAATAAATGTTTCAAATTCAAACAATTTAATGTTTGTATAGAAAAAAAATATTGTTGAAAACTGTCAAACATTTTCAGATCCCCTCCTTCCCCATAATGTTCGCTAATGGGAACTGTTATAAGAAGTTGTTCCTAACCTATGGGTCGTGACGCCATTAGAAATTGTTCCTCTTCTTCTTCTCGTTTGGATTTTGACATGTCTACACAGCAAAGTCCTGTTTTCTTAATAAATGCTGCTGTATTTGAAAGCTCCTCAGTGCTCCCATACTTCTTTCTGTGGATATCCATCTCTGTGGGCCAGTGTTGTTCCCTTAACTGGTTTAATGTATTGCAGTCTTGTAGGATATGTTCAGCTGTCTGTGCTGCCTGCCCACAAAGGCACAGTGGTGATGGGACCAATCTTAGTCTATTTAAGTGGTTGTTTAATCTGTTGTGTCCTGTTCTGAGGCGGAAGATAATAACCTGTTCTGCTCTGTCAAGATAGTGGTAACTGTCTTTTGGGTGGTCGACTTTCCTGATGGCTGTGATGAGGGTCTTCTTTTCTTGGTAGGTGATTTCTTGGTCTTTTTGTTCCTGTGTTGCTCCATCCTTTGCCAATCTATCTGCCTCTTCATTTCCTGGTATGCCACAGTGGGATCGTATCCACTGTAGTACTACCCTTCTTTGGATGCTCATTTCTCGCATGGCTTTCTTCAGGTCTGGCAGTTTATCGCTGTCAAGGGCTTGTAGGACAGACATAGCATCAGTAAGAAATACCACCTGCTGGCATTGGCTTGTTGTGTTTTTAATTATTTCTGCAGCAATGTTTAAAGCCTGTACTTCTGCAGAGTAGTTGGAGCAGAATATTCCAGTTGGTGAACATGTGGATTCATTTTCTTTTTCTGGATATTTTATGTACACGCCAGCACCTCCATTCTTTACTGCCCTGGTTGCTGATCTGTCGGTATATACTTGTATCCATGCTTCTCCGAGGTACATATCTTCAATCATGTTGCATACTTTTGTTTTCTTTTGAAGATTATTCAGTTCGAAATTGTTCCTAACTTATGGGTTGCGACGCCATTAGAAGTTGTTCCTACCCTATGGGTGTGACGCCATTATAAGTTGCCCCTAACCTACAGGTCGCGACACAATTATGAGAAGTTGTACCTAATATATTGATCGCGATACCATTAGGAGAAGTTATTCCTAACCTAAAGGTCACAATAGAAGAAGTTCTTCTTAACCAGCGTATCGCGACGCTATTAGGAATAACCAATGGTTTTCTATGGGGTCAACGTCTGAAACTGTAAAATACTAAAATAAGGATTTACAAGCAAATTTTCCATTTGATGTATATTCCCCTTTAAAATGTGTCAACATTCTACACACAGTCGGCTCGCTAGACTAGTCACAATGTCGTTTCTGCGAATAGTTAAACCGTGTTATAATCTATCATTCTGAAAAGCAAAAAGAAGAGCCAGGGGTAGACCTAGAGTACGCTGGATTGACAACATCAAAGAGACATTACATAAACATCAAATAACATTATCTTAAGCCGCCAGAAAAGCGAGAACAAGAACATTGTATCTCCCTCGACACCAGTAAAGGTAAAAGAGGAAGGAAAGAAGAAGAAGAAGAAGAAGACTTTTGAGGATCGTGTCCTTGAATGTGGAGACTGCAGATGGGATGAGAATTGACTGCATAAAGACAAGCAATATCCCATGCACATTAGAGTCAACACATACAGCGGCACTATCAACACACAGTGACGCAAAACATCTTGGCTCGGGAAGCAGAAAAGCAGATGCATTTGAGATACGGCCAATGCAAATATCACGATAAGGCAAGGGTTGATGTAATCACGAATATCAAGTCGCACGCTAGTCTTCGTTAGAATAACATATTGAGTACAATGAGAGGCCAGGGCAGTACCAGAAGGCAGGACAGCACTAGAGGGCAGCGCTACGTGCAAATATAATGAGGAAATGCTACATGGAAATCGGAACTGAAGTACTGTTCAGCTCGAGAACCAGCTTCTAGTCTTCGGTGCTCCTAAATATGTGTTGAGATTCAAACTTGGACTAGGGGTTCACGATTTCGGTGAATGACACCTCGGCTAAGAGGGCGAGCAAATCTGGGCGCAACTCTACTGTTGAAATTTTCCTATATTGGAATCATGCTCACAGATGAGAAACGATTATGTACCCGATGGACACAGGCAAAACAAGTGTAATTACGCAAGACAATTTCACTGGCACCGGAACACGGCTTGCGAGATAGACGTAGTCGATCCAAGTCTATATAGTCTAAGTACTGCCACCCAGGGACACGCTTTGGCCTATAAGGTCTAGGGCAGAGTGGGTGATACTGTTATGACGTAGAGTCGATACTCATCCGCCGCCTGACGACAGATAGAAAAGCTGTCACAGGCTACAGAAGCCCACCCGAATTAAAGGCATGCCAAAATCTCATGTGCAAGGCTCATGACACACCCCATACTTGACGATCCATGGTAGAAATCACAAACATTTTCGTGTTGGTTATCAGAGAGTGAATGCAAACAAACACACACAAAAAAACAACAACAACGTAACTTATATTTTAAAGTTATAATTCACAGGCATCTCATTAATATTGTACATATTAAGAAGACTTCACGGTTCTGGATTAAACCTACGACCTCACGAACACACAACAAATGGTTTAACTACTATGCCACACAGTTTTCCAACTCAGATAGGTTTAAGCTAAGGAAATTCATATCTCAAGCGTTATCACCAACTCACCCAGGGGCTCTCAAACAGGTATGTAGACGGAGGTGACGTGGGACAATTTCATCCACGTCATAGCTATCCAAAGTTAGTCTTGCTGTAGCGATTCGGCAAGGGTATCTATAAGAAAAGCACACATATTAAAAAAATGAAAATAGTAAGAATATTACATCTACATTTACTTCTTGAAATAGTGTACATTATTGCAGTATGTATACTGTTTTTGACAAGTCGTAGATATGTTTCCAGTAAGGAGGGAGTTTTACACACACACAAAAGAGGAAATTTTTCTGTTTTCGTGCGCTATTTCATCTTTTTGATGGGAACACTGTGATGATTGTTTTGTGAAAAATAAATTAAAGTATTTATATTTATAAATAGCCGTTACCTTTCATGGTTTTTGTCGTCTTCTTGTTGTTTTTTCTCATTTTCACTTAGCTTAGGTTTATTATTATATCACTACGTTTTCTTAACTGTTTTTGTTGTCTTGATAAAGGTCCCAATTGGACCGGCACGTTGACAATTGTATTTGTTCTTTGTTTTATTGTTATTTTCTATATTTTATTATTTTATATTGACAGTTTTCTAGTAACCTATTTACCTTATTTGCATTTACCTCTATCTGTCTGGTTACTGCGGCACTTCCTTATGGCCAGACATCCTCCGATATTTGGGTTATTTATATTTGACTTTTATTTACTAGTTTCTTATTTGACTGGTTTCTTATTTACCGTGTTTCTTATTGACTGGTTTATCATAACTAAACATTATTTTCTGTTTTCCTAAAGAAGGGATTTGAATCCCTCAAATCCACCTCTTATATACGACCCGTGGTCCTCTTTCATGATACATGTTCTTCCGTGGCCCCCTGTTGCCTGACAAAAACCATTGACTGTCTTCACAAGTCATCAAGATATGTTAATATTAATAGCTATACTTCTTGTTGTCTATCGTTTAACTAGTTACCTTCCCGGTATCCCACCGGATGAGCCTTTGCCCCAGTTTCAAAATATATCTCCGTGATACCCCCCCCTTTCTTTCAACTCTAAAGAACACGTATATGTGTACATTAAAGCATACTTGCACACATGAAGATTATATAGGTAATAATTGAAAAATAATTAACCTGAAACCGGTAATGTCTTCATCAATATGGAGGACCCATGGACATGTGGACATCTCGGAATGCCACGACTCAAGAGTATGCACTGGCCATCGTGGACGTCCAATTTGGTTTCCTGTAAGGATGATATGTTTACATATAAGACTGATATGATACCATGTAAGGCTGATATAATGACATGTAAGGCTGATATAATGACATGTAAGGATGATATACCCCGGTAATGATATTTGGGGACAGTTTTTGTTAAGTTTGACAGAGACATTGAACCAAGTGCCAATGAAGTTTATTTTCTTTCTTATAATGTCCTGGAATTACGGTAAGTTCTTTCTCACACTGTGCAGTGGAGTACTTTATTTAGATAATTCTTTCATTAATAGAAGACTTTAACCACCTGGCAGTGTGCAGTGCCTTCTGATAGGCCTCCAACTCAGAGGGAGATCTATGTGGTGATACGAGTTTGGTACTTTGTCTGGCTCAGCCCTGTGTCATGACGGCTTATCACCCACTGTGCCGTTGGGATAGTGAACTTAAGTTCTCTGTAAATCCGTGATATCTAACTGTTGTCAGTCAAGTTTGATTTGGGTCGACTACATTTGTTAACGAGAAAAAAATCCATGCCGTGTCACAACCTTTGCATTTCCCACGTACTTGCCTTATCAGTCTGTGAGTTTTCAAATCACAGTCAAGCTCTGTCTTTGATTTGACTCTTTGTCCTGATAGTCCATAGTTTACTGTTCTCTTGGGATACCGAAGCGAAATCTCTGCATAAGGTCGTGTCAGGTAACAGTTGTCAAAGCTATTAGTTAAGTTAGACTTTGGTCGACTGCATCTGTCTCGGACAATGTGCTTCACTGCCGGTGAACCAAATCCGTGTAAAGAAGACATTTTATTTCCCACTGTTTCCTGAGGATACTAAGCATAATAATCTCTGTAGGGCAGTGTTGCATAATTATTGTCAGTCGAATTGGACAGTGGTTGCTTCACACTCAAAGATAAAATCCTGTTCTCCTACAGAACTGCAATGTGGTCCAGAGCTTGAGTCTCAATCCAGGTTTAGAATTTTTTTAAAGTTCGTTTCCCAAATTCGTTCAGCAATGTTCACTGTACAATTAAGAGTTTTTATTCAAATATTTATTTCACACCATGCCTGTCAGCTTATAGTTGGTGGGCAATGCCTCAATGACTGTCAGTTTATAGTTGGTGGGCAAGGCCTCAATGACTGTCAGTTTATAGTTGGTGGACAATGCCTCCATGACTGTCAGCTTATAGTTGGTGGGCAATGCCTCAATGACTGTCAGCTTATAGTTGGTGGGCAATGGCTCCATGACTGTCAGCTTATAGTTGGTGGGCAATGCCTCAAAGACTGTCAGCTTATAGTTGGCGGGCAATGCCTCAATGACTATCAGCTTACAGTTGGCGGGCAATGTCTCCATGACTGTCAGCTTATAGTTGGTGGACAATGCCTCCATGACTGTCAGCTTTTAGTTGGTGGGCAATGCCTCAAAGACTGTCAGCTTATAGTTGGTGGGCAATGTCTCCATGACTGTCAGCTTATAGTTGGTTGGCAATGCCTAAAGCGGGATTCTTCTAAGTTGCTTCTGAAACACCATGCTACTGTAAGCGATAAGATGGATGGAAGCGATAAATTGATGGAAGCAATAGGATGGATGGAAGCGATACGATGGATTATAAATGCCACATTAATATCAGATATGTACTACACATTTCAAACACAGGCATTGGTTTTAAAAGTGAGATTAAGCGTGTCACGTGTGAAATGAAAACTCTAAATAAAAGCAGTAAATCAAATAATAAATGATACCAAAAAGTTCTGAATGGGCACTATCTGTTGGAAAATTAAAATTTAAAAAAAATTAATGGTTTAGCCATTTTATGAAAATGGACCAACACTGCAAAATTAAAATGTTTGTGACATGAAAGTGGGAAGCTATCAAAGGCAGAGGACGACAAAGGAAAAAAATGAATTGATGGAGTGACTAACACTTTCAGATTCTTTTCACAAATCTGGAACATGATCTTTATCAAGATATTACACAAATGTATAGGACATTATTAATCAGTGGGGTGAGGTGACTTTTCTGAGAGGGGACTAGCTATTACGTTTATTATGGGGTTAGAAGAGGAACATTCTAACATTTTGGTGACAGGTTTAAATGAAAAACAATTTCCATTATTTTTTATGTTCTTCATATAACTATACATTTTCGTTACTGCATATTTTCATGTAAAGGAGTGCAAGGAGGCTTTCTATGGGCCGTGGAAATAAAGGTCGCTTCGCCATAGCAGATGCCGCGATATGTACAGGAAGAGATTTTGATTGTATCGCCGAAAGAAAAAAAAATAATGTCCCAACCGTGGATTGAACCCAGGACCTAATGGGTATAACTATAGAATATAATAAATGGACTTTTTTGGCATTTCAAAGAAGGTCATCATGTGGCGTATCAATGACAAGATTTAGTATTCATCACAGCCTTTCGAAACTCCTGAAGATCTTAAGTCAATCTTCCTGCTTCTGTGAGTGTCATGTTAAGGTGGTCTTTGATATCTTGACTCCATATTCTTTGTGGCTTATCTCTTTTTGTTTTGTAGGTGCCTCCATGACTGTCAACTTATAGTTGATGAGCAATTCCTCCATGACTGTCAACTTATAGTTGATGATAAATTCCTCCATGACTGTCAACTTATAGTTGGGGCAATGCTTCAAACGGGATTCTTCCAAGTTACTTCTGAAACACCATGCTGCTGGAAGCGATAAGATGGACCTAGATGCCTCATATATTCATATCAGAATATCATAATTCATATCAGAATATCATAATTCATATTCATATCAGAATATCATAATTCATATTCATATCAGAATATCATAATTCATATTCATATCAGAATCTCCTCTATTACGATCATTTCTAGTCTGAAAAAGTGCATCACTAAAATAGGCTCTACTATGTGTTAAAAACATTTTTTTACACTCATTAAAAACACTTTTTAAAATACTGGTATTGAACACACAAACTTGTTAGGGGCAAGAATGTAACTTCAACCTCTCGACCAGCTACTGTTATGTTAATGTTTGTTACAGAAAATCAATGATGATAAAACTGACCGTCAGCATATGAACACGGTCCTTGTTGAGTCAGCTCGTCAGCATCACTGGTTAGATGGTAGAACTGACGCACTTCATTCTTTAGATTCGGCAAATAATTCGGATCGTGACATCTGACAGCAGAACTGAACGTTTTATTCACGAAGACTGCAGACAGTAACATTCCTACAATGATGGCTTGATGGTCGATCGAAATCTGATAAATAAAACAGAATATAGAAACACACAATTTATAGATTATTCTTTCAAACAGTACACGTACCTTATGTATAAATTATTGAATTCAAATATAAATACACAATTTATAGATTATTCTTTCAAACAGTACACGTACCTTATGTATACATTATTGAATTCAAATATAAATACACAATTTATAGATTATTCTTTCAAACAGTACACGTACCTTATGTATAAATTATTGAATTCAAATATAAATACACAATTTATAGATTATTCTTTCAAACAGTACACGTACCTTATGTATACATTATTGAATTCAAATATAAATACACAATTTATAGATTATTCTTTCAAACAGTACACGTACCTTATGTATAAATTATTGAATTCAAATATAAATACACAATTTCTGGATTATTCTAATGAAAAGAAAAATGATATGCATAAACTATACACCAAGGTTGTAGTTTTGACTTGGTAACAATAATGGGAAGTAGAAGGTCCAAACATAGATGGTCGTATTTTGGGAGGGGGTCTAAAAAGAAATGGTAGTATTTTGCGTCTTTACAGTCGGCAAGGAAGCAGACCACTGTAAAATTTCAAATGAACTAATCCACCGAAGACGGATGTGTCGGGCCATTTGAGCAAATAAAACGGTGACACGACGAATTTCTCTGAACTATATCCTGCTAGAAATCTAGTAGGGCCATTGTCCTGTTACACGAGAGATCCAGCGGGAGTATGAGAATAAGCGCCGAAGAAGAAATGAACTATGAGGCTCTCGTACGGAATGTCGAGACAAATAATCCTTTCGTTTCACAGAAAGTTAATTACTCATGAAAAGTTATCTGGAGAATATGTATTGCCCATTTGCAATGACCACCTCTCGACTTTGTTTTATTCTCAAGGATAAAGCAATGCAGATACGTTTAGAACCAAGCAAAATTGCAGGGGATGCAGGAAGATGGTTACAGGGGTCAGCAACCTGTGACACGCGTGCCACGCTTGGCACACCAAGCAATTTCAAATGGCACGCAGACTCTTCACATCTGATGAATCTGGACTCTTCACATTCTTCTTGATATGTGATGTTGGCACTCTGAATAATTTTAAACCTTAAGTCGGCACACAGTTAGCAAAAGGTTGCCGACCCCTGGTTTAATACACTATCAAACCATCGGTCTCCCTTTCGGATTATCTGGATGGATTTACTACCTTTGCCTAAGGCACTCCCGTGCTAACCCGTAAGACAGCGAGTGAGACCGAAGTAAGACCGAAGACAAACTTTAAAAATTGAGACAAGACATGTAGTGAAAATAGTTTTTTTTCACAGATGACAGTTTATCTGCCCATCTCCAATATTCCTTAGTTGCCACGTTCGACATTCCTGGAAATAAAAGATTCCAAGAAATAAAACAGTGTAAACTTTCTTTGTAAACTGAACTAGAAGTCTAGGTCCCGTTTGATACATGGGATCATAAATAGGATCCTTCTCTGTAGTAGCGGGGTGCAGAGCGCGTCGGTGACGGCCAGGGTGCCGAGTTCAAATCCCGCCACAAGCAATTGTGCATCCGGACCTTTCAGAAAGAAATAGAAAACTACTGAACGTATCTATATTGCCTAGAAAAATTACTGCAGCCAAAAATTCAGGGTTGATGGCTACATACTGAATGGATATGCTAGCCATGATTTTTTTCTTTGAGCTGTCTGTCCAGATTTTTACTAAAAGCTGGAAAATATATGAAGATATAATATATAATATTGAAGCATATCTTATTATTGAATTTCTTGTCAGCTATTGTTGGATATTTCGGCCTCAACTTAAATGTTCAAAAGACTGGCCAATAAAATAACGTAATGTAAATTTATTTTCACCTTCATCTTTGAACTTCTTCGGGTGAGTTTACATTGCCAGTTTAGCGTATTAACCCCACTGTCGCAGTTGCCTACTAAAGATATAACATTAGCTAATATTTCTGTAAATAAATATAGAATATGTGGTCGTCTGTAGTTAAGTCTATAGAAACGCAGATAGCTGCACTTTAAAAAAAAATGAGACTTTGATCGAGGCTAGCACAGATATATCGTATGACTGGCTCACTAGCGATATGGTCGCTTTACAGTCGTCCAACGCTCAGTGCAACTGGCTAAAACACTGAATGTATTAGCTACCACAGGCCGTAGTCGGATGTGCCGGCCTGTTGGCACAAAGAAATCTGCGACACAATGCATTTCCGTTCTATGGACTATATCCCGATACACCAGAGAGATGGTGAGAGTTTGAGAACGAACTCACACAAAATACAGAATAGAAAATGTGTTCCATATAAAAATTAAAGTAGGGAAATAAATCAACAAATATCTAACACAATGAAACAGCAATACGTACCATTTTATCGGTGTTTTAAACAGGTAGTAAACAAGTCTATACTGAGGAATGATGCAAAATTCTTGTACTACAAAAGTAATGTCTTGTATGTGCCTATATAAATATCAGTTTCTAATAGTTTCTATAATAGTAATATAATAGTTTCTATCTAGTTTCGTGAAAAGAAGTTAAGATGTATGCGACTTATATGATTGAAATATTTGCTTCTTTTTCGCAAACTGTTGTTGAGAAACACTGTCGATTGTATTGAGACATGCATGTCCTTATATACCACTTTTACTCGAGGAGCTAATACAGTTGTAAAATTTAAAAAATTTGATTGTATTAATTAAGAACTTATTTCTGTAATTCAATATATTCCAGCAGCATCCTGGCCTTACTGCAGGAACTTCCGTGTATCATTTTAAACTCAATTTATTTAAAACGACATGATTTTTAAAACAATGCGAGATATGATAACTCATATCTCAACTGTCACTTGTTTAGGATAAGGCACCCAAATTACCGATAAATGGTCGGTCTGTAAGCCTTTGATGTCTGTATTCCTTCCGGTTCCTGGACTAGGGTAAAGTTTGATATTGATAATGTTCGCATGCTAATATACACATTTACGGTAGAGTGCCCCTTTTTTCCACGTAATGTAGACCTATCCGGACAATGGTCACTCCCTCAAACAATGTTGTGAACGTTACGGTGTCCAAACCGGAAGAAAACATCTCCCTGATTTAGTAGCGATGCAGGGGATCTAATCCCGAAAGTCAAAAATGGTGTATGTGTTTTCCTCCTATGTTATTTAAGAATAGACAATTTCAAATCTAAGATCATCTTGACATTAAATAATCCGAACTTTTCTTTTAATTTTAAATAATAATCTATGAAAATAAGAAATTATATTTGTAAAGGAGTGTTGACTGAATTTCATTAGTGCTCAATCAGAAATGGGCTGGGCCGATCCGGGAGAAATAATCGAATAGGACAATCTGTTTGAGACACCTGTGAATGATATCTTCTTAATTATTTTGAGAGTCATCGGGTAGGAGTAGCGCTTCGTTATATCACCAGTACATAGATGGGGAATTTGGGTGAATCCACAATTTTCTCCATGGTGCTATATTGATCATGGTTATATATTGTTCATGGTTCTATATTGACCATTTTGCTATATTGATCATGGTGCTATATTGAACATAGTGCTACATTGATCACAGTGCTATATTGATCATGATGCTATATTGTTCATGGTGCTGTATTGATCATGGTGCTATATTGATCATGGTGCTATATTGATCATGGTGCTATACTGATCATGGTGCTATATTGATCATGGTGCTATATTGATCATGGTGCTATATTGATCATGGTTATATATTGGTGATTTTGCTATATTGACCATGATGCTATATTGACCATGATGCTATATTGACCATGATGCTATATTGACCATGATGCTATATTGACCATGGTGCTATATTGTTCATGGTGCCTATATTGATCATGGTGCTATATTGATCATGGTGCTATATTGATCATGGTGCTATATTGATCATGGTGCTATATTGATCATGGTGCTATATTGATCATGGTTATATATTGGTGATTTTGCTATATTGACCATGATGCTATATTGACCATGATGCTATATTGATCATGATGCTATATTGACCATGATGATATATTGACCACTGTGCTATATTTGTCCTGGTGTTGTTGATCACTCCCGCAAGGGCGGAGAACAAGAGAAGCGTTTTAAAGAGACTCTTTAAGACATCACTGACTCACTTCAAAATATACACACATTGTGGGAGAATCTTACATAAGACAGATCCGACTGGCGTCACAGAATCAAGAATGGTGCGTCAGCTGCAGAGAATATCAGACATCATTTTGCATAACAAAAGCGCGCTAGAAGAAAGACAAGAGCTGCGCAATGTCCCACAGACTCCCCCTACACATGCTCAGAGTATGGTAGCCAATTCCAGGCACGCATAGGACTGATAATCATTTTCGGACACATCGCAGTTGTCATCCTTATCCCATTTAAGCGCTGAATGGTCATCGTCGATTTCAACGGACGAACAAAATTGTTCATGATGAGTGCTTTATTCACCAACTTACCTCATACATCTCGTATATACACAGATATGAAGTTTTCCCTTGATCTAACAGAAAGCCAATTTCCTCGTTTTTGCAGTATTTTTTAAAATAATTTTGTGGGAAAACCAAAATAAGGAAGGGTGGGGGGGGTGGGGATAATCCATTGCTTGTGTTTGCTTCTAATCACTCAATGTCGTGCTATAATTTCATAAGTACTCAGTGTCATGATCTAATTTCATAAATACTCACTGTTATGCTCTAATTTCATAACTACTCAATATTATGTTCTAATTTCATAAGTACTCAATGTTATACTCTAATTTCATAAGTACTCAATGTTATGCTCTAATTTCATAAGTACTCAATGTTATGCTCTAATTTCATAAGTACTCAATGTTATGCTATAATTTCGTGATGTCGTGCTCTAATTTCATAAGTTCTTAATGTCATGTTATAATTTCATAAGTACTCAATGTCACGATCTAAAATATAGCAATAATTTGTTGCAATATCACAGATTTCTCATTTGTTTTCAACAATCTAAATGGCAGAAAACCTTGTCTTTATTCTTTCTTCCCAATTTGGCTACGGCATCGCAAAGGACAAGATATTTGAGAAAACTATTAAATACGGCAGCTTAAGAGGGTTGGATGATGGCCTATGCACCTCTCGAAGATATGGCAGAAATCATGGGAAGCATACAATTGAAAATGTAAACATCTGTAAACAAACATCATGATGATGTTACTTCTGCCCAAGAGAAAATGGTCATGGCATGAAAAAAGTTCAAGTCAGGTTTGATTGTGAGCTTCAGATGGTCGATGAGTACAATTCGGGATGTGAATAGACTTGTTACAGCGTGAGTACAATTCGGGATGTGAATGGACTTGTTACAGCGTGAGTACAATTCAGGATGTGAATGGACTTGTTACAGCGTGAGTACAATTCGGGATGTGAATGGACTTGTTACAGCGTGAGTACAATTCGGGATGTGAATGGACTTGTTACAGCGTGAGTACAATTCGGGATGTGAATGGACTTGTTACAGCGTGAGTTGAAATGTAGTAGGACATGAGATTAAGGACACCAGTCTGATCTTCCCTTTCGTTTTTTGTCCTTTGTATCGCCTGCAGTGTTCTACTCTGTTCAAGACTTTTAATACCCGCACTTATCTGACCGTATTTGAGTGGACGGTCAAGAATTTAGCTATGAACTACATTCTACCGTGACCATCGCTATCGGTCTCGATTCTACATACCCATCACATACTTGCCTACCGACTCGTTATCAGCGTTGCTATCTACAGTAAAAGCCTTCTAACATAATTGGAACCTCTTACTTTTCTTATTATTATTTGTCTTTTGATTGGTTGCTATTTACATACTTGGAGTCGCATGTCACAAATAGCATGACATCAATAGATTGTCACAGAAATTGTCTCCCTAGGTCATGTTTACGTTTCAGTTGGAAGTCCTGTAGTACTATCGATAGCCATGCTTATCAATTCACAATGTGCTTCAGCGCAAAAAATAGTGACAGCTGAGATGGAAAATACAATATCACGCCTCGTTTTGAAAATCAGGTCGCTATAAATGTATTGACTTAAAAATAACACAAGGAAACCCTTCGTAATCGTCAGGATGCTACTCGAAATTAGGGTATTACAGAAATACACTGTTCTTAATCTAATCCAATTTTTGTCTTTGGAACTTTTTGCAGTTCCTTGAGTAAAGATGGTATATAAGGAGAAAACTGTCACATCAGTCATTTAAGTCTGATCTCTCTGTCGTCTGTAGAATAGAAAACATTGTTAACAGAGAAAAATACAAATAACAACTATATTCATATAAATATATAATTTTACTTTTATGAAACAAAGTAGGAAGTATTTTTTTTTAATATTCAAAAAACTAAATTTGTAGAAAAAAAGTAGTTTTTCCCCCGTTCCACTTCATTATATACAACTTAAAAATTCTTACAATGGTGAGTATCGTTTATTTTATATGTTTACTAAAAAAAATTCTCCTATAAAAAAATGTTCACTTTAAGAATGAAGTGTGTCAAAACACACCCCCACATTACTTCGCGCCAACAGGTGATTTTAAAACAGCTGATAACATGTAAAAACAATATTATTTAAAACTGTTAAAAACAATATTTAAACAACATTAAAAAAAACACATTTAAAAACGAAATTTGAAAACAATATTATTGTGCACTTAACAATCGATACATGCATTCTGCTTCCAACAACCAATTAGAGACACTGACCCACTTTATTCTTAGGGTAAACAGAGTTTACATATCATTTTCTCAGGCCGCTAAAATAGACCCAGCGCGTCTTATGCTCATTACATTGATATACGCTTGTGGGACCTGGACAATGTACAGCAAATACGCCAATGTTAAAGTAATTTCACACACCCTGTATCAACTGGAATGTATAAATGCTGATTATCATTAGGTATTTTACATCAATTCTGAACATGATATAGCAGTAATCACAGTCTTTCGAAGCTGTATCGATCTTGAGCTAATCTTCCTGCTTCTGTTACTGTCCTGTTCAGGTGATCTTTGATGTTTTGCGTCCAATTTCTTGTTGGTCTGCCTCTTGTTCGTTTCCTGGCATCACCCCCTCCATTATGATCTTCTTTATCCTGTCATGACGTTTAATATGGCCACAATATTGTAGTTTTCTGGAAATAACCATGCTGTTTGGCCTGTTTTCTTTTACACGCATTTCTCTCAGGATGGCCACATTGGTGATTTTTTTGATCCAATGTATTCTAAAGATTTTTCTGAAATATTTTGTTTAAAATTCTGCTATGTTATTTTTCACTTTGTTGGTGATTGTCCATGATTCACACCTATATATTGCCACTGGGAATATGAAAGCTCTTAGGAATACTAAATTTGTTGTTTTGCAGTAGCTCAGCTATGAGATTTATATCAGCTTCTATAAATGCAAATAAATTATATCTTTTATTGTACCTACTATATATATAAAGAAAATATTGAGCACCCATGAGGCTGACCTGAATGGGTAGAAATTGATTCCATATTTGTACATAAGGTTTGAAAGAATAATCTATAAATTGTGTATTTATATTTGAATTCAATAATTTATACATAAGGTACGTGTACTGTTTGAAAGAATAATCTATAAATTGTGTATTTATATTTGAATTCAATAATTTATACATAATGTACGTGTACTGTTTGAAAGAATAATCTATAAATTGTATGTCTCTATATTCTGTTTTATTTATCAGATTTCGATCGGCCAACAAGCCATCATTGTAGGAATGTTACTGTCTGCAGTCTTCGTGAATAAAACGTTCAGTTCTGCTGTCAGATGTCACGATCCGAATTATTTGCCGAATCTAAAGAATGAAGTGCGTCAGTTCTACCATCTAACCAGTGATGCTGACGAGCTGACTCAACAAGGACCGTGTTCACACGCTGATGGTCAGTTTATCTTCGTTGATATTTATAATAATTAAATAAATATTCACTGTTCTAAAATATTGAATAATAATAATTAGAGGCATAACCGATATTGTTATTCCGCTGTTATGGAATTTTGAGCTACGACTAAACATGACGGCCTGTGGTAGAAGATCTTTGCACAGAATTAATTAGGCCTTCATTTGCTACTGTTTCGGTTATTCTGGTGCATCCATTGGTTACTATTTATATACTTGGAGTTGCATGCCAAATTAAGCCAAGGCGACTTCGCGTATATAGTGACCAACCAAATCACGAAAATAATCAAAAACAGTAGGTCTCAGTAATTCAGCGAACTCAATAATTCTAATCTAACGAAGGTCACGAATACACCCTATGGTATCATCAGTACAATGTTGGTGGTCGGCGTTCGAACTACCTAATTTAACAAGTTGGGTTTATGAACGCAAGCTCAGTATCAACTATGCTAGCGCGCGAACAAAAGGTAGTGATTAGTTTGTGGATACTTAATGTTGAACGTGTGGCGGAATGATTCGGTGTCTGTCACCATTGTAATGGATACGGTATAATCATCTCAAGTACAGTATTTATCTTCCGGGTGTATGTAAAAATATTGCTGTCTGCGCGTCGATGCGAATTCAATTACAAAACGATCTTTGTTAATAGTCAAATTTCCCACTGTACTCCTTTCCGGACCAATCGCCAGTATACTGGCTTTATACTATGGGTCTACAGGACCAATCGCCAGTATACTGGCTTTATACTATGGGTCTACAGGACCAATCGCCAGTATACTGGCTTTGATTTGATATTTGATTACTTCACAAGGCTAACTCTAACCTTGTGAAGTAATCACATACCATCAATGTACTTATATATTCATATTCTGTATCCATTCCCCTTTCAAATGATATATTACACATACACTATTTATCAATATTAGTATGTCAAGTGATACAATAAAAAAAACACATATAAGGAAATTTCATAAAATTAATTTGGTCCAAAACTAAACATAATCAAGTCCTGAAAGAGTTTAAGGTGAAACATGCAGTAATGAGTTATCACGCATTGAAATCGTCATTTGTTTTCACACTAAAAATGTTTATGTAAGTGAATTATTTTTCAACCCAGAACCCGTGCAAGTGATGAAGTTCATGCAGTTCCATTATTTTGGTGATGTGATCTTTCTTTCGCATTAATCGTGCTTCACATGCAAAACAGCAAATAAACATATTGACTCCATTAAAAGTCAAAACAGGTTTCAAATATGACACGCATTAATCAAGTTTAGGCAAGTAAATGACATTATCTGGGTTTTATTGAAAGGCCTGTTACTGTTGGTTTTTTTCCCATGCATCTACTAACGTTACGAGAGCTATGGAAAACTGCTGGTATTCTTGTCATCGGAATGTCGACCAGAGAAATTGCTAGACATTTCGGTACAATACAAGAAACAGGGGACAGGTTTCTATAGAACAAATAGCTAACATAATTAAACGGAACGAAATTCCGATAAAGACGCATATACCGACACATCCAATATTCGACACGTTACGCAATGAGAGCCCCTGACCACTCGACATGCGCGCTGCACACTGAGTGGGAGGTGGATGGCCAGTTCATTGCGTGCAAATCGCTAGATCGGTATTTTAAGTTACGACTTTTTAAGTTTCCGATATAATGAAATAGCATATGCAATTAAAAAGTTGGTATATTGTCACGTGATTTGTCCGCTGATTCTTGTATTGTATCGACATTTCATTTGTGACCATTCCATTATAGTAAGACTGCACTAATGATTCATGGAGACAGATACCCCCGATGATTGCGACAGACCCAACTATCTATCCCAACTACAGAGAACCTGCAGATAAGACAGATTGGCACGCGCTACACAAGAGTGAAATCTCGCAGCACTAGATAGAAAAAGAATATGAGTAACAAACTCAAAGTTTTGTATTGATATTGCCGAGGACCATGAACAAGAATGAAAGATAATGTATGAATATTTCTGAGTGTTTGGTCGAGGCTTATTTCTGAAATATATATTGAAGGAATTATGTATTACTACGTGCAGTTATTTCATCCATACAGGAAATCTAATTGGACGACCACGATGGTCAGTGCATACTTCTGAGTCATGGCATGCCGAGATGTCCACATGTCCATGGGTGTTCCACATTGACGAAGATATCAATGGCTACAGGTCAGTTTATTTGTTATACTTGACTTATGAAATACTCTCTCTTCTTCTTCTTCTTTCTTATACTCGTGCAAATCAGCAGGATGTAGTCCGGAGTATGGAATGTGTATCGTCATGGTATACAATTTTTCTGCACTCCTTCTAAGTTTGCTTTCTATGTTTGCTTCATTAATTCCAGTTTGAGTTTGTAATTATAATACTTATTGATACATATTGCGTGTAACAGTGTTTCTCAACATTTGTGATTTCAGGGCCTATTAAAATTAATGTGTATAAGTACAGGGTCCAGTACTAAAATGTGTATAAGTACAGGGTCCAGTACTAAAATGTGTATAAGTACAGGGTCCAGTACTAAAATGTGTATAAGTTCATGGCTCAGTACTAAAATGTGAAACGAGATGCTATTTGTAAACGATGGGTTTAACAAATACTCTATCCACGTGCTGACGGGAAATAGTGTCAGGGCCATCTAGTGTCAGTCTTCAATAAGTAAAATAAAGGGTGGGGGAGAGTCGTTACACACAAAAAAAGGTAATTCTCCCTTTTTGTAGGTCCTTTCTTTCTTTCTTATCTTGGTGTTGGTGGTGACTATGTTTTTGTATAACCATTAAATTGTTAAATCGTAAAAGACAATCGTTTACCCCCCCCCCCCCCCTTTTGGACTTGCTTTCAAATGTCTTTTTCTGATTCCAGAGGAATGAACTGCAACAACCCACCCCTTATGTAAGGTCCGATTAGTATGCAATGAATAGCATATACGTATGTCTTTATTAAGTCTTATATATTCCATAAAGACATATATATTTATATTATATAATCTATATATTATAGAAGACGTATATTATATATTCAATATTACCACTATGCTACCAATGCTAGACTTGGCAACTAACATCTACACATAAGAGAAAAATAGAAACTTGTGAGATTAATCGACTATGGAAAGCTACTGGAGTCACCTGACTCTATACAACGCCCAGTGAGAAGTTCAGAAAGATAATAGGTAGAACATCATGCATCGAATACATAAGGAAACAACACATAAAATGGTTTGGTCATCTTATGAGGATGAACAATCAACTTCCCATAAGAGCTTATAATACATGCAATCAGGATACAGAACCAAAAGTAGACATAGGAAACGGTAGGTACTGGGTAATAGACTAAAGTATATTTTATCAAACAAGAAAAAACTATTTGCCGTCTACTTTATCGAATTAATAAACAAAAATTTCGAGAAAATACACTATTAAATAAAAAGATTGTAGCAGTAATATTGTATTTTTACATATTTGTTGTTTTTTGTGTGTGTCTCCGCATTTCTTGAAGATTCCCGTGTCGAATCGCTACAGCAAGACTCATTTTAGAAAGTTCTGATGGAGGTGAAATTATTCCACATGATCTCCGTACACAGAGCTGTTTGGAAACACAGGGGTAAGTCTACCATCATTTTACCAGTACCATCCAAACAATTCACTGCGAGGCTTCCTATTTTTGGTTCATATATTGTACGCATACGATGCTATGTTTAACATTACCAATAAGTAGAATGAATGTAATCACAATTCGTGAGACATGACCCATATCTATTTTTACTGCAAGATGTCTCTCGTCTATTTTCTCGCAAGATGGTTCTAGTCTTTTCACACTTGCATACACTAATGTTTTAAGATAGAAATCGATTTTCATGTAATCGTTCTTTGATTTATCTGAATATGTGCATGAATCTCTAGCTTCAAGGATGCGCTACAGAATTTCCAATAATACAGTAACAGATGGTTACACACAAACATTGCGGGGAATTCCTTTCAAGCACAATATATATTCTGTAAGATTTTGAGCTATACTGGTGAAAACATGTCAGACTAAGTATATCAGTCGTCATTGAGAAAATTTTCAGCAGTATAGCTAGAAAATGTACCCATGATATCGAAGACTTTCAGAACATGGCAGTGGAATAGACTAGACAGCTTGCACAGAACCGAGAAGCTTACAGAGTAGAAGTGATGGCAACATTCTACAAAGGAAATATCAAATAGATGATGATGATGATGATGTCGACACAAAGTGAGTAATGAAAATCACGTGAAATTCAATGTGGGACTTAGAAGAATTCCGCCGCCCCCTCCATGAGCCAGCAGAACTGCATAATTGATGAAAGACTCGCCCTGTTTCTGGTTTATAATTGCAGGTAAAATGTTTTCATCAGTTGGCTGATCTTTGATTTTCATTGTTCTGTGATAAGGTAAGTGACAAATGGATGTATCAGGTCTATTGGATCATCCAAGATGAATGACGTAGTGTGCATACCCTATATATTAAGTAGGATATATTTTGACAAAATCGATTCTATATGATTAGTCGACTTTTCTACATTTAAAAGTCGTAATTACCAATTTATTTGACACGTTCAAATAATTTCTAGTTGTTTTTTTTTATCAAACAGATCCAGATATACTCGAGATGCTAACAAATTATGCAAGCGAATTGTGCAGACTGCTCCAGTGGTTGCCAGAACCGGATGTCGGAATGGAATTTATGATTACGCCATTCACAATATAACCATTAACGTGGGGTTTACCTGTACGTTTGTTCAATAGAATGTCCCAGTGATTGTAACGTTGGTTTTACCTGCACGTTTGTACAATAGAAAGTCCCAATGATTGTAACATTGGTTTACCTGCACATTTGTACAATAGAAAGTCCATGTGATTGTAACGTTGGTTTTACCTGCACGTTTGTACAATAGAAAGACCAGGTGATTGTAACGTTGGTTTACCTGCACGTTTGTACAATAGAAATCCAGGCGATTGTAACGTTGGTTTACCTGCACATTTGTACAAAAGAAAGACCAGGTGATTGTAACGTTGGTTTTGCTACGCGTTTGTATAATAAATAAGTCCACGTAATTGTAAAGTTGGTTTTACCTGACGTCTGTACGATAGAAAGTCCATGTGATTATAACGTTGGTATTACCTGACGTTTGTACAATAGAAAGTCCATGTGATTGTAACGTTGGTTTTACCTGCACGTTTGTACAATAAATAAGTCCAGGTAATTGTAACGTTCGTTTTATCTGCACGTTTGTACGATAGAAAGTCCATGTGATTGTAACGATGGTTTTACCTGACGTTTGTACGATAGAAAGTCCATGTGATTGTAACGTTGGTTTTACCTGATGTTTGTACAATAGAAAGTCCAGGTGATTGTAACGTTGGTTTTACCTGCAAGTTTATACAATAGAAAGTCCAGGTCATTGTAACGTTGGTTTACCTGCACATTTGTACAATAGAAATCCAGGCGATTGTAACGTTGGTTTTACCTGCAAATTTATACAATAGAAAGACCAGGTGATTGTAACGTTTGTTTACCTGGACATGTGTACAACAAGGAGAACTTGCAACTGTAACTTAACTTATTCTCTACAAATTCAGTATTATTCTGAGTAATGTATTTGTTTTATTTATTTATTGAACATATTTTTTTGACATCAAGATCTATTTCTAAATGTAAAATTCTACAAACACAGTTTGAAACATGAATTTGTTTAATCAAGAAAAATGAATCTATATATGTCTATTTATATGAAGTCTATGAAGTCGAAGTGCACTGAATTTGAAATTAAATATATATGCTCAATACGACGTCATTGAAAATTGCATATTTCCATGGTCCACTGTACATCATATTAGCTTGCTGTCAGGTGTAGAGTTAACTTTTATTGCCTGATTAAGAAGTAACTTCATTGCTCTACGAGTTGTTTTATCCAATTACGTGAATGACATGGGTGGTAGTGTTTAAAAAAAATAAAATGTCGATGAAGGAACACTGATCTGCAATAAATACTAATAATTCATGTGTCGGAGCGTAACCACAACGTAAATGAGTGTTCATCGGCTTTATAGATACAATGTATATATAGCAACAAAAAGAAAACACCACAAATTCAAATGAATAACTGAAAGAATGAATTCTCAAATCAAACAGCATTACATTTAATTGAATGAGTACGCATGTGGTTGCATCTGTGGGTCTAAAAAAAAATTAAAACCAAAAAGCCTTTATCACGATAGCACGGATGCTGACATTTAAAAAAAAAATAACGAATAGGAACGACACAAATAACGTGACCCAGAGAGATGTGAAAATGATAATCATGACCGTTCAGAAAGCGATGACAATCTACAGATGGTAAATATGCAACAACAAACAAAGATTAGTTCATCGCTACGTGGAAATTGTACAAATCACATCAATATAGAATAAACATTTAAACTGGGAACTTGAGATGGTTATAAATCACACAAAGAAAACTCAATGAAATAATTGCAATATGGAGACTGTTTGAGAACCATCAGGAAGTGATGCAAAAGGCAAAGATTGAGAAACACCTGTAAAGTGATTTGGAAGCGATTATAAAACTGATCGAGAAGACATAGAGAGTATTAAGAAGAACTAGTTACAAATGAAAACATTTTTTTGAGGACATATAATCTACGTGCAGATGAAATGTTAGCGAAACAAATCTTTGTATGTAATATTTTATGCAACTTATACGCAGCTCATGTTGACATTGTTCTCTTGCTCAAATGTGATCCATATTTTTATATAACTGATAAATATTTCAAGACTTTTAATATTAGTAATATTTTCCCGAACTTATTGTTGATCAAACTGTAATATTTAAAATAGCGCATATTTTTGTATGACCATGATTGCAAATGACAAGCCTTTTTGATTATTTATGTTTTGCATATTTTACTGTGACTTTTAAAGTTGCAAATAAAATCTGAAATATAAATTATTTCGTTATTATAATTTTTACTCATACCAAACAATGCTTGGTTGATTGTTGATTTTGTGGTCCATGGGCTTATACCAAACAATGATTGGATGATTGTTGATTTAGAGGTCCATGATCTCATGCCAAGCAATTGTTGGTTGATTGTTGATCTAGTCGTCCATGGGCTCACACCAAACAATGCTTGGTTGGTTGTTGATGCAGTGGTCCATCGGTTCAGGCCAATAATATTTGGTTGTTGTTGATCCAGTGGTCCATATCCTCATGCCAAACAATGCTTGTTTGGTTGTTGATGTAGTGGTCCATGGGTCCATTGCAAACAATTCTAGAGACAGTGTATGTATAGATCAGAGATAGGCAACCTTTTTTTGCGGGCCGGATTGCATAAATCTCGAGTGAGATGGGACCATCATGTTCTGAGTTATGAACCAGCGTCATGGCATGCGTGTCCCTATAAGCACCAAGTGGCAGAAGCAAGAACAATTCTTCCTAGAACAGCCGTCAGAGAAGCTATGATTATGCGTCTCAACAACAAGCAAGAACTACACAGAGCGGCATAACAATGCTCGAACTTGAGAGAACTGGTTTCTGCTCTACATTCAGCATTCGACACTGAAAGAACATTGTTGGACAGACAGACATGCAAGCAGGCAGGCAAAGAGTTAGACAATCAGCCAGATAGATAGATAGATAGATAGCGATTGTTGAGCGGAACTGGTCCAGTCCATGTTTTGCTGATCCACCCAAGGACTGCTTGCCAGAAAACGATCAAGATGGCGCGTTGCTTGCTCACTCAGTGGCTGCTGGTTGGAACGGTTCTCCCAACTGCTCCTGTCCATGTTGGAGGTTATGGCCGGGTGTTGCCTATTCACCCAACATCTGCTGGCCATAATATGATCAGGTCGGTGTGTTACCAGTTCACCTAGCCGGTTCATAACTTTGCTTACATTTACCTTTACCCCACACTCAGAAAAGGAAGAGTAAAGTGAAATAACTGTCCTTATTACTGTATAGCATCATACTTACAGTCTGAGATAGCTTGTGATTAGATATATTCTGAACCCCAGGATCTGTAAATATACCAAATGAAAATACGTCTGACAAACTAGTGTAAATGGGTTTTCCGGCTGGATTTCACATGTAGGCTGTAATTTTCCAACCCATGCTTTAAAAAACGGGCCAAAATATCTAGAGGATTGGCTTCAATGTATTCGGTTTCCATTATATGTGCTCTGTCCCTTCCAGCGAAGCGGCACGTCTTCTGTCAAGAGTACCACTCGTAGTACGTAACTCCGTAGCTTCTATATATAATCCCCAGGGGTTCCTGAAAAACTCACTTTGTAAACAAAACGACTCAAGCAGGATACGAACCCATGACCTCTTGAGTACAAGGATAATGATATATTAAGGCTCCGCGCTTAGCAATCTTCTATTAAAAAATATTGGTAGCATATTCTATTCAGGACGTAGCCATCAACCCCGAATTTTTTGGCTGTAGTGATTTTCTAGGTAATATAAATAGGGTCAGTAGTTTGACATTGCTTTTTTTTCTGAAAGTTCAAGGTGCACAATTGCCTGTAGCGGAATTATAACCTAGTACCTAGACCGTCACGGACGCGCTCTGCATCACGTCGCCACAAGCCGGACACTCTTCTATACCGATCCAAATCTTGGAGAACGTGTACCACACAATACACGTAGGTACACGTAGGTACACGTCGGTGAGCCGCGTTAGCGCAGTGGTTAGAGCACTGGCTTCACATATGAGTGGTCCTGAGTTCATTCCACAGTTGAGGCGGAAATGTCACCCAAACGGCTCCCGGATCGACCCAGTCTTAAATGGGTACCGGATTAATCCGGGAAGTAAAGACTGCGAGGGAGAGGAGATGGCTACCGCCTCTGAAATGTGAGATCGCTAACATCTCACACCCCTACGGCATTAATAAATGCTATTTATTAATATTTTTTTAATACTTTACTTTACTTTTTTTTAACCTCCCTCACAATAAAACAGTATACAGTTTACAAATGCGTAGAAAAATGAAACATTATGTTACAGGAAGAAGCAACTAATTCGGAAGTCATGTAGAGGTTCCAATTACCATCTGTTTATTCCATCGTTAGCAACAAACGACTGAGATAACTTGATCTTGTGAAAAGAATGAATAACGACTGTATTCCAAATAGAATGAAGAGCTTTCATCCGGCGAGAGATTAAATAGGAAAATGACAGCTAAGACTCAATGTAATTTGCAGAGCATTCTTGAACGATTTTATGTTCGATCCACGTTGTTGGAATGACCTAAAGGAAGATCGAAAAATTGTTGATGAATGGTCTCATGCACTCATGGATGAGTTCTATCTTATCCAGTAATGTATTCATCAATAATATGTACTAACCGCGCAAAACAGAAATCCAACAGGGTAAATCCAGGTGTAACAGCATGAGCCCCGCTGTTCCATGAGAGCATACCGTTTGTGGAGATATGTAATCCCAGGAACTAAACTGGCCGACAGCACCAGAGTTGTCAGAGTTTGCTCTGAACGTCACAAGTTTCATCTGCCATGTGACTGCAAAGTTTCTTCCTCTGCCACACTATTCTGTTGTGAGAGGACAGACAGCAACCTCGTTTCTCTGTCACACAGGAACATGATAATGAAGTTTTGCTAATCAATCAAGACTCAGTATTCATCGATATAGCTTTACTGAAAACCTATATCTTCTTCATCAATCTTCAGTCACAAGATTACAGAACCAATCATCCTCATCACGTGTCGTCTCCGCAACGAATGTTGGCTGCAATGGATCTCTAAATCCCTTGTCTTTTGTGTGGTGGTGCACTTTGTTAGACTGTAACCTGCCCATCTTATGACGTTACTCACCCACTTGTATTTCTGCCTACCTCTTGCTCGCCTCCCTTCGACTTTACTCTCAAGTAAGGTCTACAATAAGGTGTCATGTCTTTTAACGTGTCCAAAATATTTTATTTGCCTGATCTTTATTTTATTTAATAATTATTTCTTCATACGAAGTGTTGTTAGAACATCTTTGTTTGTTCTCTTTCCATGATGTTCTCACTATTCTTCTATATACCCACATCTCAAAGACATCAATTATGTCTTTTAATTGTTTGTTTAGTGTCCATGTTACTGAGCAATAAGTTCATAAAGAATAGATGTAGCATTTAACAATTCTCATTTTAGCTTGTTTGTGTAATTTATTTAGATGTGACTATTTACCTTATGTCATTGAAAGTATTTTTAGCCATTCGTATCTTCCTTTTAATTTCTGTTTCACATCTACCATCAAGATTAATATAATGTTCTACGTGATTTAGTTTCCATGTATTTTTATGTTTAGCACCTGTTCTTCTGTGACGTTGCTGATTACCATGGTTATTGTTTTTTTTATGTATGTATCTAGTCCATGTTCTTTACTTGATTGGTCGACTTGATCTATTAGTCTTTGTAGTTCATGTTCACTTTCTGCCGAAAGAACAGTGTTATCTACATATCTAAGATTATTTATTATTTTCTCACGGATCGAGTCCTAGCATTCTCTATGTTTAAAGATATTCACAGAACCAATAGCTTCAGTGAACAGTACAATTCACTTTAGATCAGGGGTCGGCAACCTTTCGCGAACTGTGTGCCAACTTAAGGTTTCAAATTATTCAGTGCCAACATCACATATCATATATCACATTTTATACAAGTCGAGGCCAATATTCTTATTTTATTATATATTTTATTTTTATATTTTAATTAATTAATATATAGTGATATTCAATAATATGTAAATATGTATAATATGTAACAAGTCTGGATACGTCTGTGGCTGGTACCCTGCTACGTCCAAGTGCCGAAATGAGCGAGGAATCCGCTAATCGATTTATAATCAACTTTAAACAGGAAACGAGAAGAGTCTGCGTGCCATTTGAAACTGCTTGGCGTGCCAATTGTGGCACGCGTGCCATATGTTGCTGACCCCTGCTTTAGATCATCCATGGAAAACCTCATGCTCAGATGAGTTCTGTCTCAGTAAGCCATATTTTCTCCACTCTTCCAAACCTACATCTATGAATGTTAGTCGCCCGCACAGACTGTATTTGGTATAAATAGTAACGCAAAATGAGGTAAACAGGTTACTAAAACACTTACCTAGCCTATTAATAAAAATATATTTTAAAAAAAAACATACAATAAAACTAAACAGGACTAAACAGTTTTATTGTATGTTTTTAAAAAAAATATATTTTTATTAATAGGCTAGGTAAGTGTTTTAGTAACCTGTTTACCTCATTTTGCGTTACTATTTGTTCATTAGGTTACTGCGGCACCATCCACTTTGTCGGACACCCTCTGACCATTTGGTTATTTATATCTGTATTTGGTATAGGCGAAATTTATCAATCTAGACACCCGACCAATCAAGGTTGCCCACCTCTGATCTATACATACATTATCTAAAAAATTGTTTAGCACGACCCCATGGACCGTTGGATCAACAACCAACCAACCATTATTTGACATGAGTCCACATAGCACTGAATCAACAACCAACCATTATTTGGTATGAGCCCCCGGATCACTGGATGAACATCCAACCACCAATTGTTTCAAATGAACCCATGAACCACTAGACCAACAATCAGCCAAGCATTGTTTGAAATGAGCCCATGCACCTCTAGACCAAGAACCAACCAAGCAATGTTTGGCATGCTTCTATGGTTCACTTAATCAACAACCAACAAATGATTATCTGTACGTGTCTTTCAAAAATGATAACAACAAAATAATTTATATTTCAAATTTTATTTGCAACTTAAAAAGTCACAGTAAAATATGCAAAACATAAATAATCAAAAAGGCTTGTCATTTGCAATCATGGTCATACAAAAATATGCGCTATTTTAAATATTACAGTTTGATCAACAATAAGTTCGGGAAAATTTTTTACTAATATTAAAAGTCTTGAAATATTTATCAGTTATATAAAAATATGGATCACATTTGAGCAAGAGAACAATGCCAACATGAGCTGCGTATAAGTTGCATAAAATATTACATACAAAGATTTGTTTCACTAACATTTCATCTGCACGTAGATTATATGTCCTCAAAAAATGTTTTCATTTGTAACTAGTTCTTCTGAATACTCTCTATGTCTTCTCGATCAGTTTTATAATCGCTTCCAAATCACTTTACAGATGTTTCTCAATCTTTGCCTTTTGCATCACTTCCTGATGGTTCTCAAACAGTCTCCACATTGCAATTATTTCAGTGAGTTTTCTTTGTGTGATTTATTACCATCTCAAGTTCCCAGTTTAAAGGTTTATTCTATATTGATGTGATTTGTACAATTTCCACGTAGCGATGATCTCATCTTTGTTTGTTGTTGCATATTTATCGTCTGTAGATTGTCATCGCTTTCTGAACGGTCATGATTATCATTTTCACATCTCTCTGGGTCACGTTATTTGTGTCGTTCCTATTCGTTGTTTTTTTTTAAAAATGTCAGCATCCGTGCTATCGTGATAAAGGCTTTGTGGTCGTAACGTCGATTATAGGTGGTCCTGTTGAGAGGTCTTCTATTGAAGCATGTGGTGCTTTGAGTCTACATACACTAAAATGGCTGCTAGTACGGAGAGCGGAGCTATTAAAGGGAGTGTCCATTGTGCTGTGATGATAGTTTCTAATCAAGAATCAAGACATCCCATACAAAAATATAGATTCATTTTTCAAACTGCGCATGTACAATTTTCTATATAGAAACATGGTGTTAAAAACATGTTCAATAAATAAACAAAGCAAATAAAGTACTCAAGAATAATATTGAGTTTGATGAGAATACATTAAGTTACAGTTGCATGTTCTACTTATTGTACAAACGTGCAGGTAAAACTAACGTTACAATCACATGGACTTTCTTTTGTACAAACGTGCAGGTAAAACTAACGTTACAATCACATGGACTTTCTATCGTCCAAACGTGCAGGTAAAACTAACGTTACAATCACATGGACTTTCTATCGTCCAAACGTGCAGGTAAAACTAACGTTACAATCACATGGACTTTCTATCGTCCAAACGTGCAGGTAAAACTAACGTTACAATCACATGGACTTTTTTTGTACAAATGTGCAGGTAAAACTAACGTTACAATCACATGGACTTTCTATCGTCCAAACGTGCAGGTAAAACTAACGTTACAATCACATGGACTTTCTTTTGTACAAACGTGCAGGTAAAACTAACGTTACAATCACATGGACTTTCTATCGTCCAAACGTGCAGGTAAAACCAATGTTACAATCACATTGACTTTCTATTGTAGAAATGTGCAGGTAAAACCAACTTTACAATCACTGGGACTTTCTATTGTACAATTCTGCAGGTAAAAACCAACGTTACAATCACAAGAACTTTCTATTGTACAAACGTGCAGGTAAAACCAACGTTACAATCACATGGAGTTTCTATTGTACAAACGTTCAGGTAAAACCAACGTTACAATCACATGTACTTTCTATTGTACAAACGTGCAGGCAAAACCAACGTTACAATCACATGGACTTTCTATTGTACAAACGTGCAGGTAAACCCCACGTTAATGGTTATATTGTGAATGGCGTAATCATTAATTCCATTCCGACATCCAGTTCTGGCAACCACTGGAGCAGTCTGCACAATTCGCTTGCATAATTTGTTAGCATCTCGAGTATATCTGGTTCTGTTTGAGTAAAAAAAAAAAAAGAAATTATTTGAACGTGTCACATAAATTGGTAATTTATCATCATCAGGTGCCATGCCGGCTGGCGTAGGCGGTCATGGCTCTCCACAGCTCTCTGTCCATAGTATTATGTATCAAGGTCGTTGTTGTTTTCTTGCCGTGCCAGGCTGTCAAACTGTCTAATATTTTCTCACGTTGTCGCCCTCTGTCTCTGTTGTCTTCAATTTTGCCTATTGTGACTATGTTCTCTAAACCTGCCTGTCTCATGAAGTGGCCAAAAAAAAAGAACATTGCCTTTTTCTTATATTGTTGATCAAGACCCGCTTCGCATTTGACTCCCTCAACACCTCTACATTAGTTTTTCTGGCAGTCCATGGTATTCAATGTTGCCTCTAATCTCCCACTTACCAGTCTGTTTTTTGTCCCAGACTCTCACCCATATGTTAGTATAGGGGTTATATAGCACTGCAGAACTCTCGTTCTCACCTCTAATGACAAGGTCATATTACACAGTATATTTTTCATTTTTCTGAATGTTGTTTTTTCCTGTCCTATTCTGCATCTTATTTCTGTTGAACTTCTTCCATCTGCTGTAATCATTGTACCTAGATATTTGAATAGGTGATCCTGCTTTAATACTATATCATTCACTTTGATCTTGCAAGGTGTGTTATTTTGTTTCATTGAAATAACCATTACTTCTGTTTTCTTGATATTTAGGAAGAGGCCTCTCTCTTTACTTTCTGTGACTACTACATTAATTAAATCTTGAAGGTCTTCCTCACTTTTTGCAATCAGAACAATGTCGTCCGCATATCTCAAATTATTTATGCTATGTCCTCCCACTGATATTCCTGGGTTATCTACTATTGCACGCAATATGTTTTCATCGTATAAAGAGAACAGGTCTGGTGAAAGCAGGCATCCTTGTCTGACTCCTTGTTTTATTTGTTGAAAAGGGCCAAATTGATTTCCTACTCTTATTGCTTCTGTTTGTTGCCAGTACATGTTCTTGATTATTCTTAAATCATTGCTGTCAATGTTCAGATTCTCTAGCATGTGTATAATTTCGCTATGTTTAACTTTATCAAATGCTTTATTGTAGTCTATAAAACAGAGGTACAGATCTGTTTTTACCTCTATAGACCTCTCTATTAGTGTTCTCAATATATAAATAGAATTGTGGTACTGCTAGTAGAACATAATAGAAAATAATACTCACGTGGAAGACAGGTAATGAAGTCCTACTGAATGACGACTAAAACACTACACACTATCACTAACGGATGTAAATATGGTATGTACAACAAAACAAAACACAGAATATAATCATACAAATGACAATACAAAGTCCTGGTTTTTATAGAACCATCTGGTGAGAAAATAGACGAGAGACATCTTGCAGTAAAAATAGATATGGGTCATGTCTCACGAATTTTGATTACATTCATTCTACTTATTGGTAATGTTAAACATAGCATCGTATGTGCATAATATGTGAACCAAAAATAGGAAGCCTCACAGTGAATTGTTTGGATGGTACTGGTAAAATGATGGTAGACTTACCCCTGTGTTTCCAAACAGGTCTGTGTACGGAGATCATGTGGAATAATTGCATCTCCAACAGATCTTTCTAAAATTAGTCTTGCTGTAACAATTCGGCAAGGGAATCTACAAGAAATACGGAGACACAAAAAAAAACAAACATGTAACAATACAATATTACTACTACAATCATTTTATGAGCGAGTGTATTTTCTCGTCAGTTTTGTTTATGAAAATAAAGTACACTGCAAAAAGTGTCTTCTTTTTTCCATAACGTAGACTGCACATAGTTTATTCTTGTTTGATAAATCAGACTGTTGTTTCTTCTTTAGAACCAGTACAACAAACAAACAAAAAAAGGAAGGGGGGGGGGGGTAAACGATTGTCTTTTTGATTTAACAGTTATCCAAAAACATAGTTAACAACACCAAAAAAAAAAAAAAGAAAAGATTTGCAAAAAATGAAAATTAACTTTTTGTGTGTGTAACGCCAGCCCCCCCCCCCCTTATTGAAGACTATCAATGGCTCTGATAATATTTCCCATTAGCACGGTAATAGAGTATTTGCTGAACGCATCTATGCCCGCCGAAGACGGATGTGTAGGGCCATTGGCGCAAGTAAAACGGCGACACAACGCATTTTCATTCTCTGGACTATATCCTGCTGGAAATCTAGAATGGATCATGGTCCTGCAACAGAGATCCAGCGGAAGTTTGAGAATGAACGCTAGAGAAGAAGAAGAAGAACCCATCGATCACAGATACCATCTCCTTTCACATTGTAGTACCGGGCCCTGTACTTTTACACATTTTAGTACCGGGCCCTGTACTTTTACACATTGTAGTACCGGGTCCTGTACTTTTACACATTGTAGTACTGGGCCCTGTACTTTTACACATTTTAATACCGGGCCCTGTACTTTTACACATTGTAGTACCGGGTCCTGTACTTTTACACATTGTAGTACCGGGTCCTAGACTTATACACATTGTAGTACCGGGTCCTGTACTTTTACACATTGTAGTACCGGGTCCTAGACTTATACACATTGTAGTACCGGTCCTGTACTTTTACACATTTTAGTACCGGGTCCTGTACTTTTACACATTTTAGTACCGGGTCCTGTACTTTTACACATTTTAGTACCGGGTCCTGTACTTTTACACATTTTAGTACCGGGCCATGTACTTTTACACATTTTATTACCGGGCCCTGTACTTTTACACATTTTAGTACCGGGTCCTAGACTTTTACACATTGTATTACCGGATCCTGTACTTTTACACATTTTAGTACCGGGTCCTAGACTTATACACATTGTAGTACCGGGTCCTGTACTTTTACACATTTTATTACCGGGTCCTAGACTTTTACACATTTTAGTACCGGATCCTGTACTTTTACAAAAACACAAAAGAAGAAGAAGAAGAGAGAGGGTATTTCATAAGTCAAGTATAACAAATAAACTGACCTGTAGCTATTGATATTTTCGTCAATGTGGAGCACCCATGGACACGTGGACATCTCGGCATGCCATGACTCAGAAGTATGCACTGACCATCGTGGTCGTCCAATTAGATTTCCTGTATGGATGAAATAACTGCACGTAGTAATACATAATTCCTTCAATATATATTTCAGAAATAAGACTCGACCAAACACTCAGAAATATTCATACATTATCTTTCATTCTTGTTCATGGTCCTCGGCAATATCAATACAAAACTTTGAGTTTGTTACTCATATTCTTTTTCTATCTAGTGCTGCGAGATTTCACTCTTGTGTAGCGCGTGCCAATCTGTCTTATCTGCAGGTTCTCTGTAGTTGGGATAGACATGCATATAAAGTGTTTTGGATAAATGGTTACAGTGGGAAATGTTATATATATATATTCCATAACGATTCTTACATATTTCGTAACGATTATAACATATTCAATCACAATTATTACATATTTCGTAACTATTATGGCCCCGTTAGTTGAATAGCAACGACGGGTATGTCTCAATGATTAATATTCAATATTTTAGAACAGTGAATATTTATTTAAGTATTATGAAAATCAATGATGATAAAACTGACCGTCAGCGTATGAACACGGTCCTTGTTGAGTGAGTTCGTTAGAATCACTGGTTAGATGGTAGAACTGACGCACTTCATTCTTTAGATGCGGCAAATAATTCGGTTCTTCACAATCGTCATCAGCAGAACTAAACGTTTTATTCACGAAGACTGCAGACAGTAACATTCCTACAATGATGGCTTGTTGGTCAATCGAAATCTGATAAATAAAACAGAATATAGAGACACACAATTTATAGATTATTCTTTGAAACAGTACACGTACCTTATGTATAAATATGGAATCAATTTCTACCTATTCAGTACAGCCTCACGGGTGCTCAATATTTTGTTTGCAACATTATTATTGTGGTAAATCTATCTATTGTTTTTCTTTCTGCATTTGCTGTAAGGTGTAGCCAGATTGAATCATCTTCTTCTTCAGCGTTCAATCTCAAACTCCTGCCGATTGTCTCTTGTAGCAGGACATTGGCCTTACTACATTTCCAATAGGAATTTAGTCCTGTGAATGGAAATGCGTTATACCACTGTTTTATTTGCGCTAATGGATTGACACATTCGTCTTCGGCAGTGAACCCCCTGAGTAGGAGGATTCTTGTCAGAGGTGAAATCTTTAACTTACGAAAGAAGGTCGCGTGTAAATCAGCAATACAACATGAAAAAAAAACTTATCGCTGACAACAGGGCCTGTTTTAGCGGCTTACTGGCAAGTCAACAGGACCTGTTTTAGCGGCTTACTGGCAAGTCAACAGGTCCTGTTTTAGCGGCTTAATGTCAAGTCAACAGGTCCTGTTTTAGCGGCTTATTATCTCGTCAACATGACCTGTTTTAGCGGCTTAATGTCGCGTCAACAGGGCCTGTTTAATTGGCTTACTGTCAAGTCAACAGGGCCTGTTTTAGCGGCTTACTGGCAAGTCAACTGGGTCTTTTTTTAATCGACTTTCTTGCAGGTCAATTTGATCTGTTTTAATATTAGCCGTCCATCTCAGGAGATGATAACAGTTTTAGACTTGTGTTGCTGCATTGTGTTGTCACTCTTGTGTGTGCTGGGATAACTGGAGTCCAATCCTATTATACAATCCCCTGCTACATTTCGGACACGTATAATCAGAATTGGATGTCTGTGTATTTGTTGTTTTCTCTTTTTCTCTGTGCATCTGAGCGCGTTTTCTCTGTGCACCTGAACGCGTTTTCCCTGTGCATCTGAACGCGTTTTCTCTGTGTATCTGAACGCGTTTTCTCTGTGCATCTGAGCGCGTTTTCTCTGTGCACCTGAACGCGTTTTCTCTGTGCATCTGAACGCGTTTTCTCTGTGTATCTGAACGCGTTTTCTCTGTGTATCTGAGCGAGTTCTCTCTGTGTATCTGAGCGTGTTTTCTCTGTGCATCTGAGCGCGTTTTCTCTGTGCATCTGAACGCGTTTTCTCTGTGCAGCTGAGCGAGTTTTCTCTGTGCATCTGAGATTTGATGATTTTCGGAAATACAAGTACCTTAGCTGGTGTTGCTGCATTGTATGAATGCTTAGGTTGTTGGCTCTAGTGAGAACTTCCGCATCTTGTCACTTTATAATGAGCATTTTGTATGAATGTTTAGGATGTTGACTCTAGTGAGGATTTCAGTATCTTGTCACTTTATAATGAGCAGTTTGTATGAATGTTTAGGATGTTGGCTCTAGTGAGAACTTCCGCATCTTGTCACTTTATCATGAGCAGTTTGCGGATTTATAGATTTAGCATTGGCGTATTTGCTATACATTGTACTTGTCTCACAATCGTATAGCAAGGTAGTGAAAACAATGTCGCAATGGGTCTGTTTTAACGACCCGAGAAAAGAATTAATACAAACAAAGATATAGAACAAACGATACTCACCATTGTACTGATTTTTAAGTTGTATATATGAGGTGGGATGCAAAAACAGTACTTTCTCTTCCTACAAATTTAGTTTTTTTGCATATAATAACTAAATATTTCCTACTTTGTTTCATAAAAATAAAATTATATATTTATATAAGAATAAATGTTAATTGTTTGTTTCGTTAACAGCGTTTGCTATTCTACAAACAACAGAGAGGTCAGACTTAAATGACCGATGTCACAGTTTTCTCCTTATATACCATATTTACTCAAGGAACTGCAAAAAGTTCCAAAGACAAAAATATTATTGGATTAATTAAAAACGATGTATTTCTGTAATTCCCTATTGTCTAGTAGCATCCTGACGATTAACCTGAAGGGTTTCCTTGTATTATTTTAAGCCAATTAATTTAAAGCTCTGATTTTCAAAACGAGGCATGATATGGTATTTTCCATCTCAGCTGTCACTTCGTAGCGATGAAGCACATTGTTGATTGATAACGAGTCCATCGGCTAGTCTGTGGTTGGTTGATTTATTCCGGATCATGGGCTAGTAATATATTTATATTTTTAAATTAATGAAAATGTGGGAGTGAATTACTAGTATTTGTAGACTTCTTTGCTTTATAGTGATTGATTAATGTTTCTGGATAATAACTGATAATTAGGAACACTAATTCCGCTTCCGCCATTCCCATACCGCACATACGTACCCGAGTCCGTCATTAATACAGTCCCGTGGACTCATCAGGTATCACCTTCAAAAGTGACGCTATTTGATTTTTCTCGTGATTTACATTATCTGTCGACACAAATTATACACAAAGTGACCAATTAAAATCACGGAAAATCCTACCAGTTTGCAGAAAGGAGTACGGAGAACATGGTTTACAGCTTACCCGCTATGTCAAAGTTCTTAACTGTCCATTCAGAAACGGTCAGATAAGTGCGGGTATTAAAAGACTTGAACAGAGTAGAACACTGCAGGCGATTCGAAAGACAAAACTCGAAAGGAAAGATTAGACTGTTGTCCTTCATCTCAAGTCCTACTACATTCCAGCTTACGATGTAACGGATACTTTGAAATCACAAATGAACGTTTCTGCATCTGAAAACTCACAAAAAATCAAACCTAACGATCACATCATCATAAAGTGCCGTCTCCGCAACGAAGGTTGGCTGCAACGGATCTCCAGCATCCCCTGTCTACTGCCTTGGTGGTGCATTCTGCTAGAATGTAACCTGTCCATCGTGTGATGTTACTCTCCCACTTGTATCTCTGCCTACCTCTTGCTCGCCTCCCTTTGACTTTACCCTCAAGTAAGGTCTCCAATAAGGTGTCATGTATTTTAATGTAATCAAAATATTTTATTTGCCTGATCTTTATTTATCTTAGTAATTGTTTCTTTATATTAAGATAATGATAACTAACGATAACTCTTTCAAAACCATGCGTATTTTTGCTTGGGAAGGAGTAACATCATCATCATGTTTGTTGACAATTATGTGATTCCCATGACTTCTGCCATATCTCCGAGAGGTGCACAGGCCATCAACCAATATTCTTGAGCAGCTGTATCCAATACAGTTACGAGTTCTCAAATTCTCTCTTTTACTTTGCGACGACAGGGCCAGAATGAGAGCTAGAATAGAGACACTGTTGCCTGCCATTTAAATTATTGAATACAAATGAAAAGTCTCTGATACTGCAACAAATTATTTCTATTTACCGCATTATAGAAAAGTCTTCGGCAAGGAAGGGAAAGGGTTTATTTAAAATATAATTGTAAACTATTATTTTTTTCATTGTTCTTGTGGACAATTTCATCATTTTCGTCGTTCTTGTGGACAATTTCATCATTTTCATCGTTCTTGTGGGTAATTTCCTCATTTTCGTTAAATTTTAAATTTGTGTGTGTGTGGGTGGGGTCATAAAATTCTATGAAACATAAAGATAATAACAGAAAAAATACAAGAAATAATGTCCCTAGGCAGAGAAACCAATGCAATCAACATAAAGATAAATGATGAACTACTGAAACAAGTACAGGAATTTAAATATCTCAGGAACATGTATACAGACGATGAAAGAATGGACAGAGCTGGAGCTAGAATTAAAAAGCCAACTAGGTAATTTATGAACTTACACGAATTTTGAAATAGACATCTATCCCGATAGAAACCAAAAGGCAAATCATAAATTCAATATTCATCTCAACATTGTTTTATCTTTGTCCGATATGGACACAAACAAAAGAACAAAGAGGGGAAGCTTACTATTTGTGAAATAAGATGTCTAAGAAAAGCTGCTGTAACTTGTCTCCATACTTGTTCAACATCTATGCGGAAATTATAACGAGAAATATCAGACAAGAAACAATGAAGCCTGATTTCAGACAAGTAAATGTAAGAGGTCTGCAAATACCAGAAATTAGATATGCAGACGAAACAGTGATAGTAGGAGCAAACGAACACGTCATACTGAACATAGTTAAGGTAACCCAAAAGCTTACATATGAAAAATATAAAAAAAATAATGGATTCTGGCAAAATGAAATCAAGACCAAAAATTAATATTGAGAACTACAATTTAGAAGAAGTGGACACATGATTATTTACTGAATATTCCAGAGTGTTGGTTACTAAACACAATAACAAAAAGAAAACTACGCCTGTTTGGTCATATAAAGAGACATAACTGTTTAGATATAAAAATAATGGAGGGAAGAGTACCTGGGAAGAGGAGAAGGGGCAGACCAAGAAGACGATGGACTGATGACATTAAAGATAACATGAATACGTCGCTAGAAAATGCAAGCCACATCGCCCAAGACAGAGAGAGGTTCAGAGAGTTCATTGGGAAGACAACGTTCTGGAAGGAATACGTCACATGACACAATATAAATAATGCGGGTGACTGTGCAGTTGAGATTAAGAGAATAACAGCAATGGCGCTGTCAAAATTACAACAGCTAAAGAAACTATGGCAGGGTACTAACATAAGTACCAAGTTGGGTTTACTGCGAACATGTGTGTTTTCTGTGGTGATATATGGATGGGAAGCATGGACACTAAATAAAACAGTGCGTCATATGACTTATTCTCTCCAGAACATTGTCTTCCCAATGAACTCCCTGAACCCTTCTCTGCTTTGGGCCATGCGGCTTGCATTTTCCAACGACGTAAAAAATAAAATAGTGGCCAAGAGAACAGAATCATTTAAATTAAAGTGTTATAGAAGAGTTTTGAGAATATCATGGACAGCAAGGAAAACAAACCAGGAGGTGTTAAAAGTAATTAACATCCAGGAAGACTGGCTTCTGAACATCATATTTTAAAAAAAGATAGTTTTTTTTCTGTCACATTAAGAGACACGGCGGCATGGAGAGTGCTACTGGAGGGGATGATAGAAGGCTACAGGGGCAAAGACCGCACTAGATGCCGTTGGACAAAAGACATTCAAAAATGCATGTCCATGTCTCTAAAATAGGCGGGACAACTTGCCCAAGACCGCGGAGAATTCAAGAGAACCATAGGGAAGATTAAATTCTGGAAAAAATACGTCACCAGATGATGACTCATTTTCAGACGTTATCTTAATTGGTTTAGTTTGAATAAGACATGAATAGTCTGCCTCAAGGTTGTGGAAGCGTCTATGGTTTGTCCATGCAATGTCACGTTTGACTAATGCTTTATTCTTTGCTGCTTCACAAACTCTGGACACTTTTATAAAATGCCCCTGAGTTTTAATTGGTTGATTATTCGGGTGTTACCTAGTCCATAAACTGGAACAAATAATAATAATATTGCCTACTGCCATACATGGCGTAACAGACGACTAAGTATTGCTGCGTGCTCATTTTCTTCTTGATAACCCCAGGAATTGCGTGCGATTAGCTCCTACTCTCAATGTGCAGCTGGAAGGTTTCTCAAAGTTTTCTTTCATACACAGGAGACTTCAGCATTTGGTTTAGTGCAATGCATATTGAAGGAATCTTTTACTCAGAGGTGGTACATGTTACGAGACGAGCTGATAGGTTGCCTGGGTCACCCATTGTGAGCCTTTCCTCTGACGATGCACTTCGCATTCAGCGAGGTATTCCTCGTGTAGGAAGATCATTCCATTACCATCCTTTGTGTCCCTAGGTCCCAGACCTAATTTCTTCTGTATGAGCCGTGTTGGGCAATAGCGACAGCCAAATTAGACTCAGTGTTGATACACCTTCCTAGGCTAGATGCTCCTTTGGCAAACGCGTCGGAAGTCTCGGATTTAACATCTGAATTTCTCACGTACTCGCCTCATCCGTATGTGATGGCTATCCATACATCGCCAGATGCGGCCTGTGTTTTAACTCTCCACTATTGCATTTATCACCCAAAAAAATGTTTTACCTCTCCACTATTGCATTTATCACCCAAAAAAGTGGGTAGATTGTGTCTATCCCGGACGAGGAGCTTCGCAGTCGACGAACAAACTCGTGTAAGAAAGACATCGTTCCCCTCTTTGCCCTTGAGTAACTTTCGTTACTGCATGTTTTCCTGTTGAGGAGTGCAGGGTGGCTTTTAAGACTGTGGAAATAAAGGCCTCTTTGCCAAAGCTGTCGCCGCGACTTGTACAGGAATAATGTTTTTGTTGCATCTCCAAAAGACAAAATCCTTGTCCCAACCGCGGATTGAACCCGGGACCTTAGGAATCTGAGGCCGGCGTGAACCAAATTCTCTTTGTATGAATCGTTTTGGGCAACGGCGACAGTCAAGTTAGACTAGGTTTTCGATATCCTCGTAGACAAGAACTTATTTCCCATCTACGTTGTTCACATCGTCCAGAGTCTCAACACTGAAGTTTTAAATAATGTGCTCCTCGACATGTGTTCAATGGATATCCTTTGTGCAATGGGGAACTGCATTCAAAGCTTTTTTTTCCCATACCCAGGAGTGCATGTTCAGGTTGGCGTATCTAATACCTGAGTCATGACTCCTACTTTGAATGAAGTCAACTGTACTGAGACATATGGGCATCTGTGTGTTCTCAAGCATGAACAGCACTTCCACCGATCGGTCTCGTGCTGGACAACTGTAGCTTCGTTGTCACTATATACTTCGCATGCATAACGCTGCCATCTAGTGTGTGTTGCCTTTTACTGATTCAATGTGTACTCTTGGAATCACAATATTTTAGCGGGATCACCTATATCGGGACATTTGTTGCCCCTTCAATGTTTCTGCGTTGTTTGCCGGCGAGACGAAATGCACGGACGTCTTACGTCACTGTGTACCGACAGTGCTGCTGGGTGTGTTGGCGTAGTGGTCTCGTAGGTAATGTATTTTTTGTCTCTTTGCATGCAATTCGCATTCCATCTACAGCCTCAGCGTTTACGGACACGAGCCTAAAAGTGTTGGCCAGGAAGACAGCAAGAGCAGCTGCATTTCTGTTTCCACGGAAGGTTATTTTAGGATCTTGGTTATCTGCTAACCCTGGGTCCGCACAAGAGCAATGCGAGACCTTTCACACCCCGTGCTGCGTGTTAGTTTGATTATCTAACCTTGTAGAAAATGAGACCAATTTCATGAAATGAGAAATATAGAAAGAGGTCATAGAGACGTATGCGCTAACCTATGACCAGTTTCATGAAAGTCACTCATCATCATCAAGTGCCGTCTCCGCAACGAATGTTGGCTGCAACGTATCTCCAACATCTCCTGTCTCTTGTCGTGGTGGTGCACTCTGCTAGACTGTAACCTGTCCATCTTGTGATGTTATTCTCCCACTTGTATCTCTGCCTACCTCTTGCTCGCTTCCCTTTGACTTTACCCTCAAGTAAGGTCTTCAATAAGGTGTCATTTCTTTTAATGTGTCCAAAATATTTTATTTGCCTGATCTTTATTTCTCTTAGTAGTTCTTTCTTCATATTAAGTGTCTTTATCACCTCTTTATTTGTTTTCTTCTCTTTCCATGATGTTCTCCCTATTCTTCTATATACCCACATCTCAAAGGCATCAATTTTGTCTTCTAATTGTTTATTTAGTGTCCATGTTTCTGAGTCATACAGTAATATGGAATAGATGTAGCATTTTATAATTCTCATTTTTAACTTGTTTGTAATTTGTTTAGATATTAATAATTTCCTCTTGCCATTGAAGGTACTTTTAGCCATTCCTATTCTCCTTTTAGCTTCTGTTTCACATCTGCCATCATTTGTGACTATGTGTTCAAGATATTGATACTGTTTTACTTGTTGTAGTTTCTCTCCCTGTATGTTTATGTTTACCTCCTGTTCTTCTGAAAGTCACTAGTCTTGGCTGATAGGAGGTCGAGGTATTCATCGTGTCATTGACTGGATGGATATAGAAGTGACCAATGAAAAAAAAGGTATAATACAATCAGCCAAAGGTTTTGACTAATTCGTACGTTAGCCCACATCTCTTACGTAATATAAAGTCAGTCATGGCTCACAACGTCCAGCATTCATTGGTCACAAATTGACACACCATTTTACATTTTCCCCGTATTCTTTTCAGAATATTTTCTATTATCTATTAAATTATACCATTTCATATTTCTTTTCCAACTTGATTGTCTTTTCAATTGAATTGTTATCTTGAATGTCAAAGTGTCGATTTCAAGCAATCTACGAGGAAATATCGCCATTATGGAACACCGTTTGAGTTGACCCCCACCTTGCTGTCGTATCCAAGGTGAAAGACACTAAGCATGCCTTAACCATTTTTTCTACCGTCCAGTTGTCTTCTGACCGTACTTATCGTCTGTTCTTGCTTGATGTCTGTTCTTTGTACACTTCTATACCCCATGCAGATGGTCTCAGGGCTCTACAGTTCTTTCTTGACAAGAGTCCCCACCCCTCTGTATCCACTTCTACTCTTATCCGTCTTGCTGAACTGGTGCTTACGCTCAACTCTTTTGAATTTGATGGACACTTTTTCGATCAGATCAGTGGCGTTGCCATGGGTACCAAAATGGGACCTAGCTATGCGTGTCTCTTCATGGGACATCTGGAACATTTAGTTTGGTCTACCTATGATGGCCCGTTCCCATCTCTTTTCCATAGATACATTGACGATGGGATAGGTATCACCGACATGTCCGAAGTTGAATTGTCTCGTTTCATCAACTTCATCGGTAGTTTCAACCCTGCTATTCAATTTACATCTAATATCTCCACTACTTCTGTCAACTTCCTTGACATCATTGTCACCATTCATCCCCCTTACCTTAGCACATCCGTTTACAATAAACCTACTGATGCACATGGCTTTCTTCTCTACACTTCTTCTCATCCTCCTGCTTGTCGCAACTCTCTACCGTACTCCCAGCTTCTTCGCCTGCGTCGCTTATGTAGCGATTACACCGATTTTCTCGACAAGTCCTCTGAGATGATTGAGTTTTTCCGTAGACGATCGTTCCCTGACAGCATTCTTTCTTCCGCTTGGCTCCGTGTGCGCCATTTGTCTCGCCTCGATACCTTGACTAACTCTCAGGGTTCTTCCTCCTCCTCTGATAGGGTTAAACTTGTTCTTACCTTTCATCCCCATAACTCTTCTGTTCGACGCATCATGCTCAAACATTATTCTCTTCTTCAGTCTGATCCTGACACCCGTGACGCTTTCCATGACTTACCTCTGGTGGCTTATAGGCTTGATAGAAATCTGAGGGACATCTTGGTTCATAGCCACCTTAAGTCTTCTGTTCCTGACCATTTTGGCACTGTTCGTTGCTCACGTGTCCGTTGCTTTACATGTCCTTATGTGGTTCAGATGCGCTCCATTTCATTTCCTAAGGCCACTGTCTCCATCGATGAGGCCTTTACATGTGAATCCCGTAATGTCATTTACGTGATCATATGTAAATTCTGTGGCAAACAGTACATCGGGGAAACCGGCCTACGATTGAGCGATCGCTTTTGTAACCATCTCCATGCCATCAAGCACAGAACACCCACTCCTGTGGCCACACACTTCAACGGCGTGGGTCATCATGGTGCTTTGGATATTCAGGTCACCGCCATCAGATCTTGCACCACCGATGATAGATCTAGGTATGCTCTACAAAATCGTCTCATTTTCGAAATGGGTACACTCAAGCCTTTTGGACTCAATTCCGACCACTCTTATGTCTAGTACTGGTTTGGTGTGGTCTTTGTCTTTATTCTTTTTGTTCCGTCATTTACTCATCTTTTTGTTCGTTTCGTTTCCACATAAATTTACGTTTTTATGTACTTTCTGACCTTCCGGCATATCATTTCCATATTTCCGTTGGACGTGATAATTTTTCTATTCGTCGTCTTTTAATGTTTTGTTTGTGTCTTGATAAGACCTTTTGGTTGAAACGTTGAATATGATTTGTGTATTGTAATTTTTATGATTTCTTGTGTGCTCATTATTGCCCATCATTACCCACTAGTTTTAGATATAGTCTATGGTGTCCCATTGAGACGATATATAAACCTGTGTTTTACGTAAGTCTAATTGTTGTTACGTTTCACGCAGTTACCTTGTATTGATTGTCGTATCCAAGGAAGACGATACATTTGCTTCCGGTTCAAAAGTTTGTTTTTGTAAAGTTTTTTAAAAAAAACAACATTAACGAAATATTGACTGATTATCCATCCCTCTACGGCTAACTTTGTTACCCATAAAGAATATTGTCACTTGTAATGAGATCGAACGCTTAACAAATAAAGGGTACTGCAAATAACCCAAATAATACAATATGAACTGTGTCATGAGATAATTTTAAAAAGCGTTACCAGTCAATGATCCGGAACAAATAAACGCACCTCAAATGTCAAGAATGACTCAGATAACTATCTTATCCAAGATTGTTGAAAGCTGAGATGGGAATTACCATTTCTTGCCTCGTTTTGAAAATCAGGTCGTTTTAAATTAATGATTAAAAATAATACAAGGAAGCCCCTACACTGTGGTCAGGATGCTGGTGGAAAATATAGACACACACTCTTCTTAGAATTATCCCATTTTTGTCTTAAGTACTTTTGCAGTTCCTTTACTAAAGATGGTATATAAGGTACAAACTGAACCCAATCATTCAATCCGATTTCTGAACCGTCTTTATACAATAAAACACTAGCATAGAATAAACATAACTTTTATTATATTATAAAATATAACATAAGTCCACGAGTATATACAGTTATAATTTATAGTTTTAATTGAACTAAGTAGAAATTAATATTTAACGGGCAAAATATATTATAGTAGTTGAAAAAGAAAGCAGCGTGTTGTCTGTTCTGATATAGGCCTACGACATATTAAAGAAATAGTTACAATGGTGAGTATTATTTCCTTCGTGTAATTGAGTATTTATAGGCATATTACTTGTTTTGTTCTAATATTTGCGCTCTGAAATGCATCCCACGTTACATACTTGGGAGCTTTTTAGAATTCGGGTCCCACTAATTTAACAAAACTATAACGGGCACATATGATTTTACTAAATACGTAGCGAAATACAAATCAGGGTAAGGGAGAGAACTTGTACACGAAAAAAGTTATAGCAGTGGGCGCTAACTAAACTACTGAAAGATAATTCCAAAAACTAGTCTAATTTGACCAAATTTGTCTAATCTGAAGACACAAGAGAAAGAGGGCGACAATGTGAGAAAATATTAGACAGTTTGACAACCTGGCACGGCAGGGAAACAACAGCGAGCTTGATACATAATACTGGAGACAGAGAGCTGTGGAGAGCCATGATCGTCTACGCAAGCCGGCATGTCACCTGATCATGATGAGTCTAATTTACTTAACTAGGTTCTTTACTAAAATATGCTGCATGCGCTACTAAAATGCAGCACTTCTACGATGTTTTTTTAGTAGTAGCATATTAAAGTAGTCGGTGCGTCAGCCAGTCATTAACAATAAAACCAGTTCGAGAAACAAGAACTTCAAGTCACGTTTACATTTTGGTCATGTTTACATTTTTCGCACTCGCGGCATGCACAATTTTGCATACGACTAGGGTCTAGACTTGGCTGAATTGGGTGGGAAAACTGCTGAATTGGCATCAGGTATCTGCAACTGGTGTGTTAAAAACTAGAAATCGGAATATAAATTATTAAAAACACGAAATCGGTATATTTAAAAGTATGACTTTCGGGACCTGCGTTCTAGGAAAGAACAAATACTTGTTTCTAGAAATAACCAATATTTTTTTCTTTCATGGTTCAGTGGTAGAGTGGTTAATTTGTCTGTCTCACAAACATATCTCGGTCGAGCTTACTGGGGGTTAGAAAGTCAAAAATCCATAGGTTGTATTAGTCTATTGTCTGTCCCCAGGTGAATGATGGTTGATAGTATTCACACTTGCCATTAAGCGTAGGGGTGGAAACTGAAGCTGTCGTTCCAATGCCAGATGTGTCGCTGAGGTTGCATTTAGTTCATGTGTATTCAAAGCTATTTTGATGTTTTATTTCCAACGTTTTCTTGGTGTACCTTTGGCTTTACGCCCGGCTATTCTTTTGTTATATGCTCTTATTGGTATTTGGTTTGGGTTCATTCTCATAAGTTGACCGAACCATTTTATATGCTGTCTATCAATGTGTTCGTATATATTGCATATACAATCACTACAGTTAAAAAAATGATGGGTTGTTGCCAGTACTGAGATATGCCATTTTGAGAATTACAAGTGGTTTGTGATGAATTAGAAACACATGGAACAGTGAGCTATAGGATTTGGAAACATATGGGACAGTTAGTCAGTTTGTCATGGGGATCATCAGCACACACGTCTTCCAACACACACTGAGAGAACAAGAACATATATGTAAAGCCCTAAATGTGTTGACCTGATTCTCTATCGTTTTCTATATAATTCTATTTTCTGTATATTTCATGAGAATAATTTACACTGTAGCAAGACATCAACAGTAAACATAAAATACATCTGAACAGAGAAAGCATATTACAGTAACAATTTATGACTTTGAACCACGGAATCTTAATAAAGAATGGAAATGAGAATTATCTTCTTATAATTGAAATGATACCGATAAATATTAATAATATTATGGAGAACGAATGAACAAAAAAAGAAGTATTAAGAACGTTAAATGTGGAAGATTATTGGTCCCTAAACACCATTATAGCCAGGGGTAGACCAAAAGAAACACTCAGAAGAACAATACTTAGAGAAAGTAAAACAATCAATATCCATACTATCCAAGAACTGCACAGAATAGCTTTGAACAGATAGAATTTGAGAGATCTGACCTCTGCCCTATGCGCTAACTTCAGCGCAAAAATAAAAATGAATGAATGAAACAACATTATAACAGGAAAACTGCTTCATTTTTCATGCATAGAGACATAAAGGAATGGGGGAAAAACTAGTAATGAAGGCATGGTTGCTGATAACAGGGAAAACGACTATAGATAAAAGACGTATCTGAGTGTTTAAACATCTTCTTGGCTGCACTAAGTCAATTAATCGAGAACCGTGAGCGTTTACAAAAAAAGACTACGTTTTGGATAGAATTCTACCTAAATAGTACATTATAATGTGTATATATGTATTTATGGTTTTTTTTTCTATTATCAGATCTCGATCGACCAACAAACCATTATTGTAGGATTGCTGTTGTCTGCAGTCTTTGTGAACAAAGCCCTCGGTTTTGCTGTCGCTTGTCAAGATCCACCTTATTTGTTGCATCTACAGAATGAGGTGCGCCAGTTTTATACCATAACTAGCGACCCTGACGATCTCACACAACAAGGACCGTGCTCATACAATCATGGTGAGTTTTATGTTCTTGATTCGTTATATCACTTTAATATATCTTTTCTTATTCAATGTTTTTCGCATGAGATAGGTCCGAAGGTATCACCAATGGTCCATACGACCAATCACCATGCAACGGTAAAGCCTTAGAAATGACGTGTTTACTATACATACTTTCCTTTCCATGAAAGCTTCACAGCACTTTATCTGTACAATTATGTTCTACCCCTTCGAGTAGGACGCAACTTCTTACAGCATTGTGCACCTATGTGAGTTAGAGCGTTCTAGGTGTAACATAAAGCTCTGGAGGAACCTCCCTATTTCACACAAGGTTCCAATAGATCTATTTCTCATACTTTCTGAGATCGACACAAGCAAACACACAAATAAACAAACTAGCTAATAATCCCATATTTTAATTTATCAATATATATTTTGTGTAACATCTTGAATATATTTTCTGCTGATCAGAGACAAGGATGAAATATGAAGTTTGAGTGTTTGTTTATGTTTCGCTGTGCTTGTTGTGTGTATTTTAATATGTTACTACATATAAATATTTCATCCGTACAGGAAACCAAATAGGAAGACCACGATGGCCTGTGAGTACTTTCGAATCATGGCATTCTCAGATGTCGACATGTCCATGGGTTCTCCATATTGATGAAGACATCAACGGCTTAAGGTAAATTTGTTTATTAGGCTGAAATTTGTGTAATCTGTAAGCGCATATGGGTCTGCGAGTTTTACCAGGGCAAAACTAGCAAACAAACCAGTATGCTAAATTATACTTCTAGTATATTCTTCAGCGTTCATTCTCAAACTCCAGCTGGATCTCTCTTATAGAAGGACAATGTTCCTACTAGATTTCCAGTAGGAAACAGTCGAGAATGGAAATGCGTTGTGTCACCGTTTTATTTGCACCAATGACCTAACACATCCTTCTTCAGCGAATTCTAGTATATGATATGACTATATGCAAGTCATTTCTTGCACAGAAAAGACTCCAATATTCATCTCTTTATAGTTATATGTTTCGTGTCGTATGTTCTGTTGTCACACACTCATGGGTTAAATGTATGTCTTGTCTGAATATCATACTTTTGTCTTCTATAAAATAATGTCCGTGGGTGATGAAACGATGCAGGTTAGCGTTCGTTACATCTTTGTCATATTGTGGCTGGCTTCTACGTGGCGGGGAATACCAAATGTACCATCCCTGCAGATGATCAACAAATCTAACAGAGGAATTATCAGAAAGCTGTCCAGGGGCGTATACTGATCTCCTGGCAGGACGTGACGATCATGTGAGAGAGGTACACTGGAATGTATCCCTTCGGGGACCAAATATGCACCAATGAACAATCCCCCCCCCCCAAACACAAAGGTCAGGGTACACGTTTCGCTATTACCCCCAATTTTAATTTCATAACACTTTACAATGAAAAAAAGGAGCTGCCTGCTCACAACATATCATATTTTGCATGAGTGTATTATTTCATTACCAAGTTAAAGATTTATGATTAATTATTATCTGGACTACCTTAAAAACGATATTCGTAGCGACTGCTGCGATAAATCCGTTCAGTCCAGATAATAATTAATCATAAATCTTTAATGTGCTTATGAAATAATACACTCATGCAAAATATGAAGCCCCCACATTTAGTAATTACGGAGATAATAGACAATATATGTGGTCAACGATTGATGAATGCACTATAGTTAAAAGTTTACTTTACGATAGAAAACACTATTTGAAGCTTCCTTTATCCACAATAGAAAACACTATTTGAAGCTTCCTTTATCCACAATAGAAAACACTATTTGAAGCTTCCTTTATCCACAATGGAAAACACTATTTGAAGCTTCCTTTATCCACAATGGAAAACACTATTTGAAGCTTCCTTTATCCACAATGGAAAACACTATTTGAAGTTTCCTTTATCCTCAATGGAAAACACTATTTTAAGCTTCCTTTATCCACAATGGAAAACACTATTAAAATCCTAAGTTATTTAAAAGGAAATACATATCACATTAAAGTGTAACAGTAACAAGCTCTGTACTTGGTGTGACAGAAACAACTTGTTACCGAAAACATATAGTTAACTGTCTGTCCTGGACAGACTAGTGTGACAGAAAGAAGATCTGCAGCGTCACAATAATTAGCGATGGAAGAAAATGCCTTTTAGGACTTACTGGAATACTGGTGCTGTGACCAGGTCTAAATCTGTGAAATACTGCTCGACCTCAATCAGTTAACCAAAGCACTCCTTCACAAGAATATGAGGTTTATTTACACAAGTTGATATACATCAATTAATAGCATCATACTCATAAGAGAGGCAAATAAACACAAGTCCCAATCTAGTCATATTCGAGTCCGTCCTCAACTCTGCAGACTAATCCTAAATTGTCTGCAACTGGGAAATAATATAATAATCGCCGATTACAAATTACGCTAGCACATCCAGGAATTGTTTCACTCGGGTTATAAGCTAAGTCTTAGAGATTATACACCGACTGACTATCTGTCTCTGACTCTTCGTTTCTCCTGGGAGACCGAAGACTGATTGTCTCAGCTGCGAGACTAAACTAGGACTTGTCTCTCCTGGGAGACAAGTACTGACTGTCCGAGACAAGCCTGATAGAGTCTGACCGTGCGGAGCCTGACTCCGGGTACTACTCCGGGCACTACTGACTCTCCAAGCTAAGTCTTTCTAACTTATCTCGCTCCCCCTAAAAAACTTCCGCCAATCAGAATTTATCGTTTTCTGTCTCCGCCTATCCTCTTCCGTTTCCCCCAGAGGAAAACCTCTAACCAATGAGGACTTGATCCCTCTGGTTATACAACAACACACGTTGTCCATTCTCTGCGTGGGCAATACGCCCCTACTTCTGTCGTATACAAACTCCGCCTTCCTACTTATTCCTTGCGCCTCTATGCTAAACATATTTCGTTCCCACGGAAAAACAGAGTGTCAACAAATCTTTTCATCACTTCATTCCTTCTTACCACTCGGGTACTGCGTAATCGACGTGTCAATAACACATGCGGGCCTAGATGTATTCATCGGTGGCGACCAATATTCTTTTTGACTGCTTCGTCAATGTAGACTTTGTGTCGTCTCCTTTTTATTTGAGCGAGTGAGATGCAGACTTGTGATACTAATATTTGCCTTACCTAAAGCGTACTAGCTTGTGTCATACTGGTCTCTGTGCAAACCATACTTCTTTGCTTGTAGCCATATCGTCTTTGTTATTACAAACAATCCGTCTGTCACGCTAGTATTAGTACAACAAACCGTCTGCCATCCAGTATTAGTACAAACAAACCGTCTGCCACCCCGATACTATTACAAAAGTACACGACTTCAAGAAATAAATACAGCTGTAGTATTTTCTCAAATTTGTGTTTATGTTAGTTAGGCCACACGTGCCTGTTTGCACTCACTAACAACAACAACAACAACAACATGCAGTAATGAAAGTGTTTGTGTGCCCCTGTACATTGTAGATTCCCTTGTCGAATCGCTACAGCAAGACTAACTTTGGATAGTTCTAATGGAAACAACATCATCCCACATCATCTTCGTCCGCAGACCTGCTTGAGCGCACCTGGGTAAGTCATTCATATTTATCTTATCAGTGCCACCCAAAAACGTTTTTAAGTTCAATATATCAGTTCACTAATTAGATACCGATAGAACAGTAAAACCAAGCAATGAACTGTATGCGTGAGTTCACATTAGACTTCATCCATTTATACGGTTAGGGCAGTAAAACCAAGCAATGTACTGTATGCGTGAGTCCACATTACACTTCATCCATTTATACGGTTAGGGCAGTAGAATCAAGCAATGTACTGTGTGTGTGAGTCCACATTACACTTCATCCATTTATACGGTTAGGGCAGTAGAATCAAGCAATGTACTGTATGCGTGAGTCCATATTACACTTCATCCATTTATACGGTTAGGGCAGTAGAATCAAGCAATGTACTGTGTGCGTGAGTCCACATTAGACTTCATCCAGTTATACGGCTAGGGCAGTAAAACCAAGCAATGTACTGTGTGCGTGAGTCCACATTAGACTTCATCCAGTTATACGGTTAGGGCAGTAGAATCAAGCAATGTACTGTGTGCGTGAGTCCACATTACACTTCATCCATTTATACGGTTAGGGCAGTAGAATCAAGCAATGTACTGTATGCGTGAGTCCATATTACACTTCATCCATTTATACGGTTAGGGCAGTAGAATCAAGCAATGTACTGTGTGCGTGAGTCCACATTAGACTTCATCCAGTTATACGGCTAGGGCAGTAAAACCAAGCAATGTACTGTGTACGTGAGTCCACATTAGACTTCATCCAGTTATACGGTTAGGGCAGTAGAATCAAGCAATGTACTGTGTGCGTGAGTCCACATTACACTTCATCCATTTATACGGTTAGGGCAGTAGAATCAAGCAATGTACTGTGTGCGTGAGTCCACATTACACTTCATCCATTTATGTATGAAGTATTCAGTCTATAACTTGAGAATTATTGACACAATTACATGCTCGGTGATAGCTATTTATCGCATATTTAAGAGATGTTTCAGACATGGATATTATATAGGAGATGTACAAGTGTTAAATCACCTCCTCCACAGTTGCTGCGTATTGAGTTACATGCAGTGTTAAATCACCTCCACAGTTGCTGCGTATTGAGTTACATGCAGTGTTAAATCACCTCCACAGTTGCTGCGTATTGAGTTACATCTCAGAATAAAGTATCAGACTAAAATAAACGAAAGTGAAGTCCATTATAGCTAATATCATAAGCACACAAACAATACTGAAAACGGTCCAACAGTGATATATCGAACATTTTTTCCGCATGCCAGACAAACGGGTCTAAACATAATTAATCTGCGGTGAGCTTATTGAGAGAAAACCACTGGTCTATGGACAGAAGCTGTATTTCTAGTACTTTCTCTAGTACTGTGTCTAAAAGCTTCAACACCTTGTCCCCTTCATGTGAATACGCGCCTCATAATCACCAATGTGACCGCAAAACTAACAAACTAGTAATGAAGACAGAACTAACACAGATGCCGACATCGTTGAAAAACATCAAAATGTGTTTATACAGAGAAAAAGTTACCCGAGAGGATAGAAAACATATAGAGACAGATTTCCAACTGAATATATGTGTTCCAACTGTGACTGAAGATATTGTGCAAAATTTGCATTTTAAAAGAATATTTTCATGTTTTCGTTTCTTATGATAATATTTTCTTATGATACTATTATGATTCTCATGATTCTGTTTCTCGTTATTCTGTTTCTCATGATACTATTTCTCGTGATTCTGTTTCTCGTGATTCTATTTCTCATGATACTATTTCTTGTGATTCTGTTTCTCGTGATTCTATTTCGGATGATACTATTTCTCGTGATTCTGTTTCTCGTGATTCTATTTCTCATGATACTATTTTTCGTGATTCTGCTTCTCGTGATTCTATTTCTCATGATACTATTTCTCGTCTTCTGTTTCTCGTGATTCTATTTCTCGTGATACTATTTCTCGTGATTCTGTTTCTCGTGATTCTATTTCTCATGACACTATTTCTCGTGATACTATTTCTCATGATTCTGTTTCTCGTGATTCTGTGTCTCGTGATTCTATTTCTCATGAAACTATTTCTCGTGATTCTGTTTCTCGTGATTCTATTTCTCATGAGTCTGTTTCTCATGATTCTATTTCTCATGATTCTGTTTCTCATGATACTATTCTCATGATAATATACTCAAACAGATCCAGATATCGCCGAAGTGATAACAAATTATGCAAACGAATTCTGCAGACTGTTCCAGTGGTTGCCATAACCGGATGTCGGAATGGAATTAATGATTACGCCATTCAGAATATAACCATTAACGTAGGGTTTACCTGCACGTTTGTACAATAAGAACATACAACGAACGTAATTTATTCTTACCAAACTCAGTATTACTCTTGTGTAGTTTTTTTTGGTTTTATTTCGTTTATTTTACATGCTAGCATATCAAGGTCTGACTTTTTACATTTTACAACTTGACGTATGTTTGTTGATGTTATATACACAAGCAAATATTAATGTTTCAGTCATTTATGTGTAGCTATTTGGCACAGAGATCTTTCCACAATCGACTTTCATTGTTGACCATAATACTCTCCAAAATTTTGAAGTTTTGCTTTAACTTGACTAAATATATTATTTCTCACTTTTAAACAAAGTACATTTCACTTGTAGTTTTATTCCAAACTGTCGTCTGGAGTTCTCTACATCGGATTTTCATATTGAGTTCTCTTAAAAATGTTAACTTGAAAGGACTACGAATTAACTTCAAAGGATTAAAAATTAACTTCAAAAGACTAAGAACTAATTTCACAGGACTAAGAAATAACTTTAGTGGACTAATAGCTAATTTAAAAGGACTAAGAAATAATCTTAAAAGACTAATAACAAACTTCAAAATACTAAGATATTACTTTAGATGAGTAATAACTTACGTACATGCATCTGTTATTAACTCTAGCCATAATATGATCAGAAGAAATGTTGGTGAAAGTCAGTGGTTGAAGTGTGAGACTAATTATACGTATATATTTCCGTTCCATACATCACGGTTGTTTATTAATTATTGAATCATTATTTTTTATTTTTCACTTTATGTGTTCTAGATTCGTGTTCATTCCTCTTTATTTCTTTTTAAACACAAAATTATTTTTTTTTAATTATTAGTAATTTATTCTGAACTCGTCTGGGGTTATTTAGTACCTCTCCATACGCATAAAATGTTTTTGTATTAATATTTATACAACACATTTTTATTACACGTAACTATTCACAAATACATTTTTATATAACTATTTGTATTATAATTGTGACATGTATGTTATGCAACATGTTTTAAAAAAAGATTATTTACTAGCAGAGTTCAATTCCGGAATACATTTTCTGTGATATATGGATATATTAATTAATCGAAATATATTTTGCACGAAGAATGTAAATTCTATGCAACTTTCTGCAGATCTGAATTTATTTATTATAAAACACATGCTGGCATTTTTTTAATTGCTGAAATGTGATAGCCATTTTAATATAATTATTTCAAGACTTGAAAATGTTAATTTTCTTAGCTTATTGTTGATCAAATGTTACTTTTAAATAGTCAGTCTCTATTTTATCATTTCTTTTAAAATTCTTGATGTACAAAACACTATATTTACTTGTATACGGTAATTATGTTGAAATATTTTGTTGTGCAATTTTAATGTGAAATATTATGATACTGAATATTTTATCAGCAGTTATTCTAGTTTTTCTGGTTTTCTATCACGTTTCCACTGATTTGTCGGTACCGGAAATTCACTGGAGAATCCCATATTCTGTGTAGTTGTTTATTTGAGAGAGCAGAGATTTTAAGTCATTCATAAGTATGTGCATACTAACATATAGGTTCGAGTCTTGGACAATAAACAAACTGGAAAGTGGGAAATTAGAGGCAACAGAGATGTGGTTCTATAGAAGAATGCTGAGAATATCATAGACTGCCAGAAAAACTAATGTGGAGGCGTTGAAAGAGTCAAATACGAAACGGACCTTAATCAATAATATAAGAAAGTTTTTTATATTTTTTGGCCACTTCATGAGACAAGTAGGTTTGGAGAACATAGCACATCAGGCAAGAAACTTGCTCGTGATTCGAAGAGCGATCGTACATATTGTTCTTGTGATACAATTAGATGTATTGCCGATCGTGCACCTTGTTCTTGTGATACAATTAGATGTATTACTGATCGTGCACCTTGCTTTAGTGATACAATTATATGTTATAGTGGTGCCTGAATATGTAACAATATGTAACAATAGTTAAAAGCACTGCCCTATAGATTATTCTCTTTTTATTTAAAATAAAAGACAGCGAAACAAATATTGTTTCTTGAAAACTATTGCAACTACGTGTTCATTATTAATATTCGTCTTAGTGTTACTGTCGACATTTGAAGCTATACACTTTTGCATAATTTCCATGCTGTGTCACGAATGGACGTATGTTTTAGTTTCCTATTTGGGTTTTACATCTGGCGGTCGAGTGCCTGGTAAACTTCAAGAGCTTAATGTAACATCCAAGAGGGATAGTTGACTAAATGATAGCAGACGCAAACTTCTACTCAAAAGAAGATTAGTATTAATCACGTGACAATTCAATAGTAGTGAACAGTTGAAAGAAACATTGTCGCGGCTGAAGGGCACAAAATATGGCTCCAGAAACATCCCCTTGTGTTTAGCGTCATTGATGATTCTGTTTACCTACGTTAATCATTACAGTTTGCTATTCTCATGTACACGTATGTTGATCACACTAGCGTTCTATAAATACAGCGCGGTAGGCACCCCATAATGAGAGTGCAATACATGTTTACTATTTTTTGTCATTGATTGTTATGTTGTTATAATTTGCAATATGTTTATATATCAATAAATATAAAACATATAAATTGTCTCGTAACCTCCATTTTATATATAAAAAAATAAAATAAAATAGGAAAACAGATTATTAGATTTGAGCTACCTCCGTGATGAAACGGACATATTTTTTGGATCGCATAGGCTCTCAGATAGACCCAGCCTTAACTGGGTCCAGGAAGTAAAGACTGCGAGGGAGACGAGATGGCTACCGTACTGAAATAGCAGAGCCACTAAAATGTGAGATGCGGTAACATCTCACACCGCTACGGTATTAATACATTCTATGGGTTAACTTGACTACTTCCGTGATGGAGTTTCAGAAGTGCTCCGCTCTTTTTAACATTTGACAAGTGATCATTTGATTAGCTTCAGAACACAGAACCCACATAGGTTCTAACATGTTTATATTTTACATAAAGTTAGAGAATCGAGTAACTATTTTCATACAATTGAATGTATCGAATACTGTACCCATGTATGTCTAAGTGTATGAACACAGCAAATTCTTTCATTAGTAAACTATGCTATAAACATTTCGTGTACTAGTTACTAGATGGGCTTGTATCGTGGCACGGTAGACGCTCACCAACCGAGCTTATTGACAACATAAGAGACAGCGAGTCGTGGAGAAACATGATCGCCTACGCCAGTCGGCATGGCACTCGATTGATTGATTGTATTATGTAACATGACTTGATTAGATAATGTGATTTATTGACATGATTATGGTACGCAAACCATCATTACAGAAACATTAAAAAAGCAATACAGAATCAACAACACAAAAACAAGAAATATAAAATAATCGCAACAAAAAAAAAACAGCTTAAAAAAAATACAGTAACAACGACACAAAAACAGCAATACACAAATAACAACACAAAAACAAAACTGATAAATGAAATAACAAACAAAACAATATTAAAAAATTCCACACAAAACGACAACTCAATAATAGCAACGAAACCGTATGATTTATTTTCAACTGATTTGTATTTGTATTGATTATGTAAAACTGATGATTAAAATAAAAAATAAAACCACCTGATACTTTTTATAACATGTTGTTCTTCTTTTCGCTTTGAATAGTTTATATCTGCAAATTTGTGGAGTTGTACACGTCACTGTTCTTTTAGTATCTTAAACATAGATTCGCGTAGAGCAGGGGTCGGGAACCCATGGCTCGCTAGCCCGATGTGGCTCTTTTGATGGCTGCATCTGGCTCGTAGATAAATGTTCGATTATAAAAAAATGTTTCTTTAGACTCATTTTATCTACATATTAAATGCATATCAATATTTCATTCTACAAATGAGCTAAAGTCTACTACAGCTCAGCATCAGAAGCCACATTAATGGTATGATATACTCATTATTGATTAGCAACAGCATAACAATGTTATTACAAAGAATTCAGGGTGCAAAGGGAACGCATTGCTCTAGACGGACCCAGGGTTAGCAGATAACCAAGATCCCAAATGTACCTCCTCGCGGTGCACCCTGGTAACAGAAAAACAGCAGATCAATCTGATTCTGGCCAAATTTTTTGGGGATCGTGTCCGTGAATGTGGATGTAGCAGATGGAAAGAGATTTGACTGTAAAAGAGACAGACAATATCTCCGACACCATTAGCATCACCACATACAGCAACACTGTCGACATACAGTGGCGCCAGTTAGTCCAGTCAGAACATTGGAGGGCAGCCAATGTAAAAGGCACGTAAAGGTGGATGCATGGCGAGAAACAAATATATGTCATAATGAGTACAATGACACAAGGAAAGTGCAGAACAGCGCCAGAGGGCAGCGCGAACTGCAAATAGAAAGTGAAAAGTTCCTAGGAAAGGGGAACTACAAGCTCTGTTAGCTCGAGACGAGCTTCTAGTTACCTGTACTCCTCATAGGCAGAGACCAAGACCCAATCATGGGCGTTCGGAAAAGCAAGAAGACCTAACCCAACTCTAAAGTCGAGCCTTCCTAAACCGGAAATATGCCCGCGAAGAGAAAGAGTGTCGTACCCGATGGGATTAGGCAAAAAAGGGACAACGATGGCAGTCCTGGCCCAACTCTACTGTCAAGACTTCCTTTACCGGAAATACACTTGCAGAGAGAAAGGGTTCAGTACCTGATGGGCTCAGGCACAAAAGGGACAACGATTTAGCCATGGCCCAACTCTACTGTCAAGCTTTCCTATACCGGAAACACAATTGCAGAGAGAAAGGGTTCAGTACCTGATGGACTCAGGCGCTATTGGGACAAGGTCGCTCAGCTCGAGAACGCCTTGCTCTCAAACGCGTGGTGTGAGACTCGAACTTGGACGAGGGGTTCACGATGTCGGTGAACGACGCCTCGGGTAGGAGGGCGAGCGAGCCAGGGTCCAACTCTTCTGGCGAGTTCTTCCTCATACGGAACCAGGCTCGCGGATGAGAAACGATTCAGTGCCCGATGGGCACAGGCACATTACGTCCAACTGCTCGAGATGAGTTCATAGATGGTGGAACACCTCGTGCAAGATAGATGCGCTCGACAGGCGTCTTGGCGAAGAGATACTACACACCAGCGTGCCCGGCGACAGACAGAGGCTGTCACGGACTAGGGACCAAACCCAAAATAAAGGAACGACGAAAACGGATGTGCTGGACCTTGGACGCCCAGGTCACTGAGTGGCCAACCGGGGTGCAAATAATCACAGTTCTACTGTGGAACTTGCAGCACAACGTACTTCACGCTCCCCAGCGGAAATCACACGATAAATTCGTTGTGGTTACATGAGAGCGAACGCTGAAGAAGAAGAAGAAAAAAAAGAATTCAGAGACATAATTATTGTACTTTTAGTGTTGAAATTACACAAAATGCACACATTTACTTGAATTTTTAGTTTTAAACATAATGTATGGCTCTCACAGAATTACTTTTTTTAAAAATGTGGTGTACATGGCTCTCTCAGTTCCCGACCCCTGGCGTAGAGCTTTACTTCCAATGTTGATATTCCGGATACATGGACCTTCATTAGTATTTCATATTCGTACTGTTCTTGAAGTATATGTTATGTAGTCTAAGTAGTCAGCTCACGTGTACACATGACTAAGTTGTCATCTGTAATTTTTTATGCATATAACTTCAGAGTCGGTTATGTTCTGTTCTTCTGAGTGATAAAATTGATGTTCCTTCTTCCCAAGCGAAGATAAGAATGGCATGAAAAACAATGAATGTAATGAGCAAGTAGAAAAACAACAAAACAAAAAATTACAGAATTACAGAACTTCAACTTGTAGAATTACAACTTATTCTGTTGGAAGAATCCCATACAGATTTAAGATGCTGTTGACACAGTTTGTGAGACATTAAAGACAAACTATAAATGAAATATCAAAGAGCAGGCATTGCATTAACATTCATAATTACCACTATCTCGTATCATCTGTGCTATTTCGGACACCACTGTTTCAAAGCACCCGACTATTGGTCATAACTCGTGAAGTTATTTTCAAAGGTTGGTGAGACTTATTGGTCATAAACTGGCTTAATTAAATTCCATGCGGACCCATAGATGCTCAGTCTCCCCATAAGATACCGAAGTTTATTCATGGTTCCCTTGACTATTTGAATTAGCACACTCTTTACTCTACCAGCGGGGTGCAATGGGAACGCATTGCTCTAGGCGGACCCAGGGTTAGCAGATAACCAAGATCCCAAATGTGCCTCCACGCGGTGCATCCTGGAAACAGAAACACAGCAGCTCGTGCTGATTTTGGCCAAATCATTTGGGGATCGTTTCCGAGAATGTGGAGGTAGCAGATGGAAAGAGATTTGACTGCACAAGAGACAGACAATATCTCCGACACCACCAGCATCACCACATATAGCGACACTGTCGACATACAGTGAAGCTAGTCAGTCCAGTCCGAACATTGGAGGGGTGGCCAATGTAAAATGCACTTAAAGGTAGATGCATGGCGAGAGACAAATATATTTCGTACCGAGTACAATGAAACAATGAAAGGGCAGAACAGCGCTAGAGGGCAGCGCGAACTGCAAATAGAAAATGAAAAGTTCCTAGGAAAGGGGAACTACACGCTCTTTCAGCTCAAGACGAGCTTCTAGTTACCTGTGTTCCTTACAGGCAGAGACCCAGACCCATTCATTGGCGTTTGGTAAAGCAAGAAGACCTAATCCAACTCCAATGTCGAGCCTTCCTAAACCGGAAATATGCTCGCGAAGAGAAAGGGTTCCGTACTCGATGCGCTCAGGCACAAAAGGGACAACGATTTAGCCCTGGCCCAACTCTACTGTCAGGTTTTCCTACACCGGAAATACACTTGAAGAAAGAAAGGGTTCAGTACCTGATGGGCTCAGGCGCTATTGGGACAAGGACGCTCAGCTCGAGAACGCCTTGCTCTCAAACGCGTGATGTGAGACTCGATCTTAGACAAGGGGTACACGATGTCGGTGAATGACACCTCGGGTAGGAGGGCGAAAGAGCCAGGGTCCAACTCCTCTGTTGAGTTCTTCCCCTAAGGAACCAGGCTCACGGATGAGAAACGATTCAGTACCCAATGGACACAGGCACAGCACGTCGAATTACACGAGGCAAATTCATAGACAGTGGAACACCTATTTCGAGTCAGACGAGAGAAAAAAAAAACTGGGCAAAGAGACCCCACTACGCGTGCCTGGAGACAAATATAGAGGCACAACGTAATCACGGTCCCGGAGGAAATCGCACGGATATCCGTGATGGTTACAATGGAGCGAACGAAAAAACAAAACAAAACTCTACCAGCATCACTGTTCTCAATATGCAGTGCTACCGTGCGTGTCACACATATTTATCAATTTTCGCACAAAGTTTGAACTCCGCTCACAAAACGTTGTATAGAAATGTGTGTAAAAGTTCCTATAACGAAGAATAGAATTGGTTTAAATCGAATATACTGAAGAAGATTAACCGTTTTATGTATAATCTTTGCTCATATGATGTGGTATTTGAAATGTATCAGTCCACAAAGATATATTTTTGCTCATAAGCACTCTTGTCTTATTGGGGACATTGTCTAGAGGGGACATTGGTCAGTACGTATCTATGTCTATCCATGGCCAATTTTATATAGAATTTTAAAATCGCAATATAAATCTTCTCATTCGCAGTTTGACATGTCTACACAGCAAGTCCTGTTTTCTTAATAAATTCTGCTGTATTTGAAAAATCTTCAGTGCTCTCATACATCTTTTTGTGGATATCCATCTCTGTGGGCCAGTGTTCTTCCCTTAGCTGGTTTAGTATATTACAGTCTTGCAGGATATATTCAGCTGTCTGTGCTGCCAGCCCACAAGGGCACAGAGGTAATGGTTAACACTCAATAAACAACAACCAAGTATTCAGGTAAATGGGCCAAGAAAATTCAGATTATATGTTGATCCTGGAACAGAAAGAAGTGAACAAATTCAGATATATCTCGATCTACTAAACATGCGTACGCAGTGTTCTATTTTATTTGTCTGACACATGTACACTATACCCACAACAAGAAAAGACTGTCTCCAGAAAATGGTGAACATTAAGTGGTATGATAAAAGTTACAAACACTGATGTCCTGCACAGGTTAAAGCAGTGTTTCCCAGCGTGGGGTCCACACCCCAGATGGCGATTTGATTGTTCGGGGGGGGGCGCAGTTCAGGGGTAATTATCCCCTAAATCTTAAGGAATCATTCAATTTTTGAATATAACAAATATGTATATGTTACATAGGAGTAAAGGAACACGATTAGATAATATCTTCCCAACAACAACAAAAATGTAACTTTTTAGAGGGGAGTGGGGGGTGGGATGCTTTTTTACATAATTAAGTAGGAGGATCCCTGAATTCTTGCATGCTTGTTGCAGGTTGTACTATAGCTTCAAGACGCCAAACTGTAGCTTCAAGAACGTCAAACTGTTGCTTCGAGAACGTCAAACTGTAGCTCCAAGAACATCAAACTGTAGCTTCAAGAACGTCAAACTGTAGCTTCAAGAACGTCAAACTGTTGCTTCGAGAACGTCAAACTGTAGCTCCAAGAACATCAAACTGTAGCTCCAAGAACATCAAACTGTAGCTTCAAGAACGTCAAACTGTAGCTCCAAGACGGCGAAAGTGTAGCACCAAGAAGGCCAAAAAGTATCTTCAATAACGTGAATCTCAAAATCAGGAAGGATTCGTGTAGTGAATTTTCTGTTGGAATTCAGCGGGAGGAAGTAATACACAACTAAACACAATAAATGGAAATATGTAACCGGAATTATTGTAGAATAATTAGCGCTCCTTAATAACATTCTTTTTTTTTTTTTTAAAAAGAACCAACAACAAAATAATTTTGAAAACGAAGGCTAAACTTCTCATACTTCATGGGGAAAATCTAAATATTGATTTGAGGGTTGGGGGTAAGTCCAGGAGTGGCTGGCACACCAGTTGTGTCACCAAGCTTTGTCTTTCCAACAAATGGTTGCTAGGAAACTTCAGTATATCCCCTCAGTGTCTATTGTTACCTCACCGACTACAGTTGCATTCTTGTGCATTCTGGAATGCAAATTAAAATTTTCTCTCGCAATCGCAAATCCTGTTTATCCCAAGGGCTGAAAATAAATATATTATGTAAGATTTATGTCTCTAATAAAGTCAGATTCGCCCATTCGTTTATATTGATCTCGTATCTTTTGGTGAATACTATTTGCTGTAACAAACGGAGTATTTACACAATACTCGTAATTTTTGACATGCTTAAAATAAACACCATTGATACAACAAAATAACCCATAAGACTAAAAAAATGGTCTAACTTAGATAAAGCACATAGTAAAACGGAAAAACCGTTGCATTGTCTCCAGTGGGTACGAGGGATTTAAACTCGCACGCATGAATGTCACTCTACCAACACACACACAAAAAATCAAAGATTTGGGCAAACTCCCTCACCCACTTCAAGGCAGCATTACTGCATAATTATAGTCCTAGAGAGTCTAAAGGTCAAGGGCAGTACACTTTAAAATTAAGAGGGCCTTTTTTTAAATTAAGACCCACCGTCCTTTGTGCTGTCAATATATACGACAATATCGAACAGGGTGGGTTTCCATTGGGTACATAATATCTGGCAAAGCGAACGGCCAGCGAGATGAAGCCGATAAAATCAAGACATAGGGATTCTTGATTCTTGATTAGAAACTGGCCTCACAGCACGTGGGGGCATTCCCATAAGGGCTCCGCCCTCTGTTCCAGCAGCCATCCGACTCGATGGTGTGTTGAGTGTCTAATGCACAAATGAAACAGACGTCGACATCAGGGCACAACTCTGGCCCTTTCGACAGGTTTCTTTGTTGATCCGCCCGCCCACGCCCATAACTACTTCAAGCACAACGTAGTTTGTTGGAACAACATGGTAACTGTTATCGAAGGTTACGACTACGGGCATAGGGAAGAAAGTTATAGTGTTTTTAAATAATAAACACATATCTATTAATAGCTCCAAGAACGCCAGTTGTTTCCATTGGTAATCGCGCTGAAGATGTGTCAAGAGCGGCTGCTGGTTAAGAAGACTGTGATTCGTGTGACATATAGGCTTGCTGGTCATGTGCACTGTGATGCTAGCGTCGCAAGCCATGAAGGCTCTTGTTTCAGTCACAAACCGTCTACACGCACCATCATCTACACAAATCATCTGTTCATGAACTTTCCTCCTATTGAAACTTCTTTGCTTTGTTTAACAATTGCCCTTTTACTGCCACTGAGTGGGGTCTTCTCAAAGAATTGAGCATTGTTGAGGTTTGGAATCTCTTAGATATGAAATAAAGCTATGGACGACCCTCCCCCCCCCCCCCAAAAAAAAATAATTTGCAAAATGATGCAGAAGCTCGATTGTATTTTTTATTTATGAGAATCATAACAAAAAACGAACAAATGAATCGACATGTATCATCATCAGGTGCTATCTCCGCAAAGAAGTTTGACAGCAAAGGATCTCCAACACCCTCTGTCTCTAACTTTGGTGGTGCATTCTGTTAGACTGTATCCTGTCCATCTTGTGATGTTTCTCTCCCACCTGTATCTCTGCCTACCTCTTGCTCGCCTCCCCTCGACTCTACCCTCGAGTAATGTATTCAACAAGGTGTCATGTCTTTTAAAAACATCTTAAAATTGCCGTTGGCTCTTGGGAGAGTCTCGCGCAGGATAAACAGCATGGCGTTACAGCCTCAGAACTGGAGCACTAGCGGCGGAAGAGACCCTACAAGACAGAAGCGAGCAAGTAGAAAAGAAAAAAAAAAAAACACCCTTTACAGTTGTCAATTTTGTAGAAAAACATTTTTATGCTCGCATTGGGCTTGTTAGTCATTTTAAAACTTTATTATTCTTTATTACTTATTGTTGTTGTTATTATTTGTTGAGTTATTATTTGTTGTTGTTGAGTTTTTGGTTATCGTCGATTACGACGGACGAACATGTCTTGTAATAGGAATCGACATTTCATTCATTAATCATTTTTGTGAATTAGACCATATCACGCTGATGTGTGTAAGTGTTGATAACACAAAAAAGACTCAATGAATCATATTATCACTATGCGCGTGTGTAGGCCTAAATGTTCATAATATGACAAATCAAACACAATGAATGATGCCATTACATGGAAATGGAAACCACCAAAGATAAATCTAATAATAGCCCACAATCTATTGTAATTTAGCAAATTTGTATTAAATAAAATATGTAATCCCTTCCTTGTGTTCCTGGACCTCTTTGAGTGCTCAAATATCTTAATCTTCCCGGAATATTAAGGCATGTGTGTGTGTGTGTGTGAATGTTGTAGGTGGTGGGATTAATCTCAATTTTGATAACTAGAAGCTCCCATAATCCCATAGTCTAAATTAACCAATCAAACATCTTTTGTACTGTGGTCATACTTTTATATTAGTGAAACTAACTTATAATTATACCGAAAGGATATCAATGCAACTAGGAGACTTCTTCTTCGTCAGCATTCATTCTCAAACTCCTGCTGGATCTCCCTTGTAGCAGAACCATGGTCCTACTATATTTCCAGCAGGATGTAGTCCAGAGAATGAAAATGCGTTGTGTCGCCGTTTTATTTGCGCCAATGGCCCGACACATCCGTCTTTGGCGGATAAAACAAGTCCTTTTTTTCGATATGCTCTGCAGACTACGCCATTCACTTTGGCTGACTCTAGCTTTTCATTGGACAATTTGTGTATAATTTGTATCATCAATCAATGAAAGCTGGGATCAGTCACCGATTAGCCAGCTAGTGTGATCAATCCTCGTGACTATTATCTGGAGAAGAATTCGGACAAACGACAGCTTCTTAATTAAGAATAGGACCGTGGAACTAGAATGTTGGCGGATGTTTTGAAAATGTTATGACTTGTAAGCGAGACGAGATACAAATTGAGTGAAGAGATTCCAAGATAAACGGACAACAACGTGTAAATAAAACTGAAGTTTCTATTATCTATAGATATCACTACACTTGACACTTTCGTGGTTTCAGAAATTTTGTTTTGGGAGAATAAGTATATCTTGATATTCATAACGCGTGAGATTGATCCTGGAAATTAGGGATGGAACTAGGGCAAGTGTATCCAACCTTATCTGTGCGCTGGTCAAGTGTAGGTATGTTTTTTTACCGGGATCTTTTCATATCTGAAATATCTGTTGTTGTTGTTTTTCCAAGCACTTGTTCAAAATTATTTCTCCAATCAAAATAAATGCTTTTGTAACCTTCCTCTCTCATTAACCAAAGGTGCCGAGAAATACTGTATTTTCTTTTATTTATGAACATTACTTTAAACATCACATATTTAGTGCAATCATTTAATATTTATTACTGCTTAGCTTACTTTACAGATTGACTGTGACAGTTTATTCTACATTGTAGTCCTATATATCGATTTTGTGTTATTACAAATATATTTCGTCTGTCCGCAACAATTTGTTATAAAAGGATTCCATTGCTGTAATTTTAAATTAGCCTGACCTAACAGCAAAAATAACTTGGAGGGCTAGATTTGCCCCTTATGCCATAGGCCTATTTTCCACAGGCATCTAGATATACAAAAAAACTTAGAACGGGAGTCATTGTAAAGGGAAGTAGTCACCAATTAATGCAGGGATTTCCAGTAGAGCATTTACGATGTTCTTCTAGCGAACTGCCTTGCATGCTGATCTCACGCAACGCCACTCATCCTGGCTGGTGAAACTGATCATTTGTTGGTTTGTGTATATTTTTTGTTGCTAGGCAATGACAACCACACCGATAAGCAAACTATCCAGATTTTGGAAAGATACAAAACTCGAATGAGCCTAATGAAGAAATTGGCTTGAACAGACTGGCATTCTTGAAGAATACTTAAACAAGCTATGCTAGGAATGCCTTGAAATATGGTAATGGACACTGTTTAGCTACCAATAACGTCGTAATAGGCGACTAAGGAGACTTTAGGGTGGAGTTGGCTGTCCTATTCCATAGAGGTCAAATGACCCATATGACATACTGACGTCTGATATGTCAGATATCGTATCCACGTTCTTAGAAAGGGGAAGGGAGGTTTTCAAACCCACACCCCCTTAGAAAATATGAACACGACTCTTATTACTAGGAATTTAGTCAAAAGGATAGTAAACTCCTCCCCACCCCTTAAAAAAACGATTTCTAAAAAAGGTCATCATGAAAGAAAGTGGATAAGGAAATTGTACACGAAATGTGTTTATTTTAGGTAACACTCCCCTTCTCTTTACAGAAGACGTATCTACGGCCCTGATCGAAGCCAGGCTGTAAACACCTTGACACAACCATTCCGTTCTCTGTACTACATCTTGCTAATCTGTAGAAGTTTGAGAAATAACGCAGAACAAGAAGTTTATGGGTGTTTTTGAATTGATGGACTCTAATCTGTGATTCTTACTAATAAAAACAATTGATGGATTCTAATATGTGATTCCTACTTTAAAAGAACAATTGATGGACTCTAATATGTGATTCCTACTAAAAAAAATAATTGATAGACTCTAATATGTGATTCCTACTAAAAAAAAACATATCAGCTACTTTATTTTCTTCTCTGTACATTTGTCAATAAAAATACAAACTGTACAGAGACCATTGCCAGTAAAGACCTTTGTACACAAAGCAAGCTTGACATGAAAGGCTGATTTTTTAAATATTATTTCCCTCAATTTCGTTGGTCGGACTTGGCTGTTTTTGGCATGCGACTCCAATTATATAAATAGTGATCAACAAAAATAACGATGATAATATTTTTTTAAAAACCCATCACAAATGAAGTCTTATTTACGTTGTGTTGACAGGTCTATGGAGGCCGGTCATGCATTTTACATACTATCACCAGGTAGCATATCTAATTGGACAGGATGTAACTGTCATCACGGCCTATCGATACCCCTACCGTCTTGAACAAATCTTCTAGCTTCTGTGATTCTGTGAGTGTCATGTTTAGGTTATCAGTGGTCTTTGATATCTTGTGTCCATCTTCTTCGTGGCATACGACTGCTTAAGTTTCCTGACACCATCCATTATGGTATTTTCGTGGCTGAAGACCCGAGAACGGAACGCGGCCTGAAACATCCGACTTTAGCATGGATTCTGGGATGAATCAACCAACTCTATCCCATAATTTCCTTAGAAGCATCTTACGACACGCACGGAAGGTAAATCAGTGTTGCTATTATTTTCTTTTCTTTAGGGACCCGGTAACACATCGGCGTTTTTTGGCTCACACCCGTAAACAATTTTGAGAGTTGAAAATATGCGAAAAAAACATATTTTTTTTCCTGATTTAACAGAAAAATTCAACGATTTAAAAAATTTTTAATGGAGTATTAAAAATCGTATTATTGACGTCAGCACCATCCCCTCATCCCTTCTGAACAACTGTCAGACAAACTTTCCCAGAACCTTCACACCACCCCCCCCCCCACAACACTTAATTGGGACGTAATTTAAGGACGACCCCTACTGTGAATTTTTCTGATGACACCGTGTGCATACATGTTCCATAATAATTGCTTGACTTATTTTATAACACAACTGCTACTATACCTTTCGTAATCTTGTAATAGACCGTAGACATATAGATTCACAAAATAAGGTAATAAGGTGAGACACACAAATATGTGTGCGTGTCAAGTCATAAATCGGATCGATCATTTGTTTAAATGTATGCTTAGCACGTAATCAATCGGGTCGGTTTGTTTAAAGTGTGTACTGTGTTAAAAAAGAAATGTCTGCCTATACGATTGAATACACTTTCTCAGGTTAAGTTTGCTAATTCAATCTACGTTTTTACAATATATGGATCGATATATAGACTGGGGGGGGGGGGCTTGTCCTATGTTGTCATGTGATGTAATCTTTCCAGAACGTAATCTTCCTTATGAATCTCATGAAATCCGCGCGACTCTGGCAAGTTCTCTTGCCTCCTCTAGCCGCATGCGCATGCATTCCTAAATATCTCTTGTCCAACGACATCCTGGTCGACATTTGCATATTATGCCTTATATAACTCCTTCCAACAACACTCTTTCCATACCATCGTATCTCTGCACATGGTCGAAAAAACCCAACTTCCTTCTTGGTGTTTAAAAGCCAGTCTTCTTGGACGTTGATTTTTTTTGTCACGTCTTGGTTGCTCTTTCTTGCTGTCCGTGATATTCTCTGGACTCTTCTATAGCACTTCATTTTGAAAGCATCTATTCCCTTGGCTGTATTTTTATTTATTGCCCATGTTTCACAGCCGTAGGTCGCCACTGGAAACACACATGTATGTAATAAACATATCTTAGTTCCCTTCCTTGCACAATGCCATAGTTTTTTTAAAGTTATTTTAATTTGGACATCGATATTGCTGTTCTCCTGATCTCGACTGCGCAGTCTCGTGCACTGTTTATGTTAGCTCCTATATATTGGAAATTTGTCAATTCTAAAACATTGTTATCAATATTAATTCTAGGTCTTGTTTTCACTTTGTCTGTTGTCATTCCTTTCTTTCATATTTATAAACCGGTTTTGTTGTTCTCTAAAGCTTTTTGTTGAATTGTATTATTTTTAGTAAGTTTTTGTCATTTAATGTTAATAGAACTGTATCGTCTGCGTATCTAATTTCTTGAACCTGTAGACCTCCGATTTGTGTGGATCTGAATTCTCGCTGCATTGTTTCGTGTTTCACATTTCTCAGTATGTTCTATTCATATATGAATAATGTAGGCCTAAGACCGGTATGGCGACAATGTGCACCACTGTCTTACTCTTTTGTACTTTAAACCACACTAGTGCTACCCCTTCCACTTTTACGGCGGCTTCTTGATTTTTGTACAGCTCTGCACAGATGTGATCTGGGAAACCCATGTTGTTCATTATTTCGCATAATTGGTGATGGTCTACACAATCACACTTTAGTGTAATCTACAAAATATCGACAAAACGACAACACTCTTGAAAAAGTCAACAACTTCACATACCTTGGCAGCAAGCTATCAAAAACAGGAGATTCATCTACAGAAATTTCACACCGTATTGCACTGGCCGCTAACTCATTCAATAAACTATGAAATATCTGGCATTAAAAAACACTAAGAAATAACAGAAAACTCAAAATCTTCATCTCCTGCATAATTCCAACATTAACATATGGATGGGAAAGTTGGAAAGCAACATCAAACTTAGAACAAAGACTAAACACCTTTGAAAATAAATGTCTTAGAACCCACTGAACATACGTTAGTCAGACTTCAAATCAAACACAGTTGTCAGACAAGAGTCAAAACAAGAATATGTATTCACCTAGATTGGAAAGCGTAGCTGGTATTACATCGGACACGCGCTACAAATTTATACTGAAAAACTCCCCTATCAAGCTTTGATGTTGTCACCAAAGGGCAAGAGAAAACGAGGAAGATCAAAAGAAACTTTACTTAGAACTATTTCAAGGGAACATTTCACCTTCGGTATCAGAAACAATGAAGATCTAAAGCAACTTGCAATTGAAACGAGAAACATGGAATCTATGACACCCGCCCTATGTGCCGTCTTTGGCCCTAGAGGAATATCTAACTAACTAACAAAACATGCATGCAGGTCAATACTGAATTGTCTGCAATTTTTTATGATCATCCTCATATTAAATATGCGATCTAATATATAGTCTTATATAAAGTCTTATATAATATGCGATATAATATATAGTCTTATATAAAGTACTATGAAATAACCAGCTCCCCAGCTCTCTATCTCCAGTATTATGTATCAAGATCGTTGTTGTTTCTCTGCTATGCCAGGTTGTTAAACGGTCTAATATTTTCTCACGCTGTTGTCTTCTGTCTCTCTTGCCTTCAATCTTATCTGTTGTAACTATGTTCTCCAAACCTTATTGTCTCATAACGGGTCCTAAAAATGAAGAGTGTCTTTTTCTTATATTTATTAAGCTCCGTCACGCCTTTGACTCTTTCAACACCTCCACATTAGATTTCATGGCAGTCCATGTTATTCTCAACATTCTTCTATAGAACCACATCTCTGCTGCCTCTACTTTTCCACTTTCCTGTTTGTTCATTGTCCAAGACTCGCATCCATGTGTTAGTATAGGAGTTATGTAGCACTGCAGAATTCTCTTCCTTACCTCTAATGATGTCATATTACACAATATATTTTCATTTTTCTGAATGCTGTTTTTGCCTGCCCTATTCTGCTTCTTATTTATGTTGAGCTTCTTCCGTCTGATGTTATCCTTGTATCTAAATACTTAAATTGGTGGACCTGTTTTAATAATATGTTATTCACTTTGATCTTGCAAACTGTGGTATTTTGTTTCTGTGAGATAACTATTAATTCTGTCTTATTGATGTTTAAGAAGATACCTTTCTTTTACTATCTGCCTCTACTACATTAATCAATTCTTGAAGATCTTCCTCAATTTTAGCAATCAGAACAGTGTCATTTGTGTATCTTAGACGTGTCGATTTATTTGCTATTTAAGAGTATTCTTGAAAATAGCTTACACAAAAATAATATCACGACCGCTGTGCCGATATATATCTACAGAGATAACATGTCGGGGACCTCTTGATAGACATTTTCATAAACAAATGTTATTGTGACAACACGTGCACAACTTCTAGTGTCTTTGTATGTTAACTCATTTCATTGAAAATATGGGGAAAAAACGAAAGATTACTAAAGCTACAGGGCATGGAGAGTTTAAAGGAGATGGAAAGAAGGTGAGTATGTTTATCAAAATACATATTCAATCTCATCGATCGAGATAATCATAGTCTACACTCTACACTAACTCTACAAGTGTGTAAATAAAACTAACCCTAACACTGGATGGATATTATATTAATTAATAAATTAATATAAATATCATAGTTGGATAGCGACTAACAACACATTTTTACACAGTAGTATCATTATATAGGTAGTACGTAGAGTAGGCCTATCATTAGTTAGAGTTAGAGTATCATCATCCTGATCCGATGTCTAACTAACTATCCATGATATTTTCACTTTTCTCAACAATTCAGAAAGTGAGAAAGCAGTTTGTGATGAGGGTTTGAATTTGAAACTATCTGCCTTATTTTTTTGAAGTTCAGAATTTGTAACGTAAAGACTTTTGGTAAACTTTTAGTGGTTTTACTTTAGTTAATGTGAAAAGTCGGTTTCAGTTCTTCACTGTGCTATAAATTAATAAATAGCACAGACTGTTTACATTTTTAACTAGCTAACGTCATAGATTTCTCGGCGTACCGATTTCTTTACTGCGCATTCCCAGTCACTACACAGGAAACGTTCATCTCTTGACACAGACAAAATTTCTAAAAAATGTTCTTACCAAATGATTTGTACAGTGTGCTCATTATTTCTGCATGCTACACACTGAGAGAGCAGCCCCCCCCCAATTCAGATGCTACTGTAAAATTTGCCTTAATTCTAAATACTAGTAACCCTAACCTTACTTCAATAACACATTGCACATGATGAATACAACTGCAAAGGTTAGGTACCTTTGCAAAAGATACCCCGAAACTAGAGCAAATGTCACAGTGAAGAACTAAAACCAATTTGCACCAGTTAATATACAGTCAATATCATGGACAGAGAAAAATAAGAACATTGAAATTACTGAAACTAATTGAAGGGTGCTTAAAGCGACATCATCATCATGATGATGGTATCGAAAGGCTGCAGTGATTCTGGAGGGCAGAGTGCCAGGCGAGAGAAGAAGAGGAAGACCAAAAAGATAATGGATCAGCAACATCGAAGAATATATGCACATCTCTGGCCGATGCAGACCTTCTTGCTGGGACAAAGAGGCTTTCAGAGTATCCACAATGAAGACAATGTTCTAGAAAGAATGTCACTTAAAAATTACAGTAAAGTAAAAGTACTAGGCCACTAGAGTAAAGTAAAAGTACTAGGCCCCTACACTACAGTAACGTAGAAGTACTAGGCCCCTACACTACAGTAAAATAAATCCTAGCCACAGTTTTTTACATTTAATAATCTCAATCTGTTTTGTTTGTTTGTTTTTCGTTCGCTCCATTGTAACCATCACGGATATCCGTGCGATTTCCGCCGGGAGCGTGATTACGTTGTGGCACCGTTATGCGCCTTGTAGGCCTAGCACATCCGATTTCGGCATGCCTTGACAATTCAGGTGGGCTACCCTTAGCCTGTGACAGCCTCTATATCTGTCTCCAGGCACGCGTAGTGGAGACTCTTCGCCCAGACGATTTTTAGCTCTCGTCTGACTCGAACGAAGTGTTCCACTGTCTATGAACTTGCCTCGTGTAATTGGACGTGCTGTGCCTGTGCCCATTGGGTACTGAACCGTTTCTCATCCGTGAGCCTGGTTCCTTAAGGGGAAGAACTCAACAGAGGAGTTGGACCCTGGCTCTTTCGCCCTCTTAGCTGAGGTGTCGTTCACCGACATCGTGTACCCCTTGTCCAAGTTCGAGTCTCACACCACGCGTTTGAGAGCAAGGCGTTCTCGAGCTGAGCTCAATCTGTTTGTTTAGGCCTATCTAAACTTAACAATCAAACTGTCTAATTTTTAAGTTGCTACTGAATACTCAGTAGCTGCCTACTTGTTGTAAGTACTAGTTGTCAAGTAAGTGGTCTCTGATTAATAGGTTGACATAACCAGATATATTGATATATTATTAGCCTGCCCATCAGTAGGCCTATCACTAACTTTAAAAAACAAATAGTAGTCTAAAATAAGGCCCTATACTATAGGCCTACTGCATGCGGAGGCTTATTAAAAAATAGTTAGGCTTATAATGCCATCAAGTTGATAAACTTTCAACAATCCACTCATGAGTCTCAAGCGTCACCATCACATTTATATTGAATAATATTATTGGCAATAAATAGGCCCCATGACCTATTTATTGAAATTTATATTATTCAGACTTTGGCCTATAGAATACGATTGAAAAACATTGATTATCATGGAGGCAGAGTTCTTTTATGGTGATAAATTTGTCACCTTGGTAAAGTTGCAGTTGAGCAGTTGTAGTGAGACCGTGAATTGTGGTGCAGGCCTAAATAAAGTTACAGTAGTAAGTGGGACAGTATGTGCCAAGTGTGCTCATCTTCTTGATGTTACTTTCACTCACTCGCTTGTCAAAACCAAATCACTTTAAAAAAAAGGTAAGCATAGACCTACAGACGCTAATAATTTTTTTAAAGCAATCAAAAGTTTGTATTATTATAGGCCCTAATGATAATATATATATATCTCAATCGTTAGAGTCTAGGTCTAATGAATAATTCATATAAATACATAGGCCAAAATGATAACATTTGTCCTCTACAGTGTCACATACAAGGGTATGTGGGACATCATTCTTGTAAGATGATGCAGGCTGAACAGTGGTTGATTACCTATCTTATCCAAGATAGATGTAGTTGATATGCATCTAACACCACTCCACTGACTACCATTTCTCAATTCAAAACTGACACTCAGGAATTTAGAATGTGATGCCCAAGGACACAGTGTGTGATAAATTGTCTTCATGCCTTTCAATAGATTGAAAAGCTGTCATGGGCTCAAAAAGCCTGCATGTGCTGGGCAGAAAGATGCAAATACTGCAGCTTTGTTGAAAATTTATGCAACATCTGTACACTCAGGGACTGACTTTAAAAAATCTTTTTGGATGTTCTATTCTCCAGAGAATACATAAGTCATTACTATGAAATATCCTGCAGACGATGGATGTGTTGGGCCATTGGCGCAAATAAAACGGAAACACAACGCATTTCTATTCTCTGGACTACATCCAACTGGAAATCTTGTAGGACCATTGTCCTGTTACAAGAAATATCTAGTGGGAATTTGAGAATGAACGCTGAAGAAGAAGAAGAACTATGAAATATTCAGAATGCTGGGTATCAATATAAATTTAAAGAAAGAGTTAAAAAGTCATTAGTAAATTATTCCTCATTGCAGTAGGTTCTCCTCATAAGTACTGCATCCTTTTCAACAAAGTTACACGATGGCTGCCAGAGTAGCACTAACCCCCTAGCTTCAAGTGATAATGTACAAGGATATAAAAAAAATTTGCTGTGTAACAAGATGTCATGCGCTGGATTCAACCTCGTGACTTCTGGAGTGCAAGACAAATGGCTTAACTTGAATGCTAGGGAGATCCCTAAAGTATCTGTATATCTAGATGGAATTTATAGCAATTCCAACAACCTGGTTCTCTTGTGAATGTATTGTCCTGAGCATGCCGGATAGTTTGCATCAGGGCAACTATAATCGAAGGCTTAAAAAATGGAGTAGGGGATTGATTACATAGTGTTCAGATTTGGCGAATTTCTAGTATAGGTCTCCACTGCGCAATAAATAGCGCACTGTTTACATGAACTTCACTGATTTCCTTTTAAAAAACCAATCACATTGATAGATGCCGTAACGTCACATCTCACACCGCAGACGAGAATTCTTAGAGAATTGATTATTAATTCTAAATACTAATTCTAATCCTTCTAACCCCTCCCCCCCAATCTATAGCCATACACAACTTACCTAACACTGCAAAGGTTAGGTAATACCTTGAAACTAGAACAAAGGTCACAGTGGAGACTTACACTAGAAATTGGCCTCAAATTTTCCTATTTGTACTCTTAGCAAATGAGAATGCTATGACATAGGTTCATGCCTAATAACTCCCAACTACTAGATGTGTGTCTTGTTTATTTTCTTCAGATTTGCATAGAGGGCATACCAGCATCAAGTTCCAATGACGGTGACACAAATATGTATGTTGTTGGGCCCAAAAGAAAGAAACAGAAAACTCCAGCACCAGTTAAGAAAGTTGAAAAACTTAGCAAGAAAGAAAAGAAACGCCTGAAAGACATTGTCCAGAGGAAGGAAAAGAAGGAAAGGGTAAGGGTAATTTTTAGCCAGACGTGCACTGAATTTTTAGCCAGACGTGCACTGAATTTTTAGCCAGACGTGCACTGAACTTTTAGCCAGACGTGCACTGAATTTTTGTACAAGAAGTCAAATTAAATGCCATTTTAACAATGTTGATGCATGTGAGAAAACATGATATCAAGCCTCAAATATTTTAACAATGAGTGATACTCTGCTGGTCAGCTGTTTTGGGTGTTCAGTTACATTCCATTTCAATAGTTTCTTGCATGCACAGATCAGATACTGGGCTGGTATAATGCAATACTGCATCTACAATTCACGCTTGAGGTGATACTTGAATATCTTTTAATTTAGAAGTCTGATGTGTCAGACCATTGGCACAAATACAAATGGATAACACATTTTCATCCTCTGGACTACATCCTGCTGGATATCTAGTGGGACTATTGTCCTATTATACAACAGATCAAGTGGGAGTTTGAGAATGATTGTAAGAAAAAAGGAGACAGTTTTAAAGTCTCTAGTTTATTTTCACAACTTAGAATGAACGTTGATGTTCAGTTTTATTTGTACAAAATATTTTATTTAAGTAGAAATTGTGATTTAATTTTTTGAAGTTTCTCACAGAATCTAACTTTATTGGCTGGTTGAACTTATGCTATATTTTTGTGCTCCATTTCTTTGCTCGACATGTTCAAAGCTATAATTTTACACCATTACATTCAGACAAATCACAGAGAGATGCAAGCCTGTATCTCATATTAGAATCAGGACAAATGTCAAAGACCTTGCTACCGCTATCAATTGGATCAACAGATTTAGAAAACTCTGGAGCTTTTAGTAAACTCGACTTTCTGGTATATGGAACATAGTGACAAACTCAAATGCCTTCATCCATGTGTAACTTGGGCCCCAAGGGACCAACTTTATGACCTATGATACATGTGTAAGATGGTTTGGGGTGGGTTTGGCTGTTCTACCTCATTTGTCCAATTAACCAAAAAAATTCTTCATTCTGAAGTTGGATGTGTCAGTTCAAAGTCCACATATCACATTCAAACTGTAAACCATTGCAACACATTTTTGTTTTATGGGCTTCATCCTGCTAGCAAACATGTGTTTAAGAACAAATACAGTAGACTTGTATTTCCTCAGGAAAATAGGAAAAACTATATATAGGAGTGTTCAATTGAAATCTGCCCATGTTCTGTCACCTATGTCAGTGCTCAGGGCATCAAGATGTCATCATGGATGTAATAAGTACACATCGATGAATAAATGGCCATGTGGTAATTCTTTTTGTATGCTTTGTGTCATGTGCAGACAGTCAACAACATGGACGATAATGTATCCGTCCAAATTTGACTAACGAGAAATGATTCAGTTTTTTTACAACTGAAGGATGTCAACAAACCAACATTCATCAAGGAATGCAAGCAGTGTATGGTGAAAAATATGTTTCAAAGACAACAGTGAAGTATTGGGCAAGAATGTTTAGGGAAGGGTGATAGGTAACAAATTATCTCCTGTGGCAGATATGAATGTTCAAATGGAGTGGAGGTTTAAACAATTGTGCATTTCTGTCACAAATAGGGGCAGAGACTTAATCATGGCATTACCATTTTGAACAAAGCAGCCATTATACATAACAAACATTCTAGATCACAAAAGAGCAAAACATTAACATAAAAAATGTGATGATTGCTGACGAAGATATAAAACATTCGGCAGGAAAGGTTATGCTTACTGTCTTTTTTTTAAAAATCAGGAAGGGCTTTTGTTGGTGGACTTTAAAGAACTTTGTGTGAACACCAATGCTATCGGCTACAGGAACACACTAGAAAAGCAGCATACTGTCGCTCGGCATCAATCTATTGCATGACAATGCTTGCCTGCATATCACATCAGATGTTGGGTATTCTGTCACAACAGCACTTGCCTGACCTGCCTATGGAAGATCATTTGTTACCTGTTGCTATCCCAAAATATTTTTTTCCTAGTGCTTCATGTATCTTTGAAACACATTTTTCACCATACACTGCCTGCATTCTTTGATGAATGTTGGTTGGCTGCCATGCTTCGGCTATAAGAAGCTGAATCACTACTCGTTGGTAAAATTTGGATGAGTTCATTATCACACTGGTCATGTTGTCTACTACCTGCACAGGACACTAAGCATACGAAGAGAATAACCCATGTGACCATTTGTTTATTAATGTATACTCATTACATCAGTGATGACACCTCTGCGCTCCTCGCATGGTGGTATAGCTGCCACAGCATAGGGTGGGTTTCATTTGAACACACGTCATATATATATATAAATATAAGTATATATATGTCTATACTTAATTTCTTTCAAAATGCTCTATTTTTCCAGAGAACTGAACTGCTAGATTCATTATCCAAGTTTCAAGCCACAGAGGAGGAGATGAAATATTTTACATCAATTACGGAGATGTATACTCAAAATTTTAAAAAGTAAGAACAATTTATATATTATATTTTAAAGAAAAGTTGTCCCTTGTTAGCGAACTAGCTTCCTATTCGAGTGATCCAAGGTTCGATTCCCAGTATAGCTGGACATTTAAAACATCACCAACAACTCCTAGGTCGACCCAGTCTAAGGAAATGGGTACCAGATTTTCTGGAAAGTAAAGGCGGCAAGCTTGATGCTGATCATGCCATCGATCAAGAACAATTTTATTCTAATACTTTATTCCCCAATATGTCTCAATGACATAGAATAAAGACAATTTTACTTTTTAGAGAAAGAAACCCCTTTGAGGCCAGCTCCTGGCACAGGGAAGAAAGAGTAACTGGCAACCCTGGGGATCGAATAATTAACTAAGTACAGAAAGAATAGATTAAATTGTGAAAGTTATTAGATATTGGTAATTAATGGATTGACTTCATAGCAGATACATATGTGCCTAGTCCTCCCCAGCAGATGTTGAAAGGGATGTAACATAGATAATTTTAATGGATGTTGGTTAAATATATTCCTCAATCTGCCCTGCTGGGTGTCCAGTACTACACGCAGAACTTTCTTAATTGCAAATTTTCTATAATTTTGTTCTGTCTCATTTTAAGATTTATATTGCTTTGCTATCTTCACCATTTTTAAGATTATTTTAGTGCTATCTGTATCTAATTCCTGGGGACCTTACCTCCCCCATGCAGCCACTACATGTCTTCCTTAATGTAACCATTTTAGGACAGATTCAAGCAAAATGGAATGAATGGATGGCATCATCCGATTTAGCTGTCATGAAGGGTGGAAATGCAAAAAAAAGCTGACTTTATCGCTATCACTAAGTGGGTCAAAGAATCATGGTCCGAAATGATATCTGATCTTTCAAAAGTGTTCCATCAGTAATGGAACAGATGTGAGTATGAGCAACACTATCTTTGTAGATGATGCCACCGACCACAATGTACAGGTAGACAGATAGACACTTATTATATCACCTGGATGCTCCCATTACAGAAGATGAAATTTGTGAATGGTTTCAGAATTTAGACTGTGATTCTGAGTTCGAAGAATTTGAATGACTTTTTGTACCCACAATTTTTTTCCTTTTACTGATATTTGGCGGTATTCTGGTTATCATTTTTGTTTTTCTACCAGCATTAAAAAAAATGTTATTGTACGTGTATATGAGCTGAAACTCCTACACCAATGGCAGGAAAAAAAATGAAAAAATTATCTTATATTCAGAAATATATGATAGTATAATAACCTAGATATTAATAAATTTAGTATATTAACTATTTTGTCTTCGAGGAAATATACAATTTGACAATATATTGTATGTTTCTTTTATGTCAACAGTAATAAATCTATTGGTGACACATTTGAAATGAAAGCCAACTCGATAAAAGGGTCAAAGAAGAAAAATAAACAACCCAGAGTTATGAAAGAAGAAGAAGATGATGCAGACTCAACTGACACAGACAACATGTCCACAGATGATGAAGTGGAAGCCATAATGAATGAAAATCCATGTAAGGACATTGAAGATATAAGTGTAAATCCTGAGGAAAATACACAGAAAAAAGTTGAAGATGTGCAAGAAAATAAAAATAAGGTAAGTTTTTAAAATTGTATTATAAAGACAGTAAAATAATAGGAAAATTATGTTTTAGCTTCTTCGTTCTCCAGTCAGACACTGATATGGGGTTCTTCAATAAACTGTACAGTTGGTGTCGCTATCCCCGTAAGAGCTTGTTCAATCAGAGCTGTTTCATATGGCCATACAGACAAAGTCAGATGTGCCAGGTCATTGCCGCAAATCAGATGGCAATGTAACATATTCCCTCTTTCTGGACTACAACTTAGTAGAACTGTTTGTCCTGCTACAAGATAGACCCAGTGGGAGTTTGAGAATGAACACAAAAAATAGGATGACCACCGTATTCTTTCTGCTTGTGTTGTTATACATTGGGCAGTTCTGTCAAATATGTTCTGTGTTTTCTGCAGATTGTCTAAAGCAGTGCAAATAGGCGTCGCCAACTTCACATTTTCTATATGTATTGTTGTGGCCTGTTCTCAATGTAAAAACAATTGTTCTTTTCTTTCATCTTGTGGATGACATCATCTTCTTTGCTGCATGGATGAGTTTAGTTTCATGATGTGGAACATCATTTCTGGAAATGATGCTGTGTCTTCTATGTGTTGTTGGCAAGTTTGGTAAAGTTAGCATATGCAAAGATTAACAGATGAATTATGACCTATTACACTCTTGTTTCTGAAACATGAAAAATTATAAATAAACGGTACTATATTTGTTGTATTGTTTAGAGAAATATGACTTAACAATTATCCAGTAATTGAAATATGACCATATATTATATAATTTCTACTTTATAATTTGCCCTAGGGCAAATGACACCAATCTTCAGAAACAAAATTGTAGATTTAAACATCAAAATAATACTATTCAAAACGATTATTATGCTAACGCTGTGCTTCCATTGCCAAACATGGACAACGACAGCACAAGACAAACATAAACTGGTGACAGCTGAAATGGCATGCTTACGCAGAATCCTAGGAACATCGCTAAGAGACAGAGTGAGAAATGAGAACATTAGATAAAGAACCGACACCACCCCAATCTTGGAGTATATTAAGAGCCAACAGATCAATTGGTTTGCACACATCAGCAGACTACCACAAGACAGCATACCACAGCAAGCTATGCTACACAGTTACAGTGAAGGCAGACCTAGAGGCCGGCCACCGAAATAAAAGATGTGACAAATTTCACAATATACTCAGCACACACGAGCGCCATCTCAGAGAACTTTTCTACACCTGACGCTGAAGGGAATAAAAGGTTTAGCGAATAGATAGATAGATAATTTCTATAGAATATATAAGTCCTTGTTCTTTTGATTATTGCTAATTAATAGTTAGACTTTGATAGTAACCTTTGTACTTTATGTAGTATTTATCATCTATTGCTACAATAAATATACTTCAGTTTTACCAATTTTTTGTTGTAATGCTCTTAATTCATCCTTATTGCTTTTAAGGAAGACCAACTTAAGATGAATATACCTTCAACTCACAAGATTGAATCAAAACCCGCCACCTTTATCCCCGTTAATAGGAAACCAGAAATGCAGGTAACATTTCTTTTTCTTTTGTTTACTTTAAATGTGCCTATGTCTGTAATTTTGTCTCTTAAAAACATTTGTAGCTCATACATGGATCGATAGACTTTGATTCTAGTAGGTAACGTCATTTAAAACATTAATAAATGGGTGTAACATATACCTCATTGGGGAAAAGTTGAAATTGCTATGTCTGTGTTATCAATGACAGTGTACCAGTAGATAATGACTGATGTAAGGTCTTATTTAATGATCAGGGATGGGACAGCCAACTCCACTCCATGAATGGTTTTATCTTTGTGCTGTAATCTTTTGAGTTATAAATGAATATAAAGATGTAATAACACATTGATGCTATCATGTTAAATGTGCAACATAGCTATGTCTGTGAAATAATATGTAATGTGCAACATAGCTAGGTCTGTGAATATTATGTTATGTGCAACATAGCTAGGTCTGTGAAATAATATGTAATGTGCAACATAGCTAGGTCTGTGAAATAATATGTAATGTGCAACATAGCTAGGTCTGTGAAATAATATGTAATGTGCAACATAGCTAGGTCTGTGAAATAATATGTAATGTGCAACATAGCTAGGTCTGTGAAATAATATGTAATGTGCAACATAGCTAGGTCTGTGAAATAATATGTAATGTGCAACATAGCTAGGTCTGTGAAATAATATGTAATGTGCAACATAGCTAGGTATGTGAAATAATATGTAATGTGCAACATAGCTAGGTCTGTGAAATAATATGTAATGTGCAACATAGCTAGGTCTGTGAAATAATATGTAATGTGCAACATAGCTAGGTCTGTGAAATAATATTATGTGAAATTAAGTTGATATGGCACAATAAATATGTTTTTCTTTAACTACCCTGTCAAAAATGATATGTAACACTGATTTTCTTATTTGGGGAAAATTGAGAATCAGTGCTGGAGATACAACATTGCTGCTCTGATGCTGATACTTTCTTCTAGTTCAGATGTGTACATCATTTTTGATTCTGTTTCTTCAAATTTAATAGGAAACATGTTTTATGTCACTGTTATGTACTAGTTTGTCTATTTTTAATCTTATACTTGAGAAGACATGATTTCTTGAAAAATATATTAATTGTTTGTACATTTTTGCTCTACTCTCGTTAGAGAAATTGTACATACAGGCATTATTTTTAATATACAGCACTGCTTTGGTAGATCCAAAGGCTGAGAAAGGTGTGCCATTGTTGATGTGTGTCCTTTATATTCTAAGCACATAGCTGATTATGTAAAAGTAATAATGAAAGAAATCAGGGTTCTTTCCCAGATGAAGGGCCTAAAGAAAAAAATGGTAGATATAATCTTCTAGCATTTTTTTTCTAAGCCTCCACCACCTTGCTGTATACAGTGAGAAACTGGGTAAATAAGATATGTTAATGATATATCTAAACACAAATGTGTACCTTGTTTAATTTAGGAAGCAAGACTCAAGTTGCCAATATTAGCAGAAGAACAGGTTGTCATGGAGATGATAAATGAGAACCCAGTTGTGATTATTTGTGGAGAGACTGGTTCAGGAAAGACTACTCAGGTGCCTCAGTTTCTGTATGAGGCTGGCTATGCACAGTATGTACCGAATTCTTAAAATGTCTTTAATTTGATGGTGTCCAAGGAATTTTGTTCTTATATTGTAGTTTGCTTACTTGTGTGTACTTACAGATCCTTTTGAATCTGTATATTTATGCTAGCAGGTTCTAAAACATGGATCCTCAACGCCAAAATTGTATGTATTATGTATTAGGTATGTTGATTATCATCTTCGCACACCAGACACATCCATAGGTACTCCAATCTCCGCTTCCGTAAATCTCTCAGGGTATAACGGCTGATTGTTCCGGTTCTTTGTTGGTTCACTACTCTTTTTGAAATCTTTGTCAGGGGTTCTCTTCGGGACACCCCATCCTCACTCCCAATTCTTGCATTCTTGATATTGACTCATGCTTAATCATCTCAAAATCCTCTGATCATGAGGACTAAGATGTGTGTACATAAGATTTTTGAGGCAAATGAAACAATTATGTTATGGCAAACCCCTCCATCGTTAGGCTACTTGTTGTTGCGACAAGGGCACTCTTTGCCGCAACAAAATGAGTATGTTGCAGAATGTCAAAGCAGGTAAAGTGCACAGGTGATGGGTGAGTGTACATGCATTTGAGAGAGATAAGAATTTGGTCTCATTGTGCAAAATCACTTTCATTTTTTCCCTGGGCAATAATCAACATACCTAATATGTAAGAATTGAGATGTTTGAGGTTCTGGAGGAATTTACATACATACCTGTGCAGTTTGTGTTGTCTGTTTTACGATAGACCAGTCCATTTTCATAGTAACATGAGAATATATACGTTGGATGTCATGACTAAAATCGCATCCTTTTTAGAGATGCGGATTGGTTGAATTTGGAAAATGTGTTAACTCAATTTACGAGACAAATTGGTGACAGCAGAATGGTCTTGGTTCAAATCTTGTATACTATCTTTTAATTTTAAAACAAAATAGGGACTATTTTGTGGCATGAAATTTATGCTTGCCAAACTTTCACATCATCAATATTCATCCAAATATTCTCAGTTCTGTAGAGTATCCTATTGTGACAACAAAAGTTTATTCTCAAGTCACTTTGTTCAACATGTATACTCCTGACAATGTATAAAAATCCACACTGTCGATCTATAGCTCTGATTGATATCTCTTTCAAAAATGTAGTCTATATTAAAGCCACATGGGGAATACTTTAAACCTTTAATATGTGAGAGTTCTGTTATCAGGGTGAATTAAATAATTAATATAATCAAATCAAATGAAACAGATGCACTAGAACATAAAGTATTCTAATATGATATAAGTAAAAATGGCATCACATACTACACAGACAGGCATTATAAATAATTGATAACATTGACACTGTAGTCACATCAAAGTTGTGCTTTAAGAAATATAGACTTATTAAAATTTCTATCGAAGCTATTCATATGCTGATGATTGATTGAGAACCCCAGGAATTGCAAACAATTGTCTTACTTCTTATGTGCAGTGGGGTGGTTTTTCTGAGCTTTCTTTCATGCATGCCCAGGAGATTTTGTGAAATGCTTATTTAAGGAGCCTTCTACTCAGAGGGGGTCTATAATTGTATAGATGACATGCTACAAAGCTTCCATAAGAGAGCTTCAGTATAACGGCATGTCATCTACTAAGGTTTTCTGTTGCATGAGTGGTTTGTCTAGTGGGTCATTAGTGAGACCCTCAGATGCAACCGCATGCGTGTCATATGCTGATATAAATAGCGTAAAAGACTGACTGGTTGGTTATATTTGGTTAAATAGGTAATAAACCAGCTGAAGTCTAATAAAACAATATGACCGTATATGCGGCCATTGAGCCAATTATATCTTCCTTGTGCAGACAGTTTAAAAATCTTTTTTTAACACTTTCGATCCTGGCCAACTTGCTCTTAAAAATCCCCTCCCATGGGCTTCTGAGCAAAAACTACACAAAAAACACTACAACAGCTGTCATAATTTATAGGCCTACTTTGAACAATATTCACTTAGGCTCAAGCGATCCATCTGGGTCTATTTCCATATCATTTTCAGAATAATCACCATCTAAATCTAATTCATCGTTCTCTCAATCATCAAACACAAACTCAACAACTTGTTCAGCTGTTTTTCAGCAGCCAAAAAACTCTGATTTTCAACATTTTTTTTAGTTTTAAAATACTAGCACTACAAATGACACATTGTCAACACACGTACACCATTTTGTGAAGCAGCTATCTGACAATGCAATGCGTACATCGTGATGTCGGTAAAATGCATAAATCAATTTAATAATAATTAATAAATGTAGTTTTGTGAAGTCAAAATATTTTATCTCGAGGAAGCTATATTTTGTGTAAATCCCAGAATCTATGGTTCTAAGGGTTAATGTATCTGAGCTGCGGGTACCTTTCTTTTTATAATATTTGGGTTGCACTTGAAAAGGTTGGAAACCTGTATCCTAAAGATTGCAAATCACTAGAATTATCTTTAGTCTGTGGATTAATGTTTAATTGATTGGAGATATGACAATACTTTGAGATGAAACTAGAAGTTGAAGTTAACAATAACTTACCTTAAAAAGCATGTGTTTTAAGTGAACAATTTCATTACTAATTTTGTAAAAGTTTAAAATGTATTTATAGTTTTTATTGAACCGTATGTTTTTTTACATTTCAATCAACTTTTCCCTCTTTTATAATAGTGGAAAAGGTATAATTGGTGTGACAGAACCACGACGTGTGGCAGCAATAAGTATGTCGAAACGTGTTGCTGCAGAGATGAATCTTTCTGACCAGGTGGTCTCCTACCAGATTAGATTTGAGGGCAATGTCACTCCAGGCACAAAAATCAAGTTTCTCACTGATGGTGTGTTGCTAAAAGAGACGCAGGAGGTAAATATAGTAAATCATCTTTACATGTGGCACTGAAGAGAGTCATGTAAATACAGTAAATCCTCTTTACATGTGGCACTGAAGAGAGTCATGTAAATATAGTAAATCCTCTTTACATATGTGACTGAAGAAAGGCTGATCATATAAATAAATATAGTGAATAATTTTTACATGTTTTACTTAAAGAGAATAGGTAAATATTGTAAAGTAATGAAAAATCATTCACATTTGTACAGTGAATGGTCTTTGCAAGTTCTCATATATCAACTTTGTGGACTTAAAATTATTATGAAGTTTATTCCAGTGTGGTATCTGTGATGCCCACAAAGTGTTCCCTGTAATACATATCTGGTGCACTCTTGATACAGATGTTTAGTAGTTCTTTTGTCTATGTTAGTCTACATTGTTGATAGTAGTGAAAAGGTATAATATTATGTTGTTCTATCTACATGCTTTTGCCCTGTGGCATCAGGGGTAGAAGAGTTCTCTGGAGATGGCCTTCTTGTGTGCTGTTTGTAAGCCTGTTCCTGTGGCTTCTTTGATTTCTGTGATCCATCTTTTACATAGTCTGCCTCTGGCATTATAGCAGTGATGTCTATGTGTCATGGTCATCTGTGGCATGTTGGTAGTCTGGAAGCACGTGAAAACCACTTGATCTGTTGCCGTTTGATGTATTCCAATCCTGGTATTGTTTTGGTTATTTGTCTGATGTTATTGTTTCTAATTCTCTCTGACACTCCAAGTATTTTTTATAGACATGTCATTTCTGCTGTCACTATTTTGTCTGTCTTGTGCTGCCATTTTCCAGGTTTGGCACTGGTAGTACAGTGATGGGATAATAATAGTCTTGTATAGTGCAACTTTAGTGTCTATGTTTACTTTTTTGTTTTTAAAAATATATGTCATCTGTCTCAGGATCTGGTATGTTCTGTTGCATCTATTTTATATTTCTTTACTGTGTTTCCTGTCACTTGATATAATGCTTCCTAAGTAAGTGAACTCCATTACTTGTTTACAGTGGTTGTTATCAACAGAGATAGTGATATATTTTTTTTTGCAATTGCCGTTATTTTGGTCTTTTCAACATTAATCTTCATGTTGGTTTTTTGACATGTTGTGTGGAGTCTGTTCATATGTTCTTGCAATTTGTCTTCTGATGTTGCTATTAGTATGTGGTTGTCTGCAAAGAGTAGTTCGTTCAATTTGTCATTCATGTTATCTTCTTTGTTGGACTTGTTAGTTTACAGATTATATAGTTAAAAAAAAAATATAATCTAACACCATTCACTTTCAATGGTTATCACTCAGTAAGCAGTTGAGAGTGGAAGAAATGGGAAAGAAAAACTTGGCTTGACAACATCAAGGAATGATCAGGGAGTACAGCTGAGGATATGCATTTTTTGTATTTTTTTGTGCTGATGACTCCACTATGGTGCTCCTATGATCCTAATAAATTACATATTTTATTATTTTTATCTTGAGCTTTTTGTTTACAGGTTGGTACCTCAGTCTGTTGTGCAATGTGAGTAGTCAGAAGATCTTAAGTTTTCAATTTAACTATTTTCAATCTTATGACCTGGATAGTCCATTTACCGCTTTTGTTGTCAGAAATAGTGGTGAAGCATGAAATGGACAGCAATGTCTGCTTGCCTGCATATCTTTGTCATCCATTGGGATTATTTAATTGAAAACAAAAGTAATTGAGACAGGATGTGACAGCGATGATTTTTTCACAGGTGACATGTTGTCAGTCTATCCCCCAACTTTCTTATGACATGCCTGGAAAGAAGACAGGTTGTCAGCACATCCACCAACTTTCTTACGGCATGCCTGGAAAGAAGACAGGCGACAGGTTGTCAGCATATCTCCCAACTTTCTTACGACATGCCAGGAAAGAAAACAGGTGACAGGTTGTCAGCATATCTCCCAACTTTCTTACGACATGCCTGGAAAGAAAACAGGTGCCCTATTCTTTACACCCTGAACTAGAAATTTACGTCCCAGTTGCCACATGGACATTGATGGTCAGTTGGTTTGTTGCTGATTCAGCGGTCATTAATAAAGCATAAAATTAACAGTTAATTGTGAAGTAGTTATGTAGTCAATTGATAGATGTGTGACATGGTGTGCTTATTTGTTTGTATGTAGGATCCATTGCTGAGCAAGTATTCTGTGGTCATCATCGATGAAGCTCATGAAAGAAGTGTGTATACAGACATTCTTGTTGGACTACTGACTATTATTGTCAGACAGAGAGAAAAGGTCAGTGTTTTTACAAAAAATATTCAGTGTTAATGTGTGTGAGTTGTAAATCTCCTTGATTAAAGAGTGAATTTGTATCTAGAGTTCAGATATCTGATCATGTACATCATTACAGATAAATATACAATTACTTGGGATGTCAATTCTGGGCAGGGTTTTTTTTTATAGATCTGATGAACAATTCTAGGCAAGGTTTTTAGATCTGATGCACAAATCTGGTCAAGGTTTGTGGATCTAATCCAGAAACTGTAGGTATAATTCGCTAGACTTGGGAGAAAATTTCAATAAATTCTGACTGTAGGTTTTAATGTTTAGTATGACAAATAATTTAAATGCAAAACAAAAAAAAAGAGTTAGTTTAGTTTAGGGCAGAAGTGAGCAAAATATAACTGGACACATAATGTTTACTGACCTGCAAGGCTGATTTAAAAACACCACATATACTGGCCACTGAGTTAAAAAAAAATATTAGGAACTACACATGAGTATTACAAAAAGCTTGTTAATCTTTTCTCTGACACAAGATATGGTCAATAAATTGCCAATACTAGTCTAGTGTCAACAGTTCTAAAGGAGTGGGAAAGAAAACTACTTTAATAAAATGAAATAAGCATAAAAAGTCAAATGTTTGAATGAAGTGTGAGTACGTTGATGAATTTACAGTTACTTTTCTTTACTTGGTATTGAATGTTTTTTGTTGGTCTTCTTTCTCTCCTGTGTTCACTGTATTTTTTTATGTTTTCTTTGCGTTTACTTTTCTTTAGTATAATACTTTGTCTTGATGCTTCCTTTTTCCTGGTCTTTACATTTTCTTGTCACTTGATTGTTTTTCTTGTTTGCTTTATTTTTGTGTTTACTTTTTCTGTGTGCTTAATTTGTCTTTGCGTTTATGTTTTCTTGTTATTTTAATTTTTGTTGTGTTTGTTTCTTGGTGCTCACATTTCTTTGCTTTCTTTGTGATTACTTTTTATTTGTTTACTTTCTTATGGTGCTCTGTTTTGTGGGGTGTCTACTTCCCTTGTGCTGAGTAACTCTCAATACATATATCTGAATATAGTACTTGTTGTGTTACTCCAGTGAAAGTATCAAATTTCAATGGTAATGTTATGAAAGCTGTAGCATTATGAAATCTTTATGAAAGCTGTAGTGTTATGAAATGTATATGAAAAATGTAATAATGTAATGTTATGAAGTCGTTGTTGTATTCCTCAGAGAAAAAGACCACTGAAGTTGATTATAATGTCTGCAACTCTCAGAGTTGAAGATTTCACAGGCTCCAAGCTGTTCAAGTACACCAAGATACCACCAGTGATTAAGGTTGGATCTGATAACTTTCTCTTTAAATATTACAGCTATGTGACACTTCATTTATTTTGCACTAGCAATCTCAGTGGTTTAGTTGTTAAACCTTTTGCCTTGTGTTCAAGAGATAAGTAATTTGAATCTGGGTCATGTCACCTTGTTCACGAGTACATATTTTTCAGTTCCCTGCAGATAATCACTTGAATCTACTACAGAGATCCCTGTTATGAATGGTTCACTCAACGGAAGGTGTGCTACTCTTTTGGGAAGGATGCAATACATATGGAGAAACCTGAGTACGATGAAGTCACCCTCTTTGATTTAAAAAAAAAATGTGTGAGATGGACCATATTAGAAGGCACAGTTCACCGAAGACAGATGTGTCTGACCCTAGATGCTAATGAAACGGTGACACAGCTCATTTCCATCCTCTGGACTACATGATGCTTAAAATCTAGCAGGACCATGGGAGATCCAGTGGGAGTTTGAGAATTAATGCTGAAGAAGAAGACTGCACAGTTATGAAATGAAAGTGTCTGAGTGGAAGTTGATTGCATTTATAGTTGTTTTAAACCTCTCGATCTATGTATGTAACCAATATTCTGAATGATCAGGGGCTCAGGATAATGTTCGAATTGGAATCTACTGTCTTGGATAATCAGGGGCGGAGGGTAACGTAAGAAATGGTATCCTTTTCTCTTGTTCCTATATGTCTTCAACCTCTTAGTATGATTTTTGACCTTACATGTCTCTTTAAATTCATAGATTTTAATCAGTAATAAGTAAGACTGCAGTAAAACAATATATCCAGTAAGGTACTTATGCAGAATACAAGCTAGCGAGTTTTCCCATTCACAATCAGACAGGATCATAAAAATACATTTTTATTATAGGGAGCCGCAGTGGTTAGCGCACTGGCTTCGCATATGAGTGGTCCTGGGTTCATTCCCCAGTTGCGGCAAAAAATGTTTTCAGATCGCAACGGCTCCCAGGTCGACCCAGCCTTAAATGGGTACCGGATTAATCCGGGAAGTAAAGACTGCGAGGGAGAGGAGATGGCTACCGCCCTCATTTGCAGAGCCTGTGAAATGTGAGATTGCTAACATCTCACACCCCTACGGCATTAATAAATGCTATGGGTTACTTTACTTTTTTTTTATACTTATGATCAATTATATATGACAGTATACAAAACAGAGTAAATCAATGTTTCAGCCATAATAAACATTGCTTTATTATCTATCTCATTTATGGTTCAAATTTTGATTTTTTTTCTGTTTTGTATACTGTCATCTATAATTATATCTCAACAGAGCTGAGCAGGTTATTATCTTCCACCCCATAACAGATTAACCAGCCATTTAAATAGACTAAGACTGGTTCCATCGCCTCTGTGTCCATGTGGGCAGGCAGAACAGACCCTTCATCCTATGCTCCCAACCACCCTGTGACTTGGTCAACCCTGTGACATGAGCAACCACCTGAAGTATCTTATTGCTCACTTTATAAAACCAAGTTTTAATCTCTTTATTTTATGACTGTTTTCCTCTCTCATTTTTCTACAAGTAAAATTCTGCAAGAATCCTGACATGTTTCCTTATTATTCAGGTTGAGGCTCGACAGTTTCCAGTGACTGTACACTTTAATAAGAAGACTGCAGATGACTATGTTACAGAAGCATACAAGAAGGTAAATAAACATACTTCTTTGTTCCCCTGAAAATTGTGTCTTTTTTATCACAGTTTCCTCTACTTTTTCTTTTGTTTGATTAAAATGTGCTTGCATCTGACACTATGTAACTTTAATAAACTTCTATATATTTTGTAGTTATACAGGAGTTCATAGTGCTTTGATTATAGTGTTTTTACTGGCTGTGGTGGTGTTTGGCTCAATATTTCATACTCAGAACATTCCTGAAGTATGTGTTTTACAGTCTGAGGTACTTGTCCACATAGCTGTGTTGCCAGTAATTAATTTTGTGTAAATATGGCTGCGGCTCAGTTGTATTGTGTTTTGAGGTGTAGGAATGTAACTTGTTCTGGTTTGTTCATAATTTTTTAATCATCTTATGAAGGTGTTTATGACTTTCTGATTAATTTGATCATTTATTTTTTGTAATTGTAAATGGTGATTGGTTGATCTTCAGCAGTACTCCCCATGGCCAGTTGATCTGCTCTCTCATTTCTTAGTATTTCATATTGAGATGGTATATTAATTGCAAACTTTGTGTTGGTTACCAACATTTATTTTAGTACACATTTCCTGAGTCTGGGTCCATCTGGAAGTTAGTGTGGTATGAAATATGTCAAATGAACTGAGAATTGTACTTTAATGGTTAGTGATTATGTAAATGCTTGAACACTTAATAACCACTGGAAAGATCAAAGGGAGAAGAGATAGAGGTAGACAAAGAGAAAAGTTACTAGATGGGCTTGTATCGTGGCACGGCAGAAGCTCACCAACCGAGCTTATTGACAACACAAGAGACAGAGAGTCGTGGAGAAACATGATCACCTACGCCAGTCGGCATGGCACTTGATTGATTGATTGATTATGTAAATAATAAACTGTCAGATGATATCAGACAAAGTGAAGTGGAAAGTACAGCAGTAAAAACAATAAAATGTGATAACACCAATGATAACATATTGATGCCACTGATTACTGATATAACTAATAAATAGAGCTGGTGTAATAAATAGAACCAGTGATTGTATCATAGTTTAGAGAAAGGTTGCTTCTTCTACAACCAGTTACTGTGCTTCTAGTTCAATATTGGCCATGTATTGGACAGTTAGTTTAACGTCGTATGGTGCCTTACAACTTGTTTTCCAAAGATACTCTTGCGGGTTGGATTATTGTTCTGTTTACAGCGAAGCTTTTGCAGTCCTGTGGGATGTATTCTATTATAAACGTAGAATGTATTCTGGTGTTTGTGTTCCAATGTTTGGTCTGAAACATTGATTTTCATCATTGCAATTTTGGAACCAGGTCTGAGTTCCCACTGTAATCTCTATTAATTTAGCCAGGCCACAGATGCTGCCTGTTACTGTGACTACCACTTGGTGATGGGGTAAAGTCTTGTTTTGCTCTGACACTCACTGCATCTGGAAAATAAACTCTAAGTTTGCTCTTTAAAGGTACTAGAAACTCAAATAGTCCTCATTTCCATGGTCATCATCAAAGTCAACTCCTTGAAGTGGAGATGGGGGGGGGGGCTTAGTCCATTCAACAGAGGCTGGAAACTAAGATTGGTTAGGCCATCCCTGAAATTAAGGAATCAAAGCTTGAGGAATTGAGGAATCCCAAGCAATCACTGGTGCTGAAATCAGAGATACCAGGCAGAGAGGCACACCAGCAACAGTGTTATCATGCAACACAGACTGGATAACATGTCTTCATAACAAATACTTGCTGTGTAGACATGGTTGAACTGCAAACAAGAACATTTATCATAGTTTTGTTCTGTTTTGACTGTGTAACCTACTGTAAAAAATACATTTTCATTTTGATGTCGTATATGTTGATGCATTTATCATTTCTGGTGATTGTTTTCATCCAACTCAACACGAATAGGTTTGCTGGACTTCTATGAGGGCAGTTTAGTATATAGTTAAAATAAATTTGATAAAGAAATAAGATATTTCTAGTTGATAATGCTTATATTTCACAGGTATGTAAAATTCATCGAACACTCCCTGAAGGAGGTATTCTTGTGTTTGTGACTGGTCAACAGGAGGTGCACACTTTGGCAAGAAAGTTGAGGAAATTGTTCCCATACATACCTGGACTGGGTGAGTATCTTATAAGCAAAGATGTTCATCAATTTGTCATTTACATCTATTTGTTCTGAGAACATGAGTTATATTGTTTGAACTTATTTTTACCGCCGTAGACGGATGTGTTGTGCCAGTGGTGCAAATATAGTGGCGACACAACGCATTTCCATTCTCTGGACTACATCCTGCTGGAAATCATGTAGGACCATTGTCCTGCTATAAGAAAGAACCAGCAAGAGTTTAAGAATGAATGCTGAGGAAGAAGAACTGATGTTTTTGTGTGATTTTGCATATTGAAAGAAGATATTCTTCTTCCTCATTTTTCAGAGTCAGACTGATGTGGATTTCATCAATGAACTGTTCTGTCGTCACCAGCACCGAGACAGAGCTTGTCTGTCCGAGCTGTTTCATACGGCCAAAGTTTTATTCTTCTGGTGTGATACAGTAGGCAGTTCTGTAAAATATGTTCTGTACTTTCTGAAGATTATCCCCATGGCACTTATCAATGTTGCCAAATAAAAAATCTCCTATACAATGTGTTGTTTGAGTCTGTTGTAGCTTGTATTCAATCTAAAAATGATTTTTCTTTTCTTCCAATATTGTGAATGGCATCATATTTTTGGCTGAATGTGTGAGTTGAATCCCATTCTATGGAGATTTTGGCTGAATGTGTGAGTTGAATCCCATTCTATGGAGATTTTGGCTGAATGTGTGGCTGAATCCCATTCTATGGAGATTTTGGCTGAATGTGTGAGCTGAATCTCATTCTACAGAGATTTTGGCTGCATGTGTGAGTTGAATTCCAATCTATGGAGATTTTGGCTAAATGAGTGAGTTGAATCCCATTCTATGGAGATTTTGGCTGAATGTGTGAGCTGAATCCCATTCTATGGAGATTTTGGCTGCATGTGTGAGTTGAGTCCCATTCGACAGAGATTTTGGCTGCATGTGTGAGTTGAATCCCATTCTATGGAGATTTTGGCTGAATGTGTGAGCTGAATCCCATTCTATGGAGATTTTGGCTGAATGTGTGAGCTGAATCTCATTCTACAGAGATTTTGGCTGCATGTGTGAGTTGAATCCCATTCTATGGAGATTTTGGCTGCATGTGTGAGTCGAGTCCCATTCTATGGAGGTTTTGGCTGCATGTGTCAGCTCAGTCCCATTCTATGGAGATTTTGATGATGTACTTCAATTTTAGGAAAAGGGAGGTATGAAATAGAGATTTATAAGAAAATACCGGCTGCCAAAAAATACTTTCAATAACATACAAAAAATACTAAAATTCTAACAAATAACAAAAAAGCTAAAAAGAATTGAAAACTAATCTATGGTTCTGAAACATGGACATAGAGCAAGTATTTAGAAGACAGAATTGGTTCTTTTGTGATGTGAATATGCAGAAGAATATTTAGATTTTACTGAGTGGAGAAACAAACTACGGAGATTTGAGAAATTAGAAATGAAGAACTGTTACAGAAAATAAAAGCATGTCAAGTGAAATTATTTTGGGTATATGAATAGACATGAGACTTTGTTAAATACCTTACATTTAGTGAACAGTAATAAAATTATGGACAGAGGAAAAAAAGAACATTGAAATTACTGAAACTAAATGAAGGGTGGCTTCTAAATACCATCATAAGAAGGAAGCTACATTATTCAAGAGGGCAGAGCGCCAGGCGAGAGAAGAAGAGGAAGACCAAGAAGACGATGGACCAGCGACATTGAAGAATGTATGCATATGTCTCTGTCCTGTGGACAGATATGTATGGCATATGTCTATGGACAGTAAATATTGTGCAGTGTATACCTGGTGTTGTTTTTGTCCCATACTTTTATTCTCTGGTGGCCTATGTCTCCTTCGGGACTGTTGGTTACGGTGGCCAGGGCTTCATTTCTAAATAGTTTCATAATGCCCTGACACTTCAGACATTTACATTTATGCTGTGTGTAGCCCATGATGCTGATTTTTTTCCCGTGGTGGTATTGTTTCCTGGAGGAGTGCTTCATGTAAGTTGTGTTCATGTAATATTTGTATTACATCTATAATCTTGTTTTGTATTCCTGCTATGTTTGGCTGTAGAATATTGTAGGGAGAATGTGTCGTTGGTTCTGTAGAAGAAGAAAAGTTATAAATAACATTGATGTTTTGTTTTATTCAATCAGTGAGTCAGGAACCAGTCAAAAAAGAATCTCGACGTGAAAGGAAACGTAAAGAGAAAGAGAACATTGAGAGCTCCTCAGAATTGGAAATATTGCCTAAAGTAGATTTAAGCAGGTGAGATCCCAGTCTTGAAATGATAACTTCTTTAGCAGGTACAGACTTGAACAACAACATTGTGACATTCTGTTGTTTAAAGATGGGTTTTTTTTAAATTTGATGCTGCAATAACATACTATATCATAACATGCATGTGCAGAAACGAATGATCTTTTAACACCTTCACTGCCACACAATTTTCAGTCAAATCTTGCTCACTACAACACCCATGGATTATGAAAATATGAAACATAACTTATAAAATATGAATAACCAAATGGTCAGAGGGTGTCTGACAAAGTGGATGGTGCCGCAGTAACCTAATGAACAAATAGTAACGCAAAAGGAGGTAAACAGGTTACTAAAACACTTACCTAGCCTATTAATAGAAATATATTAAAAAAAGTATATATAAAAAAACATACAATAAAACTAAACATGAGAAATGTATGATTTATTTTGCTACTTTCAGCTACTCTGTTTTACCTCAAGATGATGAGACAGCTGAGATGGAAACTGATGATCTCATAGAAGGCAACTCTGATGCTGAGATTGGAGATGAGGATGACGATGAGGAGTTTGAGAATGAATCAGTAATGAATGTTATTTTTAGAAATAAATATATATATATATAAATTATATTGTTGTATTGTCAGTTTTAGTTCTCTCTGAGTATAAGGTTATTAGTTGATATAAGGTATACAGTCATTGATTGATATAATAAGGTATACAGTCATTGATTGATATGATAAGGTATACAGCCATTGGTTGATATGATAAGGTATACAGTCATTGGTTGATATAATAAGGTATACAGTCATTGGTTGATATGATAAGGTATACAGTCATTGGTTGATATGATAAGGTATACAGTCATTGGTTGATATGATAAGGTATACAGTCATTGGTTGATATGATAAGGTATACAGTCATTGGTTGATATGATAAGGTATACAGTCATTGGTTGATATGATAAGGTATACAGTCATTGGTTGATATGATAAGGTATACAGTCATTGGTTGATATGATAAGGTATACAGTCATTGGTTGATATGATAAGGTATACAGTCATTGGTTGATATGATAAGGTATACAGTCATTGGTTGATATGAAAAGGTATACAGTCATTGGTTGATATGATAAGGTATATATATAAGATTCATGGGATTTAGATGTTTTTCACATGAACCATGAAAAATGTGAAAAAAGCATCATATCAAGAAAACAATGGGACTGTATAACTTGGTCACTAGCACACTTTCTGGGAAAGAAGAATCACTCGTCTACATAAATATTTTAAGAGTGAAAACAAACCACGCTTATGATGCGTTTATTAATGATTTCTAGTATATGTTTAGATGTGTCATAAATTAGAATTTGTGGAACTATGGGCATTTATTGATTTGAAATATTTCCACCTAGTTCTATAAAGGCTGGCTATTGTAAAGCTGATGAGTAAATAATTATTGCCAGAAGGATGAAACATATACAGCTTTTGTAAATGAAATTGAAATGCTGAAAATTTCATTTATCAGCATTCTTTACATAAATTAGAACAGTATATAAGACAAACAGTATGCTATTGCATGTTGGCTGGTGCTTGAGAGGGAAGCAAAGAATAGTAATACTGTTGCCTGTAAAGTATGTCAGAAGAGGGATGGGGGAGGTGGAGTTGACATTTCCATCCCAAAGGCAGTATTGACCCAGAAACCAATGTTGAAGTCGTATGTGAAAGGCACAGATATTGCAGCAGAGCTGTAAACAATGACAGTGCATTCTGTTCTCCAATTTTCTGATAACCAACAGGAGTTTGACAATGAACAGAGAAGAAGACTAGACATTTCTCATGAATTGTTCTGTTTCTTGTTTTTATATGGAGTTGTATTTTTTCAATTTAGACATATATGATGTAATGGAAGACATTTTTTGGTCAACAGAGAGTAAAAATGGGTGAGGATAAACCAGACAGTAGCATACCATTGTATGTTCTCCCGCTCTACTCACTTTTGTCCAGTGAAAAACAAGCTCAGGTATTTATTTACTTCCTTGTTTGATCATGTATGAAGTTATTGTGCAGCAATCTCAGGTAGTTAATTACTTCCTTGTTTGATCATGTATGAAGTTATTGTGCAGCAATCTCAGGTAGTTAATTACTTCCTTGTTTTACATTGTATTAAATGTTTGTGTTACAATCAATCTCAGGTATTTATTTGCATCCTTGTTTTATAAGGCATTAACTGTTTGTATAACAATATCAGGTAGTTAGTTATTTCCTTGCTTGATAATGTATGAAGTAATTGTGTAACAATCTCAGGTAGTTAGTTACTTCCTTGCTTGATAATGTATGAAGTAATTGTGTAACAATCTCAGGTAGTTAATTACTTCCTTGTTTGATGCGGCTGTCTACTGGTTAGAACGCTGGCTTTACAAAGCACACATAGAATATCATTCAGGAAGTCAAAACAGGTGATGTAAGTAGGAGATGGGTGAAGTCATTAGTGAAAACAGGTGATGTAAGTAGGAGATGGGTGAAGTCATTAGTGAAAACAGGTGATGTAAGTAGGAGATGGGTGAAGTCATTAGTGAAAACAGGTGATGTAAGTAGGAGATGGGTGAAGTCATTAGTGAAAACAGGTGATGTAAGTAGGAGATGGGTGATGTCATTAGTGAAAACAGGTGATGTAAGTAGGAGATGGGTGAAGTCATTAGTGAAAACAGGTGATGTAAGTAGGAGATGGGTGAAGTCATTAGTGAAAACAGGTGATGTAAGTAGGAGATGGGTGAAGTCATTAGTGAAAACAGGTGATGTAAGTAGGAGATGGGTGATGTCATTAGAGAGAGCTAAAATGTGGGACTCACTGCGGAAAATTACTTTTATATTTGTTCTCTCACACGTGAGTGTAGATGTACATAAATTGTTGAACAAATTAGCTAGCCTCGCCTACGTAACAGATGGTAAACCTATAAACTGAACAGACGTACTCATTGCTCTTTGTGAGTCCGCACGATCAGAGAATTTTTTAGATGCATGAGTCAATATCGAGAATGTGTGAATTGGGAGCGAGGATAAGCTGGCCTGTACAGAACACCTGACAGAGATTTCAAAGAGCTCTGAGCCAATGTAGAACTAGAATCATCAGCCATTATAACCTGAGAGATTTACTGAAGCATAGATATGAGAACCTATGGACTTGTCCGGTGTGAGAAGAGGATAATCAACATACCTAATACTTGGAATGGGATAGTACGAGTAAAATAATTAGGTCGTATGGATATCATGATGTCTCATCATTTCACATGTATTTGGTTGTGTTTGTCTCATTTCACATGTATTTGGTTGTTTGTCTCATTTCACATGTATTTGGCTGTGTTTTGTATATTGTTTGTTTGTGTTGTTTCACCTCGACCTAGTTTCAACACTTCCGAGTTATCTCCACATTACATTTAACTCTGCTATGTGAACGTCAATTGTGTCATTCTTGTTTGTGGTTTTTTTGTGTTGTGTATGTATTCTTGATAAAGGCCTTTGGTCGAAACATCGATTTGTGTGTGTTATTATGTGTGTTTCCAGTGATTAACAAAACTTCATTACCCTGTTCCTAACTTTACCTGTAAAATAATTAAGGCATTCTTGCTGAGGTCCTGTGCATGAGAAGGAGATTAGTACTTATCTACACAGATGAAGCACAGGGATAAGTGAAGCTTGCAGTTAGAACTGACCATCTCTGGTTTGATTAAGCGTGTTGATCTCAGCAAGTGAGGCGATGACCATCAGCTACTAATAATAAATCTTTGATTACATTTATGTTTTCAGGTTTTCGAACCTCCACCAGAAGGATGCAGACTGTGCATTGTTGCTACTAATGTCGCTGAGACTTCATTGACCATCCCTAACATTAGATATGTTGTAGACACAGGCAAGGTAGACACTGATATTTCGTTCTTATTTAGCCAACATTTCAACATTTATTTGTCTTCTTTGTTATTGTTCATTCTCACACTCCTGCTGTATCTCTCTTACAGCCAGACAATGATTCTATATTAGATTTTCAGCAGGACGTAGTCCAGAGTCACATTCATCATCATCATGTATCGTAGATTATATTTCTTATTTACACAACAATAATACTGCAGTCTGAAAAGATAGAAGGTGGCTTACACACTAGAAGGAAAGAATGCTGTTTAGAAGGAAGGCTTATAAAGAGATTTGTTATATATCAGTTTTATTTTGTATTAATGGCCCAACACATCTGACTTTGGCAGTAATCTGTCTATATATCAGTTTTATTTTATACCAATGGCCCAACACAACTGACTTTGGTGGTAATTTGTCTTGTATTTTGAATAGTGTTCTGTGCAATAATGTATAAGTAGTATATACATTTAAGAATGTTTTTTGTAGAATATGTAAATGAAAAGGTGAGGGGTGGAGGTCAGTAATCTTACTTTTCACACTGTTACGGAATACTTTATATTTCTAAATCAGATTTTCTATTTTCATTGGCACAAAGTCATGAGTAACTGGCCTTCATGCTCTCTTTTCATGGCCACAAAGTTTTAACTGGCCATCATGCTTGTATAATGGCCAAACAATTATGTGTCTACTTCTCCAGATATTTTTTATTGATAATGTGTGTACATTTTATTCACAGACAAAGACCAAATTTTATGACAAGGTGACAGGTGTGTCAACATTTCGTGTCACATGGGTTTCACAGGCTTCTGCAGATCAAAGAGCAGGCAGAGCAGGTCGTATGGGACCTGGGCATTGCTACAGGTACAATCTGACTTGATTAATTTTTTGTGTACATCTTTTGTTCTGTATTAACTTGTACAAGTGAACGCTTCTGGAAGGGATAATAATAATGAGATGGAATGTATATTAGTGTGTTCTGTTCAACTTCTGGCACATTCAGTCCAACATCTAACCTAGTCATACAGCTACAAATTAATATGTGAAATTAATAATACTTGCAGACACTAATTCCAATACGTTTCTAGTATGAAATTTAGAATTTAAATGCATGTTAGTAAATAATATATTTTTGGCATATAGAGAAGATATTGGAAACAATACTAGAAGGATACCATATGACAGTAGTCAGCACAACCTGTTTCTGTTAACGCCAAAAGTCGGGCGGCGTCTACCTATCCTGACAACCCACATTATGCCAACAGCTTTGGGTGGAGGAGCACATGTGAGAGGGTGTGCTCGTGCGAAATGTGCTATTCCAGACACACGAAAAACAGCATAAAATTGTAGTTTTATAAATGTTGCATACTCTCATGACAACAGCATTTACTGGTTAATTTGACAATTGATAGATATGATTTTAAGAACAGATAGAAAGACAGATGAAAACAGTATTCTGTGATAGATAAATTTCATAGACAAATTTGTACATGACATTAGCTAAAGGCAAGGAAAAAGAATAGTGAACCAGTTAAAACAGAGTAAACATTGATTGAAATGCAACAATATTATTTCTAGGTCTAGATCCTATTTGTTTATTTGACCCTTGTACAAAGGACAGAGTTAAAAGGTTAACTAATCATACTAATAGTCAGCTTTGCCTGACCACAGAATTTCTAAGATTTCTCTATATCAACCACGAACAACATTATGACCTAATTAATCACTGTGCCAAATTGTGCATGAGTCGGTCAAGTCATTTAGATTTCAATACTGTGTAGACACAACGGAGTTGTTCATATATATATATATATATATATATATATATATATATATATATATATATATATATATATATAGCACTTAGTTTCCCTTATAGGTTTTTGTTTGTTTGATGTTTGTCTAGATATTAGTATACTCCTCATGTCTTTCACTACACTTTTGGTAATTCCTTATTCTCATGTAAATAAAAGTAAAACTACCGTAAAACTGTCTTCTACGTGGTAAATAAAAATGTATAATTTATTTTGACATGCATTGTGGGGAGTCAATCCAGGAAGCTTTTACTGTGATTATTTTCTAGAATTTTAATTTTGAATAGAATTTTTAATGCACTTATTTCTACATTTGCCTTGTCTACTTATCTATCCTAACGTATACCCTTGCTGAGTATAGACTTCTCCGAGCATTGCATACTGCTGAGAGTTGGAGTTGTCTGGGTATGAAACAAAGCTAAACCACCCCATTGCACATAGGAAGTAAGAGCAAATCTCTCATACTTCCCATAATTGAAACATCAATCCCAACATGTAACTTAGAATATTTCTGTTGTGTTCTCCTCACTTTTGTCTTATTATTCTGCAACATAGGTGTTTCCACACTGTTGTCTTAGTTTGTTCCTTTCGTTTATTCCTGCAGGCGGCACATAAGGCAGAGATTTGTATTCTCCATGCGTTGTGGTCCGCCACCTGTACTGTTGCCTGGCCTAATGTAATTTGTTTAATTTTATTTCCAGTTGTTTGTGTATCTTGATAAAGACCTGGTGTAGAAATGTAGATTCTGTTTACTCGTTTTATTTGTAAAACTGAAATTATACAAAAATTAGGTGATATATTTTTCATTTATTAAGGAGGTTCTTGATTCTTGATTAGAAAACTGGCCTCACAGCACATGGGGCATTCCCATAAGTGCCCCGCCCTCTGTTTCAGCAGCCATTCGACTCGATTGTCTTTCGGGTCAAATGCCGCTAAACAGACGTCGACATCAGGGCACAACTCAGGCCGTGTGACAGGTTACTTTGCTGTTCCGCCCACCCTCGCCATGCCCGCAACTAGTTCAAGCACAACGTCAGCCTGTCGGAACAACATGGTAACTGTTATTGAAGGTTACGACTACAGGATTGTATAGATGGCGTGCCATGAAGCTTCTATAAGAAGATAACCTCAATATAAAGGCATGTCATCTACTAAGGTTTTCTGTTGCATGGTTGGTTTGTCTAGTGAGCCATTGGTGAGACCCACAGACACAACCACATGCGCTTATTAAGGAGGTATAAATAACTAACCAATTATTATTTCAGGTTATACTCATCAGCTGTATTCAGTGACTTTGCTCAGTTTTCACCTCCAGAGATTACAAGGAGACCAGTAGATGACCTGGTGTTACAGATGAAAGTAAGACTTTACTGGTGGACATTAAAATGTATTTTGTAATGGTATATGGTCTCTAAGGTCATCTTAGATGGACAGAGTGATGAGTGGCTATGCACCTCATTTCCACAAAATGTCAAAATGGGTCCTCAGACTTCAGAACACATTCTGCAGTCATGTCCACTTGACTAAAATTTGACCCCCAAGAGACAGATATGGAAGTCTTCTTCTTCTTCAGCGTTCATTCTCAAACTCCCGCTGAATCTAGCAGGACCATGGTCTACTAGATTCCCAGCAGGATGTAATCCAGAGAATGGAAATGTGTTGTGTCACCATTTTATCTGCGCCAATGGCCCGACACATTCGTCTTCGGCTGAGATCTGGAAGTGAAACTGTGGTACAACCCTGAGAACCTCCTGCTGATGACTGAATTCATGGAGGCGGCCCTCCTGTCTGTATAGACTTCTGTGAAAAAGAAACTGACTGCAGAAGAAGATAGTTTATTTTGGACCTGAGAGGTTACTTTATTTATTATGTACATATTTGTCCTGTACTCTCTATAGGAAATTATAAAAATTGCCAATAAGACTTGTATTCAAAGGCTTGTATTTATCTCTCCATATCTGCAGTGAGTGTCCAACTCTCACATACATACAAAATAATAGAAAACATAATGAGTTGTACATTTGAATCTTCACTCTAACACTGATGTTGTTTTTCCATATTAAATTTAGTCTTAACATTGCAGCTAATGCTACCTCCAGCCTCACGTTTAATGTTTTGGATTTTCCATCGCTTCATAAACAGATTTCTAAGTATTTATATACTGTTCACAAAAAGAAACTCAACTTTTTTTTGAGTTACTTTTATAAAAGATATTCACTGATTGGACATCATTCAACCTATCGACTGTGTCCACCTGGCCATTAACTTCTATGGACACCTGAATTTACTCACCTCATGATTCGTGAAGTCACGAAAGAGGTCAAGGTAAAAAAACATTTTTGGCAATCACTTGTGACAGGTTCATGAGAATCAGGTGAAATTCACTGAATACAAAACTCTGACCATATTAATGAATGCCTATAAAATATTGACGGTCCTCAAATAAATTCAGTTGAAAATGCAATGCGCAAGTATGGTTAATCTCGCTTTCAGCACAACGATACATCATCATTGGACACTAACAGACTGGACAATCACAAAGAGTAGTGACCAGATAATTTAATGTGGTTAGAAGCTACATTAGCCCTCTTTGGAGGTGATTTCAACAAACTGGCTCAGTGGCTGACTGGCCAGTGAAAGATCCAGAGTCACAACTCCTGCTGAAGACTGCTTCATATGGCTGTGTCACCTCAGGAATCTATTGCATCCGTGTCCTCCACAGTCCAGTCAATTCCAGCAGCTCGTCGAATTTCAGATCAAACTGTCAGGAACCGGCTGCACGATGCTGGTCTTTGAGCAAGAAAACTCTAGAGTTCCTGTTCTTACGAATCTGCATCGCCAGAACCGACTGCAGTGGGTGAACCAGCATCGACAATGGACCGTTGGGAATGACTGGAGATGGGTTTGGTTTAGTAAAAGTTTCTTCATACAAGGTCGAAACATTAAATCTGTAAAATAAAATTTTGGTACATGTTTATAACTATTCTCTTCTTCAAGTTTACGCCAGCTCATCATGCAGTTGGTCTGTGTCTCTTCTGTTAACCAAGATTTTGCTATTTTCAGTGTTGATTTTCATTCCGTACTTACAGATACCTTTATTCAACTTTGCTATTAACTCTTGTAGTTCTTGTTCCAGGGTGTTTACACATCCTCAAATGCATAGGCCATGGTCACGGATTTTCCATGTGTCTCTATCCTTGGATATATTCTCAGTCTTTATTCCATGTTATTCCCTTCTCTCAAATCCATTCATGATCTCTCTTCTTTATTTCCAATGTCTTCGATTTCCTTTTTTTCTAACAAAGAACGTTCAGGCGGAGGAAAAAATCCATTGATATCCGGAAAATTTAATGGAGGATGAAATAGCCTACCGGTAGTTTCATTAAACAGAAAAATATCAACTTCAGAAATGATATTCCACCTCAGTATAAATATTTATAGAAATTCATGATTTTCTACAGCACTCAATGTTTGTAGACTCCCGGTCAGGTATATAGGGTCCCGGTCAGGTATGTAGAGTCCCGGTCAGGTATGTAGGGTTCCATTCAGGTATGTAGACTCCCAGTCAGGTATGTAGAGTCCCGGTCAGGTATGTAGAGTCCCGGTCAGGTATGTAGGGTCCCGTTCAGGTATGTAGACTCCCGGTCAGGTATGTAGAGTCCCGGTCAGGTATATAGGGTTCCAGTCAGGTATGTAGAGTCCCGGTCAGGTATGTAGAGTCCCGGTCAGGTATGTAGAGTCCCGGTCAGGTATGTAGGGTCCCGTTCAGGTATGTAGACTCTCTGTCAGGTATGTAGAGTCCCGGTCAGGTATGTAGGGTCCCGGTCAGGTATGTAGAGTCCCGGTCTGGTATGTAGAGTCCCGGTCAGGTATGTAGAGTCCCGGTCTGGTATGTAGAGTCCCGGTCAGGTATGTAGGGTCCCGGTCAGGTATGTAGGGTCCCAGTCAGGTTTGTAGAGTCCCGGTCAGGTATGTAGGGTCCCAGTCAGGTATGTAAGGTCCCAGTCAGGTATGTATGGTCCCGGTCAGGTATGTAGGGTCCCGGTCAGGTATGTAGAGTCCCGGTCAGATGTTGATTGTGTGATATTCGGGACTTTCCAAAAAATGTACTATTCCTTCCCTCACCTCTATATACTCTCAATTCTGACATTCAGAAATGATATTCCATCTCATTATAGATATTTATAGAGATTCATGATTTTCTATTTTATAATATTTTATTATAGATATTTATCGAGATTCATGATTTTCTACAGCACTCAGCATGGTACAGGATATGACATGTTCTCTCAACATCTCAACTGAAACTGGCAATTTGCTTATTTGATGTAACAATTACTATTTATAAACAGAATTTCAGTAGAATTAAGATATTTGCCAGACTTGTTTGTCTAACATCCATATATTTGTTTCAGAGCATGAGAATTGACAAAGTGGCAAATTTTCCATTTCCAACACCTCCAGATGCAGAACAAATTAAGGTAAGTCCTATATGGTTGCAGTGGTATGTTCAACTTTCTTAAGGTAAGTCCTATATGGTTGCAGTGGTATGTTCAACTTTCTTAAGGTAAGTCCTATATGGTTGCAGTGGTATGTTCAACTTTCTTAAGGTAAGTCCTATATGGTTGCAGTGGTATGTTCAACTTTCTTAAGGTAAGTCCTATATGGTTGCAGTGGTATGTTCAACTTTCTTGAGGTAAGTCCTATATGGTTGCAGTGTTATGTTCAACTTTCTTAAGGTAAGTCCTATATGGTTACAGTGGTATGTTCAACTTTCTTAAGGTAAGTTCTATATGGTTGCAGTGGTATGTTCAACTTTCTTAAGGTAAGTCCTATATGGTTGCAGTGGTATGTTCAACTTTCTTAAGGTAAGTCCTATATGGTTGCAGTGGTATGTTCAACTTTCTTAAGGTAAGTCCTATATGGTTGCAGTGGTATGTTCAACTTTCTTAAGATTCTGATTAGATCAGTAGAAAATAATGATCAGGACACAAGTTGAGGTGCCATCTAGTAAATAAACTGAAGATTTGATGGTGAGTTACACTTTGACAGTTCTTCTTTCGTTCACTCGATGGGGTTTGACAGTTCAAAGTGACAACTAAATATCTCATAACTAAAATGCCATTAGAGTCAACAAGATTACCCAACAAAGAGGATGGGGCTGCAGTAACACAAATTAAAAGTGGTATCAGCATAGATAAGTATATAAATGTTTCTATTAGGAAAATTTGATTACAAAAACTCAAATAGCAATCAAAATAAATAATAAAATGAGTAATTTCTGATGTGGCCAAGGAGCCTTTGTCAAGAAAGAGTCATCATCATCAGGTGCCATGCCGGGTGGCGTAGGCGGTCATGGCTCTCCACAGCTCTCTGTCCACAGTATTATGTATCAAAGTCGTTGTTGTTTCTTTGCCGTGCCAGGTTGTCAAACTGTCTAATATTTTCTCACGTTGTCGCCCTCTGTCTCTGGTGCCTTCAATCTTGCCTGTTGTGATTATGTTCTCTAAACCTGCCTGTCTCATGAAGTGGCCAAAAAAGAAGATTGCCTTTTTCTTATATTGTTGATTAAGGTCCGTTTCGCATTTAACTCTTTTAACACCTCTACATTAGTTTTTCTGGCAGTCCATGGTATTCTCAGCATTCTTCTGTAGAACCACATCTCCGTTGCCTCCAATCTCCCACTTTCCAGTTTGTTTATTGTCCAAGACTCGCACCCATATGTTAGTATAGGGGTTATATAGCACTGCAGAACTCTCTTTCTCACCTCTAATGACAAGGTCATATTACACAGTATATTTTTCATTTTTCTGAATGTGTTTTTGCCTGTCCTATTCTGCATCTTATTTCTGTTGAACTTCTTCCATCTGCTGTTATAATTGTACCTAGATATTTGAATTGGTGGACCTGTTTTAATACTATATCATTCACTATGATCTTGCAAGGTGTGTTATTTTCTTTCTTTGAAATAACCATTACTTCTGTTTTCTTGATATTTAGGAAGAGGCCTTTCTCTTTGCTTTTCTTTGCAAGAAAGAGTAACCAAACAATAAAAATTATTTAAATTTTCATATGTTTGATTGATGTTGCTTGACAAATACACATTGGCTGTAATAATTGAAATACAAGAGGAAGACCAAGTAGAGGATGGATTGAACGAGTTACCGACGAACTGAGACATCGCTATATTTCTACATATCAACCAATCAAATGTGTCATAGACCGAAAACAGATCATCATTCACTCCTGCGACACCTTACAGCAGAAGCAGAGAAAAGACAACAGATATAAAGAAAGAGGATTGTGAGAATGATCACAGAACATTTATTTGAATCTATAATTTGTTTCTATCTTGTCTCATGTCAGCACATTCTGACAGACTTTTCTTTGTCCACAACTTAATGTTTCGTTTCCCGTAAGTCGTCGCTTTACTCATTTACATTCCTTCAACCTTTTCTTCTAGTATTGTTTCCAATAGTTTGCCCTATTACTTTATGTATTCAAAATACTTAGTGGACTTCTGGATGTTCTACCCGTAGATAGATTGCCTTTCTGGGCAGTGTTCTGGATGTTATACCCGTAGATAGATTGCCTTTCTGGGCAGTGTTCTGGATGTTCTACCCGTAGATAGATTGCCTTTCTGGGCAGAGTGTTCTATCTACACTAGACCTCTACAGCGTGAACTGTCTGCTATACAAACTATAAACATGTAGAGTCATCCCTCGTTACATCACGGCCTCAGTACATCGCAGATTTCTAAAAACATATTTACAGTATGTACACTTTAGTTACATCTACGTATGTTACACACACACACACACACACACACACGTATCATATTTATACATTATTTTATGTATGTTACGAGCGTATTTATGCTATTCATATTTTATTTACATGTTTGAAACTATTCTTTAATATTCTAATGATAACATATGCACTTATATGGTTTCATATACACTTATTGATATTATACATACACACAAAATTTACATGTGTTAAAAATGAGTGGATGACACTACTTTGCGGTTTTTCACTTATCGTGGCCGGTTCTGGTCCCTATTAACTGTGATAACTGACAGATGACTGTATATGTATGCTGTATATCTGTTATTCAGAGATCTTATTTTGCTTGTGTATTCCTACAGGCTGCTGAGAATCTGTTGTTGTCACTTGGAGCCTTACAAAAGATTGGAACATCCTCTAACAGGTTTAAAGATTTAAATAAAGGTTAGGTTTTTTAATATATTGTTGTTTCTGAATTCAGCTGAAGATGTCACTTGTGATTTTAGTGCTGATTATTCTGTCTGTTTGCACATTCAGAATCTATCCTTTATATTCTAGCACTCTTTATATTCTGAAATATTTATAAACTTTCAGATATTTTAAAGTAAATTTGTTATATTTAATTTCACATCAAATTTTAATAATAATCTGTCATGCTAATTGTTCTGCTCATGTATATGTGTCATGCACATTCAGTATATGTTTTTCTGAGATTTATTATGCCATATCATATTTTAATACAATCCACTAAAGTATACACCGTCATTTCTCTCTTTTAGCCCATAGTCACCAGTTACCAGTACATTTTTCACTTAATCTATGTCAGCCTTTGCATAAAGTCTCCCACTACATTATTTGTTACTGGAGTTTTGCTTTGATCCAAGGTTATAACTAATTTGTTGTAAGAAAATTTCAATGTCTTCCTCTGAAATGTTTTAATTCATAGTGAGCCATTGAAAAAATATATTGGAAACATAACACATTGCTATAACATTTTATAATATCAATTAGCAATCTGAAATATTTCTAAATTTTTTTATGTTTTTCGGTTTTCATAATTTCAGCCAGAAGTCCAGTAATTTCAGATCTGGGGATGATTATGGCATCATTTCCTGTTTCTCCTCGTTATGCAAAGATGTTGATACTGGCCAGGACATATAAAGTGTTGCCTTATGTAGTAGCCCTCGTGGCTGCTATGTCTGTAGATGAGGTCTTTGTGGATTCAGTACATTCATCAGAACTAGATGATAATGTAAGAAACAGTGTCTTGTTCAAGATCATGTTTTTGTTCAATTCATGTTAGAAATTTTATGTATGTTAAGACATCAGGCAGAATAAGAAACATAAACTAATTGTCTTTGCCCATACCAAAATACCAGTTCTCATCCAAGACATAGAAACTACATTGGTACTTTCCTGTTATGCAGGCACACACCTTTTAACAAAACAAATTGTAATGTGAAACGAACTATAGCATAAGCAAGGAAAAAAAGGAGAACAATTAACCATTACCACATTGTCCACGACTATAGTTGAAAGATGAAATGTATTTTCCGCAGTTGTCAGTGACTATAGCCACCTGTATCTCAATACCTCTTTGAACAAAAATTTCACGATTGGAAACAAACATTATTCACCTTGTTAACCGAGGAAATGAAAGTAGACCTAATTACCTTCTGTTTCTACTACTGTTCAACTAAATACAATGCGTTATAGATCAGTTGTGACTGTGTTCTGCCACCAATATAATTTGTCAAAAATGTTCTAAATTGCAACTATTTTTGAGGAATTTTTGTCTAAATTCAGATTTGTTTGATCGACATGGTTTATTTGTTTACAAAGATTATTGTTATATAAACAAATAGTTTGATTTTAAAATAACGGTTTAGTAATCTAGGCCTAGTTATGGCATTCCATCTTGGAGTGAATGCATCGGAAGAATTCACAGAAATTCTAGGCCTAGTTGATAATGTTAGTTCACAATTTATCTCAGATATCACACATATACCAACAACCAACTAAGCTTACATCATTACATTCAGTAACCATTCCTTTATTTGCACACACAAAATTATACACACAGCTTTGTAAACAAAAACGTTGGCAATGTGCTGACAAGAGTAGCATTACTCATCAGCGTTTGGATATCGACAACAAGAACAAATAAAATCATTTAGATTCCTCTAAAAATAGATTCCTACTTTATATAATCAGGAGATGAATAAGAGGAAAATTAAAACCGGAAATTGCAGAAGTGACAGAATAGCAATGTCGATTTGAGGAAGGAAAGGGCATAAGAAATACTATATATATAATATGATTCATGATTATAAACTAGCATCACAGCACATGGGGCACTCCCATAAGTGCTCCGCTCTCCGTTCCAGCAGCTATCCCAGTGTATGTAGACTCAGGGTCCCGTCAGGTGTTGATTACGTGATCTTTCCAAAAATAAATTAAACATGCTGTAGCCCAGAGAACAATTTCATTGTGTCACTATTTTATTTGCACCAATGACCCCACACATCTTACTTTGCTTGTGTGTCTGAATATAAAATATTATTAGATAGATTCATTGTTCATATTATTAGATAGACTCATTATTCATATTATTAGATAGACTCATTGTTCATATTATTAGACTCGTTCATATTATTAGATAGACTCATTGTTCATATTATTAGATAGACTCATTGTTCATATTATTAGATAGACTATTTGTTCATATTATTAGATAGACTCATTGTTCATATTATTAGATAGAGTCATTGTTCATATTATTAGATAGATTCATTGTTCTTATTATTAGATTGATTCATTGTTCATATTGCATTTCTTTATGTTTTTGTGTTTCAGAAAGAAAAACTAAAACTATTTCGAGAAAAACTGAGCATATTTCGGTCTAAGCTGGTGGTAAGCTGTGTTTTATTTTAATCAAAATATACAAATATTTTAGGAGCAATTCTAGCACAATGTCAGTATGGACTGACTCAGGCACCATTGTATACATTCTAGCACAATGTCAGTATGGACTGACTCAGACACCATTGTATACATTCTTGCACAATGTCAATACATACTGACTCAGACACCATTGTATACATTCTAGCACAATGTCAGTATGGGCTGACTCAGACACCATTGTATACATTCTAGCACAATGTCAGTATGGACTGACTCAGGCACCATTGTATACATTCTAGCACAATGTCAGTACGGACTGACTCAGGCACCATTGTATACATTCTAGCACAATGTCAGTACGGACTGACTCAGGCACCATTGTATACATTCTAGCACAATGTCAATACATACTAACTCAGACACCATTGTATACATTCTAGCACAATGTCAGTATGGACTGACTCAGGCACCATTGTATACATTCTAGCACAATGTCAATACATACTGACTCTGACACCATTGTATACATTCTAGCACAATGTCAGTATGGACTGACTCAGGCACCATTGTATACATTCTAGCACAATGTCAGTACGGACTGACTCAGGCACCATTGTATACATTCTAGCACAATGTCAGTACGGACTGACCCAGGCACCATTGTATACATTCTAGCACAATGTCAATACATACTGACTCTGACACCATTGTATACATTCTAGCACAATGTCAGTATGGACTGACTCAGGCACCATTGTATACATTCTAGCACAATGTCAGTACGGACTGACTCAGGCACCATTGTATACATTCTAGCACAATGTCAGTACGGACTGACTCTGACACCATTGTATACATTATAGCACAATGTCTGTATGGACTGACTCAGACACCATTGTATACATTATAGCACAATGTCTGTATGGACTGACTCAGACACCATTGTATACATTCTAGCACAATGTCAGTACGGGCTGACTCAGACACCATTGTATACTTGACTAACATCTCTTATGTTGCAAGAATAATTGTTGTACTTTCAACAGAGCAAGACCATGTCAGTACGACATGACCTAAAATAATGGTCTATGCAATTCATCTTTTCTTATCCATCTGATATTATTTTTGTCATTGGTCAATTTGTGTTACTTTGTATCGCCTGCCAATGAAAAGCGCTGATAAATTATAAGGAAATCAACTTGTGTGATAAGTTGTAAAGTCACAATAATCTAAAGAAAGCTGTGCAACAAAGAGTCATTAAAACAATGATTTCTTTTCCTTCAGTGGTAGATCTCATTAGCACTGTACACATGAAGGAAGACCATGTGTGTAATTTTAAAAATTAATTCTTGTGAGGGTACCTTTTTTTTGGTAAGAATTCTTATTTTTCCAGGTGCTGTCTTTTCAGCATACTCTTATAGATTTCTGATCTGCTAAAAACTTCTATCGATGTGTGAAAGTGGAACCTTCAGCATTATTGTCCATCTTTGATGGGACTAAGCAAATAACACCTGATCTGGAATCTCATTATTTTGTTTTCACTGATAAACTTTTGTGACAAGTCAACATCTTAGTCTACCCAGATGAAATTGTTTCTAGAAGACAAATTGTTGCCTTGACAACTGTGCAGGTGCAATGCTGCTGGTACTTTGATTTTAGCTGAAAGGGACTTAGAAACTATGGAGATCCCTTGATTCCAGCTTAAAGGTCCTATAAATACTCACTGATTCTAGCAGAAAGGAACGGAACCTAGGAAGACCCTTGATTCTAGGTCAACCTATGAAAACCCACTGATTCTAATGGAAAGACCCTATGGAGACCCCCTGATTCTAGCTGAGAGAGACATCAGATTCTTGATACTAGCTGAAGGAAGAAGTAAAAACATGAGATATGTGAATATTTTTACCAATGTATATACACAAGATATACTAACAATGACAACAAAGGCATATTACATTTCAACAAAAAAGTCTTCTTTAGAACAAAATACGCAATAAATAACTAATCTATCAAAAAATTTACCACCCCAAAATCTTGTATATTAGACAACAAATCTAACATAGAAATGCACACATAATATAAAAAGGGAAAAGGAAATTGTGTGGAGAAGTAATTAGAATAAGTAGTCATTAAAAGAAAGGTACCGAAAGTAGAAAAAGAAGAGGTAGAAAAGCAAGGAAGAGATAAGTAGTGTAAAAAGTATGCAACAGAAATGAATTTAAAATTAAAAAAAAAGAAGTAAAGAAAACCAAACTGATAGACTAAGACATAAAAAACAAAGAGAGAAGTAAAAAGATTTAGTATAAAGTAATATTAAAAATGGATAAGTGATAAAAGTAAGGATATAATAACCTTGAAGTACAAGTAAATTCAAGTTGGAAGCAAATGATGTGATGTATTTATAATCAACTGGAACATATAGTAGAAATGTGATGTATTTATAATCAACTGGAACATATAGTAAAAGATGTGATGTATTTATAATCAACTGGAACATATAGTAGAAATGTGATGTATTTATAATCAACTGGAACATATAGTAGAGATGTGATGTATTTATAATCAACTGGAACATATAGTAAAAGATGTGATGTATTTATAATCAACTGGAACATATAGTAAAAGATGTGATGTATTTATAATCAACTGGAACATATAGTAAAAGATGTGATGTATTTATAATCAACTGGAACATATAGTAAAAGATGTGATGTATTTATAATCAACTGGAACATATAGTAAAAGATGTGATGTATTTATAATCAACTGGAACATATAGTAGAGATGTGATGTATTTATAATGAATTGCGCAGGGGAACTTCTTGTTGCTGGGTGACATGATGGTGCTGCTGACTGCTGTGGGTGCATGTGAAGCTGAAGGTTGCTCCCCAGAGTTCTGTAACCAGCTTGGTGTGAGGATCAAGGCAGTGAGAGAAATTCGAAAACTAAGACTACAGTTAACCAATGCAGGTAAAATATGTCCTTAGTATGTTTGTTTTTAAAATCAACTAATGGTTATTGGATCTTGTTCAGTTACTTGTACAGTGAAACATCATGGGATGCTTAAGTTCTTTTTTGTTCATGTGTTCCTGGAACTTGAAAGGGAAGCAAAGAATAGTAATGCTGGCATCTGCCATATATGTCATAAGAGGTGACTAAAGAAATTTAGGTGTGGAGTTTAGGTCACCACTCTATGCAGTGATGAATCTTGCTGAAGACCCAATGTCTGGATATCTGGGAGGGTATCAACCCTTTTATCTTCGGTATGTCTCAAGTTGCAAGTACGGCACAACAACAAAGTCCATTCTGGAGTAGAAGTCTATCAGGGACCTACAGCCACATTTAGTCAGTCATTTGACTATTAATGTGGTGTGGACAGTATCTGGTAAGACATGTAGAAAAGCATGATCATTCACTGCATCAAACTTCACTTCCAGTTGTCTCAATTTGTCCTGCCACTTGTTTCAAATGAGGTCTGATAACAGAGTGAGGGTCAACTCCTCACTTAAATAACAATTCCCAGTGTAAGTCATTTTTACATCCACAAAAGAAATGTGCAGCATCGTGTGAGAGTTGAGAAATGCACAGCATTTTATGAGAAGAGGAGAAATGCAGCAGCTCAACAGCGGAGAGTTGCTAGAAAGTCACCGGCAGACCAACAATCGTCTGGTGGTAATTCTATGTCCGAACTGTCCAAGGACATTTTGGTTCGAATAGGGCTTATTAGCCATTTACGAACTTATAATCAAGGACATAATTCTAATTGAATTTGAAAGTGGATGTAACAAATGGTCATATTTTTTGACATAATTAAGCAGAGATAATGGAGAAATTCCCTGAATTTCTTGACAATTGTTACCTTTTGGGGTAAAAAAAATGGATCTAATTAAGAACGGAACCGAACAATTTAGAAGTATTTCAAAAATATAAAGAAAAAGATGGCTGGAATTGTGTTTAATGGTTAATAATATATACTCTGATGTCATGGTTGTCACAGCAAATGCAGTGTTTCAAGATAGCAGCCTGTTTGTAGATCCAAAGCTTCCTCCACCCACAGAAGAGCAGACTCTAGCCATGAGGAAAGTGATGTTAGGAGGTCTAGCAGATCATGTTGCCAGGTAGGATCATTTATATGTGCACAAATATTTTAATTTATGTTTATAAAATTATAATTGAATCATATCCTTATAAGGACATTGGTTTGCAACTTGTCAAATCTGTAGACCCTGCTTAAATGTTATGTAACATGACCACAGCAGCATAACAGACAACTTTCGCTGTACTTGAACTATGACCACATTTACACAAGTTGAAACTGTGAGACCGGCTTACAAGCTTACTCCCTTCCCATTCTGCCTGAGATCTTGACAGGTTCTCATCACACTCATCAGTTCCCTTCATATCCATAGATATATATATAAAATCCTGCTGAAATGGAATAATCCTAGTTCCCTTCATATCCATAGATATATATATATAAAATCCTGCTGAAATGGAATAATCCTAGTTCCCTTCATATCCATAGATATACCTATAAAATCCTGCTGAAATGGAATAATCCTAGTACACTTCACATTAACACGTAAGAATGAACAAACTTCTTCTTCTTCAGCGTTCATTCTCAAACTCCTGTTGGATCTCTCTTGTAGCAGGACCATGGTCCTATTAGATTTCTAGCAGGATGTAGTCCAGAGAATTGAAATGCGTTGTGTCACTGTTTTATTTGCGCCAATGGTCCGACACATCCGTCTTTGGCGGAGAATGAACAAATTATATGTGACATTTTTCTATCTAGCAAACTCAGTAGGGAGCAAAGAAAAGCGAGTAGCCTGACAGGCAAGTAGTCAGAAGCAATGAAGAAGATTTTGGGGTGGAGTTGACTATTCGATGCTTTAAAGGGTCACAATGACCTAGACACCATGCTAAAGTCAGATGTGTCAGGCTGAATGGAAGAGATATGACAGCAAAGTTGTAAAACATAACATGTTCTCCAGACTACATCTTGCTAATCTGCAGGAGTTTGAGACATTCTCCAGACTACATCTTGCTAATCTGCAGGAGTTTGAGACACAACACAGAATGACATACTTGTCCAAACTGTCATCCTTAGACATGCCATGCTTGCAAAAAAATCCCAGATTTTTGGTCACAAATATATAATCAGTAACTCCTTACATAAAGTAATCTAAAAGCTATGAATGCCATCATTCAAAAAAGTTGTTGGTGCTAAACTGGACATGTAACATGTACTGTGTTGTTGGTGCTAAACTGGACATGTAACATACTATAAATGGTGATCTCCCTAGTGTAGTGGTTAAGCTGTTTGCCTTAATTGTGTTCAAGAGAAGTGCCAAGGATGTAATAGATTAATACTGATCCATTCATCTATAAACCGATAACCCGATTTATCATAGGATAAATCAGTGATAAATCAGTATGTCAGCATCATAGGGGATACTACATTGGAGGAATGTCCACATACAGTCCTTCAGCGATGCAGATTAATGTGGGCAAAGCATGACCTGCCTAGTCTCTGATGTTGTCTGTCCAATACTTTTTTTAATCATACTGAATTCTTTTATATACCAGATCTAATCCAGATCCTCCACCAGGCACAGACAAGACAGATGCCAAAAAACTTAAAGGCTCTTTCCAATGCATGCAACTTGAAGAACTTGTCTACATCCACCCAGAGTCATCACTGTACAAGAACAAAGATGTGGAGTTTGTAGTATACCAGTCCATGGTGGAAACTTCTAGACTCTACATGAGAGGTGAGTGTCGTGTATGTCACCAGAACAGCATGAGAGGTGAGTGTCATGTATGTCACCATAACAACATGAGAGGTGAGTGTCGTGTATGTCACCATAACAACATGAGAGGTGAGTGTCGTGTATGTCACCATAACAACATGAGAGGTGAGTGTCGTGTATGTCACCAGAACAGCATGAGAGGTGAGTGTCGTGTATGTCACCAGAACAACATGAGAGGTGAGTGTCGTGTATGTCACCAGAACAGCATGAGAGGTGAGTGTCGTGTATGTCACCAGAACAACATGAGAGGTGAGTGTCGTGTATGTCACCAGAACAGCATGAGAGGTGAGTGTCGTGTGTGTCACCAGAACAGCATGAGAGGTGAGTGTCGTGTATGTCACCAGAACAGCATGAGAGGTGAGTGTCGTGTATGTCACCATAACAACATGAGAGGTGAGTGTCGTGTATGTCACCATAACAGCATCAGGTGAGTGTCATGTATGTCACTAGAACATGAGAGGTGAGCGCCATGTATGTCAGTATACAGAACAACATGAAGTGAGTGTCATGTATGTCACCAGAACAACATGAGAGGTGAGTGTCGTGTATGTCACCAGAACAACATGAGAGGTGAGTGTCATGTATGTCACCAGAACAATTTTCAAACTTGCAGGCTTTCCCCTTGTACATTCTTCTTCGTCTGTGTTTGCTATAGAATAACCACAAGGATACCTGTGTATGATCCTTATAGCATATATTTTATACTGCTAGCTTACAGCAAAGCTGCTATTTGCACTTATTAGCTCAGCACTTCAGTTTTCAACTTGTTTCATGTATGTTATATGTACTAGATTGCTAGTTCATTTTTTTATGAATCTCAGAATGGAAGCATGGAAACTTGGTGGAATCAATTATAAAAATATGTGAGCAGACATCAGCAATACTACTTCACATCCACACAACATACACACTCTTAATCTGGATCAATCAACTCCTCCCTGGCATAGCAGAGAGCATCTCTGGGATTGAAAGAAAGATCTGCCAGACCAGCACACATAATAGAACCACAACCTTGAAACACATATAAGCTATCCTACCAATATTTGGGCTTCCGTGTAATATAAAATAGATGAGACAGATTTTCAAAAAAAAATCCAAGTTATGGCATACAAGTAAACGACTCTATTAACAAGAAAGTTTTCTAGTAATTTTAGAGAAGAAACACACATGCTTTAGAAGCAGGTATATATCCCACACAGTAAGTTGCTGCACTGGTCATCAATAATTGTGAACATCCCATACAGTAAGCTGTTAAACAAGTCACTAATAATTGTGAACATCCACACAATAAGCTGTTAAACAAGTCACTAATAATTGTGAACATCCACACAATAAGCTGTTAAACGAGTCACTAATAATTGTGAACATCCACACAATAAGCTGTTAAACGAGTCACTAATAATTGTGAACATCCACACAATAAGCTGTTAAACGAGTCACTAATAATTGTGAACATCCACACAATAAGCTGTTAAACGAGTCACTAATAATTGTGAACATTCTATACAATAAGCTGTTAAACAAGTCACTAATAATTATGAACATCCACACAATAAGCTGTTAAACGAGTCACTAATAATTGTGAACATCCACACAATAAGCTGTTAAACGAGTCACTAATAATTGTGAACATTCTATACAATAAGCTGTTAAACAAGTCACTAATAATTGTGAACATCCACACAATAAGCTGTTAAACGAGTCACTAATAATTGTGAACATCCCACACAGTAAGCTGTTAAACAAGTCACTAATAATTGTGAACATCCCACACAGTAAGCTGTTAAACAAGTCACTAATAATTGTGAACATCCCACACAGTAAGCTGTTAAACAAGTCACTAATAATTGTGAACATCCCACACAGTAAGCTGTTAAACAAGTCACTAATAATTGTGAACATCCCACACAGTAAGCTGTTAAACAAGTCACTAATAATTGTGAACATCCCACACAGTAAGCTGTTAAACAAGTCACTAATAATTGTGAACATCCCACACAGTAAGCTGTTAAACAAGTCACTAATAATTGTGAACATCCCACACAGTAAGCTGTTAAACAAGTCACTAATAATTGTGAACATCCCACACAGTAAGCTGTTAAACAAGTCACTAATAATTGTGAACATCCCACACAGTAAGCTGTTAAACAAGTCACTAATAATTGTGAACATCCACACAATAAGCTGTTAAACGAGTCACTAATAATTGTGAACATCCCATACAGTAAGCTGTTAAACAAGTCACTAATAATTGTGAACATTCCACACAGTAAGCTGTTAAACAAGTCACTAATAATTGTGAACATTCCACACAGTAAGCTGTTAAACAAGTCACTAATAATTGTGAACATCCACACAATAAGCTGTTAAACGAGTCACTAATAATTGTGAACATCCCACACAGTAAGCTGTTAAACAAGTCACTAATAATTGTGAACATTCCATACAGTAAGCTATTAAATAAGTCACTAATAATTGTGAATATTCCATACAGTAAGCTGTTAAACAAGTCACTAATAATTGTGAACATTCCATACAGTAAGCTGTTAAACAAGTCACTAACAATTGTGAACATTCCATACAGTAAGCTGTTAAACAAGTCACTAACAATTGTGAACATTCCATACAGTAAGCTGTTAAACAAGTCACTAATAATTGTGAACATCCCACACATTGCTACACTAGTTATAAAATTTACAATTTTCTGTATGTAAATAAAAAATTTAGTATAAAGAAATTTATGAAATAGTTTCAATATGCACCGATGAAATTCATTTATTAATTTTCCTTTTGTGCTGAAGTTAGTGCATAGGGCAGAGGTCAGATCTTTCCAATTCTGTCTGTTCAAAGCTGTTCTGTGCAGTTCTTGAATAGTATGAATATTGATTGTTTTACTTATTGTACTTCTGAGTGTTTCTTTAGGTCTACCCACAAAATAATTCCTTTGAATGAAAAAGAATTGGAATGAACTGACTTCTGTTACACAAATCGGTCTAGACTTTATGATGTTAGTTGATTAATCCAACGATCGACAGAATGACCCAGACTTGATGAGAGAAACTCCCTCCATCAACGGACGTCACTACCGGAAGTCCACCGATGAAATAACTAGCTAAAAATACAAATCAAATAGTTAATTGTTACGAACTTAGTATTTAGCTTTTTGTATAGATATATTCTTATTTTGTTCACTTTTGTCTATCAGGTGTATGCAGCATTGAACCACATTGGTTCCCAGAGCTGGCTCCTTCTTACTGCATCTTATCCAAGCCCTTGGAAGATCCACCTCCAAAATTTGATCAGATCAGTGGGAAAGTCTTGTGTTACAGGTCAGGCTCATTTGGTAAGTAAAAGGTTGGTCCACTGGAATATTATCCCTTTCAATCCCAGCCCTTCAGGAAAAACTCCAAAATTTTTTCCCAGGGCAAGGGGAATAACATTGCACACATCAGAAGTGATTGTACAAGAAAATTAATATAAAATACAATTTGCAATCAATTTTTATTATTCAAAGTCTTATTAACAGATAAATGGAAGAGGTACTGATCTGTGAACATATCTTTGTGAGTGTCATGTCAGATAAGTTTACTTGTTATGTAACACGTGAGAGGAAAAAAAATTAACACCAGTTTCATGTCGACTTCACTTACTTGTGTCAATTTGTTTGTTGTTAAATGTTCAAATGAAAATGATAGCAGCAATGCAGTCTCCCTTGCACAGCATAACAACAACAGTCTGTAATTGTTAGTTAACTACTCCAAACATATAGACCTAGTTCACATAAAGAAAGCCCTAGATATCTGGTGAAACGGTTCCAAAACTGACCTCGTTTTTCTGAAAATTTTGATGCAGGCATACACATTTGTTGTACGTGTACCCCCAAAGAATTATGTAGAAATAGTGAAAACTAGGCCTAGTCTTTAAAGCAGAGTAATCTGGATGAATGTCATTTGCAGGTCCAGATTTCTCATGAAATTGATCAATATATCAGTTGTGTTGATTATTCTCAATCATTACAAGGTCTATGGTGTGCAGGGCAGGATGTGGACATTATCAATTGGGCCTACACTACACATCGCTGCTAATTTCAACTAGGCTTACTAAATACTGAACTACTACCCCATCAATGTCTGATTCATTCACACATTCTCTAGAATTCCATTAAAAAATTGCCTATCAACATTATCTGAATCATAAGTAGGTCCATTTTTACCAGTTTTGTGCTGTTAATATACACATTTAGCTGTTCTTTTGCTCTGCATATTTTCACAGTTTCTGTGTTTTTATGTGGTTAATTGTATTCTTCACACGCTGCCTGTAGTGAATCTGTGTGTCTTTGAAGTTCATCTTCAGTTTCATGTATTAAACCTTCTTTTAAGCATTCTGTTACCTTTTTTTTTATTGCCATTCTCATCCTAACATTTTACTTGATAAATCTAAACATTATTTCTTAGGTAGGTGTAACTGGGAGTTTCCAGCCACAGAAATGGACTATCCTGAAAGTGTGGATTGTTTTCGATGGTTTGCAAGGTTTTTCCTGGAAGGTGAAGTCTTTCCTACTTTGAAGCAGTTCCAATCATCTCTAGTCATGTCAGCATCTACCATGGTTAAGTCTTGGGCCAAGTGAGTCAGTTCTGATGTTTTGTTCAGTAATTATTACATATTTAGCTTTGTATTCAAATATCTAGTTATCCTTTCAAAAACATCAAAACAGCTTGTGTTACACATGTTCTATGTTATAGAAACTTGTCAGGTCTGAAAGGCAACAAATTAGCTGCCACTTACAAAATTCAAGAGATGTCACACAGCAGTGAATAGAAAAAATATTCAAGAGACAGCAAATATCACACAGTAGTGAATAGAAATTATCCCTGATTTTTTAAATCCTCTTGTTGGACACATTGCAACTATCACTTTAGATTAAATTATTAAAATTGTGACATGGAGAGTGGTAATCATCATGAGCACATCTAATACTTGACTTTCTTTTGAATTATCATGTGAAATGTCCCTAATGTCGCAGAGAACTCATCAGCTAGTGAATGTAAACTCTGTAGGTCACCCTGTGAATGCAAACTCTGAAGGTCAGCCTGTGAATGCAAACTCTGAAGGTCACCCTGTGAATGCAAACTCTAATGGTCACCTTGTGAATGCAAATTCTGAAGGTCACCTTGTGAATGCAAACTCTAAAGGTCAACCTGTATTGCTGCTGCATCTATTTTGCAGAAGATTATTCATTACCTGTGACCCTTCCTGAAACATTCTTGCCCAATCCTTCACTCTTGTCTCCCGACACATTTATCACCATACACTGCCTGCACTCTTTAACTCTTTCAGAAAGCAATTATTCTGGGGGTTTGGGAGCTCATAAGCTCAAGTCAACAGCTCATAAGTAAAAAAAACCAAAGTTTTCAACTCTCTGCCATACTCCCAGCTTCTTTGCCTTCATCACTTATGTAGCGATTACAACGATTTTCACGATAAGTCCTCTGAGATGATTGAGGTTTTCCGTAGACACTCATTCCCTAACAGCATTCTTTCATCCACTTAGCTCCACGTGCACCAGTTGTCTCAACTTGATACCTTGACTCACTCACGGTTCTTCCTCCTCCTCTGATAGGGTTAAACTTGTTCTTACCTTTCATCCCCATAACTCTTCTGTTTATCATGCTTAAACATTATTCCCTTCTCCAGTCTGATCCTGTCACCTGTGTCGCTTTCCAGGACTTACCTCTGGTGGCGTATAGGCACTACAAAAGTCTTAACACCTTGGTCATAGCCACCTTAAGTCTTCTGTTCCCGGCCATATTAGTAGTATTGTTCTTTGCTCACGTAGCCATTGCTATACATGTCCTTATGTGGTTCATTGGCACTCCATTTAATTTCCCAGGGCTACTTTTTCCATAGATGAGTCCTTTATATGTGAATCCTGCAATGTTATTTATGTGATTATATGTAAATGCTGCGGCAAGCAGTACATCGGGGAAACAGGCTTAAGATTGAGCAACTGCTTTTGTAACCATCTTCATGCTATCAAGCACAGAACACCTACTCCTTTTGCCACACACTTCAACAGCGATGGCCATCATGGCACTCTTGATATTCAGGACATGCCATCAGATCCTGCACCACCTTTGATAGATTTAGGTACCCTCTATAAAATTGTCTTATTTTTGAATTGGGTACCCTCAAGCCTTTTGGACTCAGTTCCGACCACTCTTTTGGTGTGGTCTTTATCTTATTCATTTTGTTCCATCATTTATGTCATCTTTTTGTTTGTGTCGTTTCCACCTATGTTTTTTTTTATGTACTTCCTGTCCTTCGGGCATCTCACTTCCATATTTCGGTTGGACACGTTTTTATGTGTTGTGATAATTTCCATTCACCGTCTTTTGATGTTTTGTGCGTATCTTGATAAACACTTTTTTGTTGAAACATTGAAAATGTTTTGTGTATTGTAATTTGTATATTTTCTTGTTTGCTCCCTTGTTACCCCTAGTTTTAGTGATAGTCCGTCATGTCTTAGTGGAACATTTTTCAAAAACTTGTTTTACGTAAGTACAATTAGTATTATGCTTGAGGCTGCCTAGTATTATGTGTGAAGCTGTCTTGTATTTTTTTGAACTATCTTGTATTGTTTAAAGCTGTCTGGAGTTGTTTGAAAATTATTCTTTGAAGAGCTGTCTTGTATTATGTTTGAAACTGTCTTGTATATTCTAGTCTCAATTGTTTTTTCATACCTGTACCAATAATCTGAAAAATATGTGCATTCATTGTCAAGTCTATTGATCTTGGGCTTATGTAAGTTCTATAGGAGTTATGCAGAATTTGTCTGTAACATTTGTATTTGAAGGTCTGTAAATGTCTACATATCTGCAGTGACAAATGTCCAACTTTCACAACATAACAGATATCACTAATGGGTTATATTAAAGTTTGATTTTCACTCCAACGATGATGTTTTGCCGTATGACATGTCTACAGGATGTAACAAAGAATATATGTGCTAAACAGAAAGAGATGTTACTTTTTAATTTGAATTAATTTCACAGATTGCAGCCCAAAACAGAAAATATTCTGAAGTGTTTGTTGGACAAGGGAACGTGTACACGAGATTCATTAAAAGAACAGTGGAAGATTGAACCAAATTGTGAGTAGTTTTTAGACATTTGAAATGATAATTACTGGTTGTTTATGTGAATATTGCTCTTGTAAACTAAGATTTAACCTCTTCTACATTCATTCTCAAACTCCTGCTTGTGAGCAGGATGTAGTCTGGAGAACAGTGTGTTGTGTCATGGTTTACAGCTTGGTTGTAATATTTGTGCCTTTCAATATGACAGATCTGACTTTAGCACTTGTTAATATACCCCACTCTGAGTAGAAAGCTTCTTAACTAAGCTGATAGCTGAAATCTCCAGGTTATGAAAACTGAAGTCTCCTGGGTATGAAAGCTGAAATCTCCAGGTTATGAAAACTGAAGTCTCCTGGGTATGAAAGAAAGCTCTGAGAAACCACATACTGTACATAGGAAATAAGAGCAAGTTGCTGGCAATTTCTTGGTTTAGTGACAAACAAAACAAACATTTGTGAATATACAGTCTGAGTTGTTATAGAGTAGACAGTTTGAATAGTTGCTGATTATATCTATTGAGATCACATCTAATTTATTCAATATTTTTTTTTCAGTCCTTCAAAAAGAGTATCTTGAGTGGGTGAAAGATAGTGAACATCCATCTGTGATAGAGTTGTGGCCCCCACTGCACAAGCACTTGTGACCTTCAGATTTTAATATTTTACATGCTGCATATTTTGTGTTTAAAGCATGAACATTCTTGGAAATGAGGATGACAATTTGAACAAATGTGCTCTGGTTACTGCTACAATCATGATTTAACGTTCATATTTCAAAATAACAGTTGAAATGTTATAGAAAAATCCTAAGAATACCATGTCGGTCGGTTGGTTGCTGATTCAGTGGTAAGAATACCATATCAAGATAGACATTCGCAGATACTTGAATATATGGTATTCAAAGAACACATCGAATAGAAAAAAGAATCATTGTTCATATTTAATTTGCTAGTGTTTAAAGAAAATTTGTATAATTTATTCATATAAATTATATTATTAAACCATTAAAAAAACCTTTAAGAAGACGTGTATGGTTCTTAACTTTTGTTATTGTGTGCGTGTGACATATTCTTTCCAGAACGTTGCCTTCCCTGAACCCTTCTGTCTTGGGCAATGCAGCTTGCATTTTCCAATGTCATCAGTCCATTGTCTTCTTGGTCTGCCTTTCCTCCTCCACCCAGGAGACCCTGGGCTGTATTGCATTTATTGTAAACCCCTATAAATATCTTTTTCTACCACTGACCTCTTTAACATCTTTTCCCAACCGCACTTGTAAAAATCTTTTTGTGCTGTGAACCTCTTACTAAGAACTCTCCCTGGAATGAAAATTACAGACTCCTAGAGGTGTGCAGTACCCAGGTTAAGAAGCACTAGTCTAGTGTATGCATATTTCCAGTGGCAATATACGGATGTGAGACATGGACATTAAATAAATAAAACAATATCAAAGAGAATCTTTGGCAGTGAACACCTCATGCAATAAAACCACATATTGACTGAGTGACATTGATACACATCTAGAAATCACCCATGTCTCAGCATACATCTTCCATGTTATCTAGACATCAGTCAAGTCTCAGCATACATATAATACCTACTGGATCCAGTATACGCAGCGATGGTAAATGCAAAGCAGAACTAAAAATAAGGCTGGAGATGGCTTTAGCATCATTGTCAAGGCTAACTGTGATTTGGAAAAGCAACATCAGTGTTGGAGTGAAAATCAAACTGTATAAGTCGGTGGTGCTTTCTGTTGTGTTGTATGGTTGTGAGAGTTGGACACTCACTGCGGACATGGAGAGAAGATCACAGGCTTTTGAGTATAAATGCTACAGATGAATTCTACAAATTTACTATAGGATACATAAGACCAATGTGTACGTAAGAAATCAAGTAGAGATGTCTGCAAGTGTTCAGGAGCCATTGATTTCAATAGTGAAACAACGAAAACTAGCATGGTTCGGACATGTATGCAGGCACGATTCCTTGTTAAAAACAATACTGCAGGGAACTGTCGAGGGTGGAAGAAGCAGAGAAGGAAAAAAAAAGGCATGGACAGGGCAAGATATGTCCACACTCATCTGCATTGCTGAGGATAGAATTTGCTGGAGCACTCTGTGTGCTGAAGCATCCAATGTGGTACCCCTACGACCCTGAAGGGTTACGGGTTTATTGATACATCATCCATGTCATCTAGACATCAGTCAAGTTTCAGCACACATCATCCATGTTATCTAGACATCAGTCAAGTTTCAGCACACATCATCCATGTCATCTAGACATCAGTCAAGTTTCAGCACACATCATCCATGTCATCTAGACATCAGTCAAGTTTCAGCACATGTCATCTAGACATCAGTCAAGTTTCAGCATACATCATCCATGTCATCTAGACATCAGTCAAGTTTCAGCACACATCATCCATGTTACAGTTACATTTTCAGAATATTTCCTCTTTAATGGTTACCATTCACCGCATCCGCTCAAGTTCACAACATGATCAAATAAACAAAACACTAACAACATAATGGAATGCCATGTTAGTTTCACATAATTTGTACACAACTCACACATTTCTACTCTAAGGAATGTATTCTATATTTTTCCAACATCGAAATTAGCAGTCACAAACAATATTTAGGCATACATCTGTAAATATAGTCAAAAACATATGATCTTTCTAAATGTATCCATATCATATCTTGGTAATTTGTTTAATTAGTAATCTTTTGTATTGCAGCTGCTTGTTAACCCTTTAGCTGCTACATTGTTCTCAGTAGCAGATCCCAGTACAGTAGCAGATCCCAGTACAGTAACAGATCCCAGTACAGTAGCAGATCCCAGTACAGTAGCAGATCCCAGTACAGTAACAGATCCCAGTACAGTAGCAGATCCCAGTACAGTAGCAGATCCCAGTACAGTAGCAGATCCCAGTACAGTAGCAGATCCCAGTACAGTAGCAGATCCCAGTACAGTAACAGATCCCAGTACAGTAACAGATCCCAGTACAGTAACAGATCCCAGTACAGTAACAGATCCCAGTACAGTAACAGATCCCAGTACAGTAACAGATCCCAGTACAGTAACAGATCCCAGTACAGTAACAGATCCCAGTACAGTAACAGATCCCAGTACAGTAACAGATCCCAGTACAGTAACAGATCCCAGTACAGTAACAGATCCCAGTACAGTAACAGATCCCAGTACAGTAGCAGATCCCAGTACAGTAGCAGATCCCAGTACAGTAACAGAGTACAGCTCAATAACAGATCTCAACTCAATAACAAATTCCAGCTGTGAGATAAATTCTTACCCCCTGTACTGATTCCTAATCTTGAGCCACAAAAATAAGACAGCTTCTATGGCACTGACTTTCTTGTAACCAGAAAATATATACCATGGATGGAATGGTTGACCTGTATTGTTGCTTGATGAATTTAGAGTGAAATTGCTTTTAACAATGAAGGGATAGAAAACAAAAATAGGTTAAGTTGTAACTAGAAGTTAAGAGGAGTAAATAAACTTGTTCGTAGCAGACAAAAGGTTAAGAATAAATGTGTGTCGTTATAATGAAATCATTACTGAGCAAATCTAATTCAGTGGCTTGGATATTAAGAAAACAATGTTCCCTCTTAGCTACTTGGTGTGTGTGTGTGTGTGGCAGAAAGTGCAACAAACAGTATTGCAACACTTTGCACACAAAATTCAGAAATGTGGGCCGAAAATACCTATTGAAATACCACATGACAGGTTAATTGAACATATGATCTGTGCACATGGGATATTTTTAGAAGGAACAAAGGTTAGCGCATCTCTGAAGCCTATGGTCCATAATCAACTGCAGGCAGTTGGGCAGTCAGAATGTTCAGAAAGAAATGGCAAGCTTTTGTCTAGCCCCAGGTGGATGGTGACACTATAGGTCCACAATTGCCATTAAGCGTAGGGGTCAGAAAGTAACGACAAATTAATGAACATAAATATAATAATAAGACTGATAATCCATCAGGGTCCCTCGGAGTGCCACACTGGTTACATCAGCGCAAAAATCCCTCCAAACAACTCTATCCTCAGCCATTCTGAGTAGTGTAGAAAAATCATGCCCAGACTGTTCCATGATGTTATCAATCTAGGATTTTCTCTTTGCAAAATAATTTTAGAAAGTGAGTCATGTCAAAAGGGGTTCTTGATCACATGCACATTTTGTTTATCAGCTGCCAGACAAATATATTGTGTTAAATCTAGTTAATTCTTATCAAACATCTGTAGCACTTGTTTTCAAAAGCCTGAGTCCAACTTTCACATTTGTATAAAATTTATACTTAGCACTGGCAGATTTGAATAGATTGGGTTTTACTGTAATACTGATCTTAATTTTCCAAATCATATTCAACCTTGCCATGGCAGCCATCTAGAGTCTTAGCTTAATCTCATTTCCTGAGTTGCCTTCGTCACATAATTTGGGACCCGAGATATTTGAACGTGGTAACTTCTTCCAGTTTGTGACTGTTTAACTGGATATTCTAAAAAACTTGCTTGGATTCATTAGTCATCAATATCTTGCTTTTATCAATGCTCATATCCATGCCATATTTCCGAATAACATCTTCCAAATTTGAGGTGAGTTTCTGAAGTTCAGATTTGAAACCAGATAAGAGATCTATTTCAACGCAAGTTACAAAGTGGCCTACCACCAATAGTTATTGATGTCTGGAGATCTTGTAATGCCTCCAATATGATATATTCAAGATACATGTTAAAAAGTAAAATATAATGAACATAAATATTGCCTAGAAAAAAAGATGCTGTAGTTGGTTTATATGCGCCATCCTGCAAAGAAAATACAAGCAACTTATTGAGCAAACAATGGGATTAAATTTTCTGGGGTAACCAACAGAATAGAAAGTGGAGGCTGCAATAACACTGGGTAAATGGAGTATGACTGGAAATGGGTAGTGATGTATTATTGATAGCTTGATTAAATACAGTGTGTGTTAAGTTTTAGCATATCACTTTAGCTTGATTCTTGGTTAGAAACTAACATCACAGCATGCGGGGAAACTTCCAGAAGTGCTCCGCTCCTGCAGCCATCCCAGTGTATTTAGACTCAAGAGTCCCAGTCAGGTGTTGATTACTGTAGCTATTTCCATTAAATTGCTTACTGTTATTATTTTAGGTCACTATATTATAAATAAATAGTTCTTAAATTTTTCATTGCAGTAGACACCTATAAATATATTTCTTCTTCCTCAGACTGTCTATAAACCATTTTCTTTAATGGACTCCCCAAAATATTCCGTCTATGAAAATGTTTAGAAATAAATTATCCGCATAACTAACATTTTTCAAAGTGTGTGAAAAATAAATACTTTTTTCTACATTAACTCTCAAATATCAAGCATCAAATATATAGAGAAACCACAGGGGGTAATCCAAGGTAGATTGTTTTAAGAGATTGGCAGTGATCTAGAAAAGTGGTTCTTAATCTGGGACCTGCAATGTTCTCTCAGGAGTCTGCAGACATTTTATCAGCTGTCACATTTACAATAAAAAGATTAACATATGAAATACTGCAGAAGTTAATTTAGACTCTGGTGAAAATCACACACAAATTTGTGGTGGTTATTTGAGTGTCTATCCCCAGGTGGTGTTGTCGTAGCTTCCACACTTGCTATTGAGTGTAGGGGTCTGTGAAGGAGATGTAGTCTGCGTTCCAGAGTCAGGTGTGTTGCTCTGGTTGAGGTGTCATGTTTATTCAGGATGGTCTTAATGTTGTCTATCCACCTTTTCCTAGGTCTGCCCTTGGCTCTGTATCCTGATTCCATCTTGTTATAAGCTCTTATGTGAAGTTGATCTTCCTCATAAGATGTTCAAACCATTTTATCTGCTGTTTCTCATATATTCAATGCATGGTATGTGAGAGTAAATGCAGATAAAGGATTTATGTAACATTCACACAATTTGAAAAACATTAGTTATAAGAATAATTTATTTATAAACATTATCAGAAATATTTTGGGGAGTCCATTGAAGAAAATGGTTTATAGACAGTCTGAAGAAGAAGAAATATATTTAAAGGTGTCTGCTGCAATGAAAAGTTTAAGAACTATTTATTCATAATATGTAGACATAATTATCTTTCAGATTTTGTGAATTAGTGCTACAATTAAATCCAGGTGCTAGCTCAGAGCACCTCAAAAGTCATTTATAAATGAGTAATGAAATATATTTAAAAAAACACCATCCCTTTACAAAGGTCAATAAGCTATTTACAGCAATTAACAAATCAAGCGGTGATCTGGTCAATATTTTGATTGAATAAGTCTTGAACATCATTCATAGCACAGAGAGAAGTGTATTAGAGAAGGAAGTGGTGCTTTCTATACAACCACTAGTTGTATGATGATGGTGGTGACTAGGGCGATGATATGGGGTTGGAGACTCAAAGAGTGCCACATGGTGTTAGTTTTCTGGCTGATTCTATGAGTACATTTAGACAGATTCAGTTGGGATATCTACGCCATCAGTGGCTAGAATTTAAGACAAATTCTATGCTGAAGGCAGTTACCTTCATTTTTGTGCCTGGACTTGAAAGCGTTCGGGGAAACAAAAGAGTAGATAGACTTGCCAGTGTGGCCATGGTTACTAGTGATAGTTCAACGGACAATGCTAATATTGTGGATACAATATTTTGTATTCCATGAAATTTTTTTAGGTGGGATGATATTGATGAACATGTAAGTAACATTTGAATAAACATAAATATTTTACTAATAAAGAATGTACGGTCAATAAAATGTTATATAATTATATGGTTTTCTTTAGATCAAGAAAAAAGTCCTCGTCATTTGTGGTTCTTGCAAGAATAACTATACAATAATTGCGTCTCGGAAGGAATGGCTAATTCATCAATTATGTTCAGCACCTTTCTCATAATAAACAAATGGCTAATTCATCAACATCTTTCTAATAATAAACATTAGTGGCTCTCAACATAGACCATATGGCCATTGTGCTGGGGGAGAGGGTGTTAGACACACAAAAAGGTAACAAATTGAAATTATTCAGATGATAAATAGGATTAGTAAGTGCCATCTCCGCATTGAAGATTGGTTGCAACGGAGGTCTCAACATACACCGTCTCTTTCTCGGTGGTGCCCTGTCCATCTCATGATATTCCCCTCCACCCCACTTAATCTGCAGCATTCTTATTCATCTCACTTCGACTCTTACCTTCATGTCAGCTTTTCAACAAAGTGTCTCAAACTTTTACAATGTCCAAATATTTATTTTTTATTCTCTTAATTGTCTATACCCAGGTGGATGATGGTAACAATATCCACACTTGCTGTTTAGGGTTGGTGACTGGGAGCTTTATTTGTCTATCCAAGGCCAGATGTGTTATCTTAGCTGCATTGAATCTGTATTTGATCAGATTTGTCTAGATGTTATCTATCCATCTTGTTCTACATATTCCTCTGACATTGTATCCGGATCTTCTTATGTTATTATGTTCTTGTTGGTAGTTAGTTATGGTTAATTCTCATAAAGTGTCCAAAACATTTTATTTGTTGTTTCTCGATGTATTCTGTGCATGGTCTTATACCGATTCTTTTCCTGATTTCATCATTTCTCATTTTGTCTAGTTTAGTCACTCTTGCGGCTATTCTCAGGCATTTTATCTCACATCTACGTTTTCTCTGCTGGGCTGCTGTCAGCGCCCATGTCTGGCATTGATAGTAGAGTGTTGGCATAAAAATACTGCACCTCTTGGCCTGATACATACGACTTCAGAATGTCTTCTGGGTCACTTTGATCCTCTATAGTATGTTACAGCCATCCAACTCCCCCAAAACCTCCTTAGACACAGCTTATGACATGCATGGCAGGTTATAGTGTCACTATTCTTTGTTCCTCTTGTGAGCCGGCAACACGCAGATGACTTACATTCTGATTGCTTTTATCTTTGCAATCTCAAGTTTTGAGACTTTCCTTCATCAAATTATTTGACATTATTTGAATCATGGAGTACATGATCAAACAGGGATGAGCACACATCAAATGAGCCTGAAACATGATAAAATAGAGGAGAACGTAGCCAGATGCACAACAATCTTAAACTAAATTCTATTGAAAAATATAATATATCCTGTACAGGGAAAAGTACACTATGATAACAATGAAGTGCACACACAATCGACAACAGCAAGCTATTAAGACAATTTGAACGATGATGCTATTTGCAAATATGATTGGTCAACATATAACAAATATTAATTTGCATATTTCATGAGTGCCTCAAAGCGGTCATTTACAGGTCACTATGTTTGAGTCTCAAGTTTATAACAACCATTATGTTAAACAACCTTATTAAACACATAAACTGTCGAAGACAGATGTGTCAGGCCATTGGCGCAAATAAAACGTCGTCACAACGCATTTCCATTCTCTGGACTACATCCTGCTGGAAAATCTAGAATGGATCATGGTCCTGCTACAAGAGAGATCCAGCAGGAGTTTGAGAATGAAAGCTGAAGCAGAAGAAGAAACACATACAGGACATCCTTGTTGCATAGTCACACCACAAGCCACTTTTAGTGTGTTTGTGAGTTTAAAATTGCTTACAAGTGTATTTTTTAATGAGATTTCTGGAGATGATATCTCCAGAATTATGTGCTCTGAGAAGGCAGGGTATTGCTCTAATAAGAGTGATGAAGTACATATGGAGAAACCCAAATACAATTATATCAATCTGTGCCATCTAGGTCTTTTGCTAAACACAAATAAATACTGGTAATCTAGTTGTATATTTTTCAATTGTTTGATCTGTTTCATTGAGCACCCTTAGACCATATGTTCAAAGAAAGCAGTAATCAGCTTTACAACATCAAAAACACTTGAGAAGCTGATGTCTTTACCAAGCCGAAGCTATTCAAGTGTGGTATTTCTTCTTCAGCGTTCATTCTCAAACTTCTGCTGGATCTCTCCTGTAGCAGTACTACTAGATCTCCAGCAGGATGCAGTCCAGAGAATGGAAATGCGCTGTGTCACCGTTTTATTTGCGCCAATGGCCCGACACATCCGTCTTCGGCGGAAAGTGTGGTATGACTTGCTGTCTTGTGCAAAACTGGTAAAAGTTATGCCACATTTTCATACTAATAAAGTGTGTGAAGAATACAGTGTTAGGTCTCTATTTGTCATAAAGTGTGTGAAGAATACAGTGTTAGGTGTGTATTTGTCATAAAGTGTGTGAAGAATACAGTGTTAGGTCTGTATTTGTCATAAAGTGTGTGAAGAATACAGTGTTAGGTGTGTATTTGTAATAAACTAATGACAAGCTAGGGGGTTCTGTCGTCAGTATCATGCTGGAAGTATATTTCCAGATTTATTTGTGTATATATTTCATGAGGCTAGCTTGAATTCTGGCTAGGTGATAATGTGGTACAGAGCATGTGCCAAGGTACCAGGTTCTAAATCCGACACAGGCAAATGAGCATCCGGACCGTTCAAAAAGCAATGGCAAACTATTGATGTATTTATATTGCCTAGAAAATCTCTACAGTCATAAAATTCTGGGTTGATAGCTATGTCCTAATAGGATATGGTAAAATTTTAGGTTGATGTCGGAGCTGCCCAAATAGAAAAAATATATTCCTGAACCAAGAATCAAACCCAAAGCCACAAAGTTAGTGCACTAACTACTGCATTATTGTGGCTCAACAGCTGGAAATATAGATTGTTTGCCTATAATAATCATGTGTGGTGCCAGCATAGGTAGAACCACAACATTCTATCAGCAGTTGCTGTGTATAAGTTCTACTGCTAACTCCTTTATGACATAATGTCAAATTATCAAGTATCTTCTTCTGCTGCCATTGTATCCTTGGATAATGACATGGTGGTCCCCCTTTAATGTTTGCTTGAAAAGTCACTATTTATTAATTAGCTTTATTCCATCATGACACTGTTCAAGAACAACTTTTGGCAGGGGTGAAACAGCATATTCTAGTTTGGATGTATAACGTTTGTTTGGATGTGTAACGAGACAGATCACATGCTAAAACTATTTTGCAAGAAACAGTTGAGGCAGAAGATGAAGCGGTGGTCACAGAAAATCTTGGATTGCCAACACCAAGGAATGATCATCCCAAATCACTGAAAGAAGGTGGAGAACTTTTTATGCTGATATCTTGAATGTGACACTCTTTTAGCCTTGAGGGTTATGATGTTATTAGTGCTGTTTGTATGCAGAAGGTATCACTATTGGCTATCAGACTACAACAGTAAACTCTCAGTTGATGACATGCCAATGTAGTGAGGTTGTCCTCTTGTGGAAGCCTCCCAGCATTTCAGAGAAACCACTTTGGAGAAACCACTCTTTTCATATAAGAAGTAAGAGCTAATCTCTCGTCATTTCTGGCCATCGAAACAACCAGTCGTAAATATTGAAAAGTAGGTGCTAAATGTGTATGAACTATTATAGCACCAGTAGTTCTTTGAGGGGTGAACTATTATAGCACTAGTAGTTCTTTGAGTTGTCAACTATTAAAGTGGTGCTAAATATGTATAAACTATTATAGCACCAGTAATTCTTTGAGGGGTGAATTATAGCACCAGTAGTTCTTTGAGGGGTGAACTATTATAGCACCAGTAGTTCTTTGAGGGGTGAACTATTATAGCACCAGTAGTTCTTTGAGGGGTGAACTATTATAGCACCAGTAGTTCTTTGAGAGGTGAACTATTATAGCACCAGTAATTGAGGAGTGAATTATAGCACCAGTAGTTCTTTGAGGGGTCAACTATTAAAGTAGGTGCTACGTTTGTATGAACTATTATAACACCAGTAGTTCTTTGAGAAGTCAACTATTAAAAAGAAATACATCATTAATACTACACATGTAAGTTACGACTGAGAAAATTGTCGATACCAGTAATTAAGTAGGAAAAACCAGAGGCAGATGTGTTGGGCCATTGGTGCAAATAAAATAGCAACATAAGGTATCTCCATTTTCTGCATTACACTGTCCTGGAAACCTAGTAGGAACATTATTTTGCTACAAAACAAAGTGGGAGTTTGAGATTAAACAAAAATAAAGCAAACACAAGGAAAACATGAAGATGACACCGTATTTCTCTTTCAGACATGGAAGAGACAATCTAGTTTATGACATGTGACTAATACAAAATATGGATTGCAGATGATAGGTGTAATTAGTAAGTTCTTATATTTATTTGACGAGTGAAGATGTGAAAACAGTTATAAACTATAGATAATCAAGCACATAGTTGGAAAAATTGTACATGTAAATTTTCACTGTGCTACAACAATAAAGATATTTTGTTTCTATCAAACTGATTTGTTTATGATTTCCCTTCCATTATTTTAAAATATACTTTATTTTTTAGCGTTCTCCCAAGTATGAAGACCTCACTGCTAGTGACATTTTATTTCCCTACCAAATTTTGCCAAACCCTGTCAGGAAGCTCAGAGGAAACAGAAGTATAAGTTACACTTATATCACTGTCTGATATAAGTTTACATTCCCTCTAGATTGAGGTGAACAAACAGACTTTATTGGCAGACATGTAAAAACAGGACTAAGAATAATAATTATTATAAGTGTTTAACATCAGATCAGAATGGCATAAGAAAGCAATAAAAAAAACACATCTTTTCAGAATAGAATATTGGTAAATCCACATGTTAAAGAGTGCTAATAATAAAGATGAATAAAGTTGTATTTGTAATCTATGTGGTATCGAACGTTTCATTTTTTATATCAGGATTTATATGATTTCTTGTGGTATCCTTTAAATTCATAATCCAGCTGTCAAACGAAGCTAATGAGGCACTGCTGCATTAGAATAAATTAATGAAGCCCTGAACTATATAAAAACACATACAATGGATGAATTATCTCTAGTCTACTCTACCCTGTTCTCAGGTGATGCTAATATCTGTGGCTATCTACATTACTTCAGGCCTTCCAACTAAAATGTAAACATGACCTAGGGAGCTAATTTCTGTGCATTCTATTGGTTGGCCTTGGCTATTTTTGACATGCTACTCTAAGAATGTAAACAGCGTCCAATCAAAAGCCCAACAATAATCAGGGTTCTAATTAGTTATATTAGAAGGTCTTTACTGTCGATAGTCATGCTAATATCACAGAGAACTTTTATTGTCTCATTTCTCCAAGTTTTTTCTATGATGGTAAACAGATTTCCAACATCTCTAAACTTAGAATGTCCTCGTGTGTATACAAATCTCTTCAGCTTACCGATTATGTCTACAATCAACATCTCTAAACTCAGTATGTCCCGATGTGCATACATTGACCCTTGTAATGTTCTATGCTATGTTCCTGAGGATACTTCAATACTTGTACGGGTGTTCGTTGTTGTTGTAATAGTCTTTGTCTCGATTGGTCCATTCTCAGTGACCTTAGTACACAAGTTGAAAGTTTTGACAAGATCACATTTTTTTAGGGATGTGGTTGTCAGGTATGGAAAACCTGCTCACTCGAGTTGCAAGGCGATTCGGTGCAACTAGAACAGACTTGGTTCAATTCCTATCAACGTTAAAAATTTTTTTCATTTATCCTCATGCTTCCTACTTGAATTTCCATGTGTATACATTCTCTTCAACTTAGTGATTACCGGTATGTCAGCATCAGAGAGCTTTAAATAGTAACTCTAGCAACATTGATCCTCATTTGTGTTTCAAACTTAGAAACATGGGTACCAATTTTCAGCTTTATGCAACAGGGACTCAAGAGTACCAAGATATGAATTCAGTGCACTAATACCTGAGCTAGACTCTTGCCTGAACTAGAAAGAAGTCATTTTATGGTCCCTTAGAATAAACACAACAGAAAAATTATCACAGTTAATGAATAAACAGATTTCACACAGGCAGACAAAAAATATAATATATAAATTAAAGAAAACTTTCAGAAATATTAGAAATATAAATTATATATTAAAAAACAATCAAAATAAAATAGATAAATTTCTAAAACACCGTAGATACATATTAATTTTACAGAATCATATTTATATCTTCCATCAAATAAAAAAATATGTTATAACTTTCATTTATGCTAATAACATATTTTGTAAACTTATTCTCAATAAGCACCACCATCATCGATCACACTTGCAAATAACACACTCAGAATGTGACACTTGTAAACAACACACTCAGAATGTGAGGAGTTTATATGTTAGAACTCTCTCTGGAATAGCTTATTTTCTTCCTCTTCATCAGTTGAGGGTTCATCATGAAATTCCTTTATTACAGGAGATGCATTGTTATGATGTTGAGGTTTCATTGCATATGTACTCTTGTCACGTACAGCAGCTTCTAAATCGTCGCTGTCATCATCATCATCTGCGCTTGGAAGCTGTCGGAAACCCATCTCATCATACTGCATGTGGCCAGATTTTTTAAGGCAAATCACAGCTACGATGAAAATGACAAGGAGAAGCACAACACAACCTGTGAACCAGAAAAACAAAACAAATTAATTTATAATACAGTAACTTGCATATCTGTGACTACGTCTGTACTTCTAATTCAAGTCTGCATTCAAGTACAGTAAATATCTGAAATTATCCCTACAGCTATCTGATACAAAAGTAGCAGAGTAAGATCACTGACCAATCAGTGTAATGTCATATTTGGTTACAAAACTGACCAATCAGTGTAATGTCATACTTGGTTACAAAACTGACCAATCAGTGTAATGTCATACTTTGTTACAAAACTGACCAATCAGTGTAATGTCATACTTGGTTACAAAACTGACCAATCAGTGTAATGTCATACTTGGTTACAAAACTGACCAATCAGTGTAATGTCATACTTTGTTACAAAACTGACCAATCAGTGTAATGTCATACTTGGTTACAAAACTGACCAATCAGTGTAATGTCATACTTGGTTACAAAACTGACCAATCAGTGTAATGTCATACTTGGTTACAAAACTGACCAATCAGTGTAATGTCATACTTTGTTACAAAACTGACCAATCAGTGTAATGTCATACTTGGTTACAAAACTGACCAATCAGTGTAATGTCATACTTGGTTACAAAACTGACCAATCAGTGTAATGTTATATTTGGTTACAAAACTGACCAATCAGTGTAATGTCATACTTGGTTACAAAACTGACCAATCAGTGTAATGTCATACTTGGTTACAAAACTGACCAATCAGTGTAATGTCATACTTGGTTACAAAACTGACCAATCAGTGTAATGTTATACTTGGTTACAAAACTGACCAATCAGTGTAATGTCATACTTGGTTACAAAACTGACCAATCAATGTAATGTCATACTTGGTTACAAAACTTATCAATCCATGTAATGTCATACTTGGTTACAAAACTTATCAATCAATGTAATGTCATACTTGGTTACAATACTTATCAATCAATGTAATGTCATACTTGGTTACAAAAATAATTCAATGTAATGCCATGCTTGGTTACAAAAATAACCAATCCATGTAATGTCATACTTTGTTACAAAACTACCAATCAATGTAATGCATAATAAGTTATAGAAATAAAAACTGTCAACATGGGTGACATGCCCACTAAAGTGACACAATTTACCAATGATTGTTACTGTCAACATCTGTGACATGCCCACTAAAGTGACACAACTTACCAATGATTGTTACTGTCAACATGGGTGATATGCCCACTAAAGTGACACAACTTACCAATGATTGTTACTGTCAACATGTGTGACATGACCACTAAAGTGACACAACTTACCAATGATTGTTACTGTCAACATGGGTGACATGCCCAAGAGCCAGGTATTTGATGTCATCTCTAAAATAACTTTACTGGCACTTGGACTGTTTATAACCTGCAATTGCTGATATCAAAGAAACACAAATTCATATTTTAGCTCATTTAAAAAAAAGGAACGTTTGATAGGAGACAAGCTAGCTCTGTTAATTAAATATTTCATTCACTGAGACGAAAAAAAATTACATCAAATCTGGAGAAAAGTTACAGACAAGTACAAAATGGGAATTGATTCCACAAACACTGAAAGAGTTTGATTTTGGTTAACAGCAGGTGCAGGACAACATCATGACGGACAGACATAAACTTGAAGTTAAAACTTTCAAATATCTAAGATCCTGCACATCATCATCATGACCATCATTAAGTAATATCTCCACAATGAAGGTTGGCTGCAACAGACCAACAGTCTCTTGCCTTGGTGGTGCACTCTATCAGACTATAACCAGTCAATCTTGTGATGTTTCTCTCCCACTTGCATCTCTGCCCACCTACTGCTCACCTTCTCTTGACTTTACTCTTACTTACCTGATCCCCGGGGATGTGAGCTTTCACTCTTTCGTCCTTGTGCCAGGTGGTAATAGGTACATCTCTTTCAGCTATTTGTGTCTGTATAAAGGGTATTAGTGATGGAGAGGTTTGGTGGTAACAGTTGTTTTTGTAGGTCTTGTGGTTCAGGGCATTCAACAAGTTGGTGTCTTACTGTTTCCTCTTCGTACCTGCTGCAGTATGATGTATGGTCTGCGGTAATTCTTTGCAGGTGTTTATTAAGTTGTTAATGTGTTGTTTGCAGGCTAAATATTGCAGTTTGATCTTTGCAGTGTAGTCTATTTATGCTGTCGTGTGGATTTGGATCTGCATATAGCTCTTTTCCTTTCGAGTCAGTGGCCAGCAGTTCATCCATTGTTGTTTACAGCTGTTGCAGATAATGTGTTGAGCTGTTCTAACGTTGGTAGAAATTCCTGCTTGGGGCATACTTGCTCCCTTTTTTGTCAATTTATCAGCACTTACATTCCCACTGATATCTGTGTGGCCTGGTATCCAATGTAGTGTAGCTATGATGCCATAAGATGTAGGTATGTTTGTAGCTTGAAGTATGTTGCTTAGTTTTCTCTGCTGTTGGATTCTAGTTTTTAAGGGCTTGTAGAGCAGACAGTGAATATTACTAGTTTCTTTGGAAGTGTTGCATCATTTTTGTATTTGGTTGTGATGTATGAGAGTGTTTCTGATATTGCTTTCACCTCTGCATCATAGTTGCTGCAGAACTCTTCACAATGAGCTTTGTCTGATAAACATAACCAAGGGAAATAACAAAAGAAAAATAAGAAGGTAGGCACATGATATGTGATTGTACCTTTTCTTTTTATTATGATGCATGGTTGTGAGAGTTGGACACTCAGATATTACAACTCCCTATTCATCTCTCAAATTAATAAAATAGTGGAAATGGAAGTCTAATCAAATAGCTAGTTAAGAAATGAATACATGCCTTCAAATACTAGTATTATAGGAACATTCTGCATATTTACTATAAAGTGGATAAGAAAAAAAAATGTGTACATGAGAAATAAAATGGAGATGCATAATGGTTCACAAGAATCACTACTTTCACTAAAAAAGATGACATTTTGCATAGTTTGGACATGTAAGTCAATATGATTTCCTGTCAAAAACAATTATTCAGGAACAATCAAAGGTTGAAGGAGCGATGGAAAGCAAAGAAAATAAGGACAGATAACATCAAAGAAGGAAGCACTTTTTCTAAGCTCATCTGCATTGCTAAAGGTTAAATATTGCTGGAGGACTGTGTGTTGATGCTTTCAATGCAGTACCCGCATGACCCGGATGGCTATGGGCTTTATGGATTATGTAAAAGAAATAGATTTCTATGTCTGATTACTAAAGGTATTTCTACCTACGTCTTGATTACTAAAGGTATTTCTACCTAATACAGGATGTTTATAAAGTCACTGTGCACGCATTTACATTACCGGTGACACTACATCATATGCATTGTGGGTATTTACTGCAGATCTGTGCGATGTCACCGACATAACAATGTTTATGAAAAAACACTATTGCTAATGACAATTGCACTTTGGGTAAAGTTGTTCATATCACAACAGTTATTTCTTGGTCACTCTGCAGCAGACATCAATATGTTGAGTCACACTGTAGACTAGACTATGGATATACACAACTTTCAATGACATCATACCAAGAACATATATTTCATTTCAAATTATGTGTACAACTACTTTACAGACACCCACATTTTATTTAAAATCATATATTACCCATATGCTTAATTTGTCTTAGGAATATACACAGAATATTATGATAAGACAAAATCACCAATAAAGAGCTGCTAACAGTCAGAAGAATAGACAAAATCACCAATAAAGAGCTGCTAACAGTCAGAAGAATAGACAAAATCACCAATCAAGAGCTGCTAACAGAAGAACAGACAAAAGCACCAATCAAGTGCTGCTAACAGAGTAGTCAGAAGAACAAGCAGACATCGTGACAGTTAATGGAATTGGATTGCTTATGATCTGAGAAGAGAGCCAGATGATCTTACAAAAGTTCTGATGTGTATCTCAGATGACAGACGTTAGAGTGGAAAAGTCATGATGACTCATGACAAAGAACAGAAGATGCGATGATGTAGATGGTGGGTCAGAATTTATGTGTACTCCGAGGGATAGTCGCTGCTTAAGCATGGTGTGGAAAGTTTGTTGTTGCCAAAAAGCTAATGTTTAAGTCTACTTTGGCCGATTTTGGTTACAGAAACAAGTACAAGCACATAAAACAATGGGTTAAATAGCAGTTTTACATATAACAAATACACAGAACTAGTTATGACCAGAAGGTCTTTACAAAAACAGAAGGGAATATAAAAAAAATAGCTAGATGACTACATACAATTCTGCAAACTTGCAAGATTTTGGAATAGGAAATTAGCAACCAAAAAATACAATGACGGATTTGCAAAGTTACGCAACAAAACTAATATACTAACTGTTCTATAAAACTATCCTAGAGCTGCATTGAATGACTCAATATTCACCATGAAATAATGAAATAGTAAGTTTTGCTGCTCTTGCATGATTCCTAGGGCTAGGAGATAGCTAAGATCGATAAAGCACCTCTATGTGATGCATTCTGGAAATGGGTTGTTTTGAAGCTTGTGCTAAATTCCTGGCCAACGCCTTAAAGGATTATCTCCAGGCAGTGCAGACTGAGATGGAATGAGATTTAAATGCATAAGTAATATCTCTTCACTATAAAGTTTGTTGCATCCTTGAAAAAATATAGTCAACAAAACATTTGTATGTTGTAAAGACATACACTACATCACATAAACATAGAGACGTACTGTACTCTTGTCCTTGTAGTGTGAGGCCATATAATGGAAAGTGTAATTCCCATGAGGTAAATAAAAGGCAAAGCTGCCTTCTTCATTTGTGTACTGTGTGTATCCAGATGGAATGACTTGTATGTGGACTTTGGCTAGGGGTTTCTTGGAATCCTTATCCACAACTGTTCCAAAAACTCCTTTTTGGGACTGTCACAGAATATAGAAAAAAACCGTTATATATCTATTTAAAAAAAAAAATTACCTAATCACATATATCTATCTATTCACTAAACACTTTGTTGCCTTTCTGCGTCAGGAGTATTAGAGTTTTCTGAAGATGGCCCGCTTGTGTGCTGAGTATATTGTGGAATTTGTCACCTCTTTTATTTCAGTGGTCCATAGTTTTTGTGGTTTGCCTTCACTGTATCTGTGTAGCATAGCTTGTTGTGGTATGCTGTCTGATGGTAGTCTGCTGATGTGTGCAAACCATTTGATCTGTTGTCTCTTAAAATATTCCAAGAATAGGGTGGTGCCTGTTTTTTGTTGATTGCCCTCATTTCTCACTCTATCTCTTAGCGATATTCCTAGGATTCTGTGTAAGCATGCCATTTCAGCTGTTACAAGTTTATGTTTGTCTTGTGCTGTCGTTGTCCATGTTTGGCATGAGTAGCACAGTGTTTGCATAATAATTGTTTTGAATAGTGTTTCAAATCACATCAATAGTTTAATAGTTGTCTTCTAATTTTGAGTTCATACTCAAACTCCTTCTGGAAGTCTTGTAGCAGGGCAATTGTCCTACTAGATTTCCAGCAGAATGTAATCAGAAATGTGCCAGAGAACATAAATGTGTTGTGTCAATGGTTTATTTATGCCAATGGTCCGACACATCCAGCTTCGGTAGTTCCATATTTGTCTTAAATGGCGAGACTGTCGACTAGGTGAAAGAGTTGATATCCACCCCAAATTCGGTTGAATCAGCTTGTGGTTCATAAGCCAATTGTTCAGATTGTACTTGCAATATGACTGGATATATTAGTAGTGTTGAAATATTTTTTTTTAAATGGCAAGACTGACCAGTCTCTATGCACCCAGAAAAAGTAAATTTTGGCCAGTCTGAGTCATGTGTCAGTCTTTAAGAGCTTGTCCTGAGAAAATATTTGGTGAAATAGATTTGTTCCACTATTCCTAATGTTATGCAAACTTTTACAAGAGATACTCCATTGTCATTGTCTGTGTTAGTAATGATATAGTAATGACTTCCTCTCATACTTAACATTCCTGGGGCTTTTTGCAATTTTCTTGCCTCTGGAATTAATGTTTCTGTTGTGAAGATGACCCTATTATGGGGATAGATGATGGAATTCTGTTACAGACACATATACCCTGAAAGTGTTCCTACATCCGGTCGGCTTCAAGTTCAGAACAACTCTTGCCATGATGTCCTTACACATGAAATGAGAATTTCAACCTCTAACAGTTAAAAATTGTCCTATCTCCTAGTTCTACTGTGTTTTTCTGTCAATAATTTTCATAGACTTACAAGAGTAAAACAATAGTAGGTCACAAACAAGAAGCATCTGTAAAGTCACCTTTGAAACTAGGCACGGATGGCTGTGGGGTGTCAACAACCTAAATCAATTTAGCTTATTTTAAAAAAGTAGGGTGCGCCAGACTTTTCTCACAGTGCTAGAATTCTTAGTAACGACTCAAAGCTTCTGTCAATATTGACAATGATTTCTATAAACTGGCAAGTTGATATTGCTTTACCATAAAAATTAACTGAGCTTACCTCCCTAATCAGTGACATGAATGACTGCCTGTTGTCAATCCAAATTTCTGCCAGTTTGTTAGAGGGAGGATATCGACAACATCCCAAGTTTAGCTCCACTGCAGCATGATGTAAGTGCCAATAGGCATGGGACTGGTACAAAAAGAAGGGAAATGTAGAGATTATTTAGATTGAGCCGAGTAAGGAATATTATTACACTTAAAATGATGTACCATGGTCCAGTATAAGAAAAATTTAAAACTGACATTGTTCGTGACCTCTTGTTCACAGACAATTATGCACTAAACACTACCAATCTGAAAGACAAGCAGGACAGCATGGACCTCTTTTCTTTGGCCTGTGATGCATTCAGTCTCACCATTAGTACCGCAAAGACATTAGTAATGTATCAATCAGCGCCAGGTAATTCACAACCAGTAATCACAGTAAAATATGAAATGCGTCTTTATTTTTTAAATTTTCACTTCGTTAAATAATGTATGTATTTACTTTGTTAAATAATGTATGTATTTACTTTGTTAAATAATGTATGTATTTACTTTGTTAAATAATGTATGTATTTACTTTGTTAAATAATGTATGTATTTACTTTGTTAAATAATGTATGTATTTACTTCGTTAAATAATGTATGTATTCACTTCGTTAAATAATGTATGTATTCACTTTGTTAAATAATGTATGTATTTACTTTGTTAAATAATGTATGTATTTACTTTGTTAAATAATGTATGTATTTACTTTGTTAAATAATGTATGTATTTACTTTGTTAAATAATGTATGTATTCACTTCGTTAAATAATGTATGTATTCACTTTGTTAAAAAAGAGGTCACATTTGCTTAACATGTATCCAAAGTTATACTGTTATTATAATTGCACCATTTTTCATTACTTTCAACATATTAAAACACTGCACAAATGTGAAAGTATTAAGGGATTCACCCCACAAATCACATAATGACACTACATTTCATGTGTGGAAACATATTGAAACGACATTGTAACCCAGATGAGCTATTTTTATAAATGCTACAGATATATTTACTGAAGTAGCAGAGCATGTTTGACAACCCTTGAAGTTGGTTACCAAGGGTTAACAGAAATTCATTGACTGTTGAACTTGGTTAAAATATAATAAAGTATTAATTTTGTGTATGTCATTAAGATTAAATATGGAGCCATTGTAATGAACTGTTTATGTAACTTGCCCGCTGACCCAGGTTTCGAGATCATTCATTATAATTATTTGTGGTTTGGCATACAAATTACACCCGTAGTTCATCCAGGAAGTAGGGTGCCAGAGATTGGTGTACCAGTTCCTTGTGGGAATGGGAAGGTATTGTTTAGCCACCTTTGACCTTCACTGTGTTGTTTAGTTAAATTCTCTACACCTTTCCGACTTAGTGATGAGAAGAGAAAGGTATGTATTGCTTTATTATCTGACTTTCCTTGTGGCTTCTTTTTAGGGATGGGCGAGGGAGGTGTTGTATTCTATAAGTATTCTTTGAAAGATTCATTCGGGCTATCTACGCCGTTACTGGCTTGAGTCGATGACGAAATCTGTGTTAAAGAAGACTACTTTCATTTTTGTACCTGGACACATGGGTATTAAGAAAATGAAAGAGCAGACAGACTTGCCAGCGTGGTCAGAGTGACTATTGGCATTAAATGCATCATATTGATATTTGAATGCAATCATGGAGTCGGACCAGTTGGAAGATATGGGATGGATTTCTTCTTCCGTATCCATGACTAGAATGCAGGACCTGGGAGTGAAGAATGGTGTTGCAAGAAACAAGTGGTATATAGGAATCAAAAGAAGAGTTATCAACCAACACAGAACCAGAACAGTCAATAATCACACGCTGAAGGATATACTGAATATGATATCAGAGCAACTATGGACTTGCCTGGAGTGCAGTGATGATGACCTGACTAACTAACCATCCATAAATAATAATGACTCACATCACTGCATCATTCTTACTTCATCTTTGTGTTGCAATTTCTTGTCATGACAGAAATCTAAGTATAACCATAACAAAGTTAAGTATCCAATGGTTCAGACAACAAATCAGCATATCTGAACATATCAATGTTTTTGTTGACTTGGGTTTAGATTTAAGTACATTGATTATCCTCTTCAGACATGTTTATATGTGCTCAAATCACCACTTCAGTAAATCTCTTAGTGTGTAGCGGCTCATTGAGACCGGCAATTCTTTGTTATAGGAGTGGTTCAATGTGACGTTTTCTTTACGACCGGCAATTCTTTGTTATAGGAGTGGTTCCATGTGATGTTTTCTTTACAACCGGCAATTCTTTGTTATAGGAGTGGTTCCATGTGATGTTTTCTTTACGACTGGCAATTCTTTGTTATAGGAATGGTTCAATGTGACGTTTTCTTTACGACCGGCAATTCTTTGTTATAGGAGTGGTTCCATGTGATGTTTTCTTTACGACTGGCAATTCTTTGTTATAGGAATGGTTCAATGTGACGTTTTCTTTACGACCGGCAATTCTTTGTTATAGGAGTGGTTCAATGTGACGTTTTCTTTACAACCGGCAATTCTTTGTTATAGGAGTGGTTCCATGTGATGTTTTCTTTACGACCGGCAATTCTTTGTTATAGGAGTGGTTCAATGTGATGTTTTCTTTACGACCGGCAATTCTTTGTTATAGGAGTGGTTCAATGTGATGTTTTCTTTACGACCGGCAATTCTTTGTTATAGGAGTGGTTAAATGTGACGTTTTCTTTACGACCGGCAATTCTTTGTTATAGGAGTGGTTAAATGTGACGTTTTCTTTACGTCGGCAATTCTTTGTTATAGGAGTGGTTCCATGTGATGTTTTCTTTACGACCGGCAATTCTTTGTTATAGGAGGGGTTCAATGTGACGTTTTCTTTACAACCGGCAATTCTTTTTTATAGGAGTGGTTCCATGTGATGTTTTCTTTACGACCAGTGGTTCAATGTGACGTTTTCTTTACGACCGGCAATTCTTTGTTATAGGAGTGGTTCAATGTGACGTTTTCTTTATGACCGGCAATTCTTTGTTATAGGAATGGTTCAATGTGATGTTTTCTTTATGACCGGCAATTCTTTGTTATAGGAATGGTTCAATGTGACGTTTTCTTTACGACCGGCAATTCTTTGTTATAGGAGTGGTTCAATGTGATGTTTTCTTTACAACCGGCAATTCTTTGTTATAGGAGTGGTTCCATGTGATGTTTTCTTTACGACCGGCAATTCTTTGTTATAGGAGTGGTTAAATGTGACGTTTTCTTTACGACCGGCAATTCTTTATTATAGGAGTGGTTCCATGTGATGTTTTCTTTATGACCGGCAATTCTTTGTTTTAGGAGTGGTTCAATGTGATGTTTTCCACAACCCTCCATCCCAACCCACAAAGTTCTGAGATAAAGATTAATATCAAATAAACTGTTACCATCAAACTTCCTGATTGGGCAAAGAACTTGTTATATTCCACCACAGCAGATGGAAATTTACCTGTGAAATTAGCAGAATTAACAGAATGAGTAACAAAATATTTAGCTTGTTTGGTATTAATGACTCCTCTTATAAATTTCAGGTACTATGATCGCAGTCCAACCACAGTTGCACCAATTAGTGCCTATTTGTGTGATATTTCCCTTGCCTATGTTTATCAGTTTATGTATATAATTTATTAATTTAAATATAATTATATTTAAGGTTAGGATTAATTATGTATGTAAAACATAACTAACCCTAACCCATAACCATAACCCTAAAAAATGAATGTTATAATTAATTATTGATTATTTATTGATATAATATTTAGATCAATTAACCACAAAATACGTAGGTAGGCACTAATGGGATACAAGAACGAAAACGGGGGTTGGACTATGATCATAGTACCAAATTTTATAATTAATTAGCCATACCTTTCAGTTCTTTTAGAGGAAGTAGCATTTTCATTTGATTCGTTTTTCTGATTAGAGATTTCACACAATCTTTAGTGTATGTTTTCCTGGCAGAAGGGAAGATGGTATAAAACCACATGTGCTGGAAAGTAAGATGATCTTTAGACACAGAACATCCTATGTAATCTATCAAGTTTCATAAGTAGTTTAAGCACTAAACCATGCTCAAAAATGGGTTCAAGAAGCTCTGAAAATTGATATAATTGCTTTTGAGTTTTCTCTTATGTACTATGTCCCTTTCAACAGAGAATCAAGAAGCCTGCCAAGAGTATTACTCCTGTCACATAATTCTACAGCTCAAGTAGTAATCCCAATGTTAATTCTACAGCTCAAGTGGTAATCCCAATGTTAATTCTACAGCTCAAGTGGTAATCCCAATGTTAATTCTACAGCTCAAGTGGTAATCCCAATGTTAATTCTACAGCTCAAGTGGTAATCCCAATGTTAATTCTACAGCTCAAGTGGTAATCCCAACGCTAATTCTACAGCTCAAGTGGTAATCCCAACGCTAATTCTACAGCTCAAGTGGTAATCCCAATGTTAATTAATGCATTAGTGAAGAGCTCCAGTAGAAGGTGGAGAACAAATGAAAAATTAAATGCATAGGTGAACAAGATGTCATGGTCCAACTCAAATCCACAACCTTGTGAATGCAAGACTAATGGCTTCATTACTACACCATGAAGGTTCTAAAAACTATATCATCCAATGCAGATATTTTTAACCTTTAGGGCTCTGACTTAAAATTACACAATATCCCCCCTGGGCATGACTTATTTTATGGAAAATTTGCGTTATTGATGGTGGGTGTTTTGAAAACGTCATAACTTTTTTGTTTTAAAAGATATCAAAATAATCATCCTACTAGATTTCCAGCAGGAAGTAGTCTTATGAATAGGATTGTGTTGTGTCACCATTTCATTTGTGCCAATGGCATAACACATCTGACGTTATTATGGTAATGAATATATCCTTTGTTTTTCACCACTTCCACTAAATTGTAGACATCTGTAACTGTATCACAATAGGCTGCATTGTTTTTATTATTAATGTATTTTTTGCATGATAAAGGTATTTTGGTAATAACACTAATTTGGTCTGTTTTTATAAAATTACTTACGGTACTTTATGGGATAATGTGTCCACACTTTTAATGATTCACTCCATACTTTATTTAATGAAACAAACTATCACTAAAGGCACATACAACACAGCATCCATCTATCTGCGCACAATATGCTGAGAGGTCCCTTCTTCTCCCTCCCCGGAAGACCCTTAAGTCAAATGATCGGTAGCAGACGCTGCATGTTTTTTATCTCCACTTCATGGAAGTTGTATGAAATCCAGCCTAATATTAAAAAGTTGGAATGTTGCAATGAAACTATCATTATCCCGCAATGAAAATTAACACTAAGTTTTAATGTTTTGTTTTTCATTTTTATTCCATAAGAAACATGACGTCTTAAAACAAAATTATGACACAAAGACATTTCATACACTACCTGCTTTGTCAGAACACCCATAATCTTTGGATTTATTTGATTCTCGACCATTGATAAAGGCAGTGGCTAGGTCTGCAAAATAAATCAAATTAAAAACAACACTGGACATTTGAATTCAAAATATATGAATGTCAGATTTCTTATGTGCATCTTTTTTTTTACTTTCAGTATAAATACACTAGCAATTATTTTTTAATAAAATATAATATGTTTCGTATAATATATGGTATATAATATGAAGGACTCAGCTCTTTTTCTTCCACCCTCTCTAGTAATTAGAAGTAGGAAAGCACTGTTTATTCTTGACAGTTGACACTGTTTCCAAAACTTCTATTAGTCTATTTTTCCAGTAATTAGAAAGATATATTAGCTGTTACCCATTCAAGTTTTTTATTAGTAGTAACACTACGTATTACCTATTCCTGCTCATATAACTTGGATGATCTGTGTTATCATAGCCCTCTCCTCTCCTGAGTATGTGGGTTTTCCCAATATTCTTGTCATTTCATAAAGCCAATTTGAACTCAATCTATATCTATTTGCTAAACCCTTTATTGCCTTTAAGCGTCAGGGGTAGAAGAGTTCTCTGTAAAATTGCCCTTGTGTGTGCTGAGTATATTGCAGAATTTGTCGCCTCTTTTATTTCAGTAGTCCATCGTTTTCATGGTCTGCCTCTACGTCTGCCTTCAATGTTTATTCTTAAGGTTAACACAGAACTGGAACTATCAGCTGCTACACACCGAGATATTTATTTAAGCGGAGATCTGAGCACCTATGCATATGTCCAGTGTGTGGATATCACAATGAATATACCTATACCAGTACAGTGACCTATTTCTCATTATCTAAAACTGACCTTTGTCCACTGACCCAAAGTAAGAGATGACATTTTCACCACTGCGGACATTAACAACAACAGGAGAACTGGACAGCTCCAGCGCTCTTTTCACAGCTTTTGTTTCAACTTGTTCCTCAATTTTTCCATAGTCTTCACTCTCTGCATAGATAATACATAACAAATACACAGTTAAATGAAGAAAATTCATGTGGTTTGGGCATGTCACATAACACAACACTCTGTCTAAGCAACCATGAAGGAACAGTGGAGGGTGGAAGAAGCAGCGAGGGAACATAGAAAATTGTGGATTAGGTGAAATGGACAGAACTTGAACTCTACATGTTCATCCATTCTGCAGGCTACATGAAAAAATGGAAATGTACCAAGCTGGGTAGCAATGATCATTAATCTCTACTACACTCGTTTCACTGTACCATGTGTATCTGTACCATGTATATCTGTACCATGTGTATCTGTACCATGTGTATCTGTACCATGTATATCTGTACCATGTATATCTGTACCATGTATATCTGTACCATGTGTATCTGTTCCACTGCCGACTCTTCGACCACACAATGATAAACTATCCAGTATCTACTCATTAAATAATCAAACTGTCAGAGGATATCTGACAAAGTGGAGAGTGACGCAGTCAAACAACCTCTTTGACGCCTCCGATTCCAAAGTTTGTTATAGCTGTAGGTGGAGTTATGGATAAGCTCTCAAACTCCAGCTTTAAATGCTGACATAGTGTGCATCTCAAATATATTTTAGCAGCACATCCAACGCCTGACCTACTCACAGTAGAACTGTTGTGTACAAATAGGAGGAAGGGCAAAAGTGAGTCTCTGTCACCTCAAAACCAGGTGCTTTGGGTAGCGAGACTCATCAGTGGAAAAGCAGCTCATCTAGAAGAATTTCAAACTACCTGCTGCCATGTAAGTTCTGGCTTTTCAGTCAGTCAAGCAGATCATACCATATACAAGCGGACAGAAGGCAAAGGGAAACCACCACCACATTTCTCCCAAGAACAGTTATCCATCACTACTTCTAGATAAATACAAATGTACATTTCTTCATAGAGTTTACATAGTTAAACAAGTATCATTTGCTGAAAACAGATGTGTTGGATCATTGGCACAAATAAAACAGTGACACAATGCATTTCTATTTTCTGGACTACATCCTGCTAGAAATAGTACAACCATTGTCCTCCTATAAGAGAGATTCAGTGGGAGTTTGAGAATGAACATTGAAGAAGACAAATATAATTTTCTATAATAACAGAGAAGAAACCTCCCAGACCACTTTAAACAAGATGCATATAGTAATTTTTAACATCAGTACACACAACTAATAAATATATATAATATATATACTAACAAATATAAAATATTAGTAAATGGACGTGTATAACAGGAAATAATAAATAATACCAAAAATGTCTATTTTTTGTTAATTCCTATTTACTGTTGTTTTCCATTTATTATTTTCGCTTATTTATTATCATTTTAGTATAGTACAAACATCGTATTTTCTAAACCTTAGTGCTGAATCACCCAATGAATCACAACTGGATGTAAGTGAAGATATGCGAAGACCAAATGACGATGACTTAAATTCACGGAGGTAAACCCACCTAACTGTATAGACAGCCCAGCATAAGAAAATTATTGCAGAAGAAGAAATAATGTTGAGGAATTTATGAAGCTGAACAGACAGATTAATAATTCTGTTATCAGGTACAATTTTGCATAGGTGCCAACTAGTACAGATTTTCCATATTGATAAGGATTTCAAGCCCCAAAAATAATAAAAACCAAAATAAACAACCTGAAATAAAAATAATTATTTTGTTTTAATAAAGGTCACTTGGTGTTAAATTTCCTAGTAATTATTACTAAAGTGAACATTTTATTTCAGCTCAAATTGAGGGGCCAAATTTTTTTTTTAATTGTTTAAAAAAATTTAGTGGGGTTTTTGGGATGTTTTTTTTTGGGGGGGGGGGGGGTGTTTGCTAAATATGGACATTTTTAAAATTGAAATACAGAAATAAATAGTTAAAAATAGAGATTTATGAGAAAATAAGTTGACATCTATGATTTTGTGTGATGCAGCATGTATTAGAAGAAGTATCTTTTTTTTTCAAGCATATGATTAAATGTTAACTTTTGAACACACACTGGAGTTGTTACAATATACAAATGAAATGTTATTATAACAGCAATGGATATGAGAAATATTGCAAAAAGTAACATATTCACCTCAACTCAAACTCACCATAGAAGTTGGTATCAATATCCACACTTTCAGTATTTGTGTGACCACTGCCAGCTTCACATGTACCAGGGGTTGCTAGCCGTGAACCATCAACGTTGACTGCTGGCATGATGTAGATATGCATTTCTTTCAGGAGCTGAGAGCACGACAAGGCATACAAAACTTGTATTATGAACAAACAAAGGCTACAGTGGACAAAATTTGATTAAAATTTATCTGTAGCGTTAGTAAGAAGATCTTTGGTAATCAAAGATCACATGGAATAAATTGCACATAACAATATTATAAATGTTTGAAGCATATTCACATAGCACATTACTTTCAACTACTGATAACATTTTATACTTCTCATACATTCAGTTGAGTACTATTTTCATTTGAATGGCACTATTGTTTCGTTGAATTAGTTCTTGCAAGTTGGAATTGTGAGACTGTCTCACAAGTACTACTTCAATCATACAGTAAGATATTTTGTTGAAACTACTGAAAACTATATGTACATGTTTTTTCCAACTTTACAGTAAAAAATTCACATCATCTGACATAGAAGAAGGAGCACATATCACAGACCAATAGTGAGCCAACATAGAGTATTAGTAGGCATCTATGACAGTATCAGATTAAACAAGTACGCAGCCACAGTTCAAATAGTGATGCTTTCCAAGTAAGATTGCAGTAGTGAAACAATATGATTCCAAGTAAGATTGTGGTGGTGAAATAATATGGTTCCAATGTTTACCTGACGTCTAATAATGAGAAGCGTAAAGTATTTGTCGAGTGCACTCAGCAATGGTTTAATGGCCATCAATATGTATAATTGATGTAAAAACAAATGAAATAGTTTGCACACATCAGCAGACCACAGCCAGCTATGCTACACAGATAAGTGAAGGCAGACCTAGAGGCAGACCACAAAAACGATGGACCACCGAAATAAAAGAGGCGATAAACTCCATAATATACTCAGCAACAAGAGGGCCAATTCCAGAAAATTCTTCTACCCCTGACGATGAAAGGCAACACAGGGTTTAGCAGATAGATAGATATAAAATCATTTTGGATTGAGATTCTGATGAAGAATTCTAGAGAATTTTGTTGTTTTCAAAGTAGATATAATAGCACATTTGTTCATTATGAAATGACATGGAACAAGTATGGACTGAATATACTGACATGGACTACAGACAACACCCGATCCAAGTCTGGAGAACAATGCATGTGACAAGGTAAGTTAAATCTACATGTTTTATTTATTTCCCCAGCGATATTATGTTAGTTTGGTTATGAAACAACATAAATGCAATAGACTGTGGTGAGTGAAAGAATGTTATCAGGGTTGTTATATTGGACAATAAAGTGAGTGATTTTTAAAACCTTTTTTTCTCCTTCAATTTTTACCCCTTTTCCCATCTTTACAATCTTCTCACACCTCTTGTATCACATACCGCCGAAGACGGATGTGTTGGGCCATTGTCGCAAATAAAACCGCGACACAGCGCATTTCCATTTTCTGGACTACATCCTGCTGGAAATCTAGTAGGACCATGGTCCTGCTGTAAGGTAGATCCAGCGGGAATTTGAGAATGAACGAAGAAGAAGAAGTAGTATCACACATGCACAAACAAAACTTACAGCAATACATATGGTGTTCAATTCTTTGTTTACATTTACAAAACGCGCACGCACACACACACACACACACATTTATTACAACCCACCTGATGAATATATTCATCCTGCTTGTACTGCTGACATAAATATGTTATCAACTGTAACAACATCTCACGTGAAGTCATCTCCTCTCCATGAATGTTTCCTACAAGCAATACTCTGGGAAGAACATGCCCTGACATACCTTGTCCAAAATGCATCATCCAGATATCTGAGTCTAACTTGGTCTTGCCCAAACTTTTAGCACAAAAGGGGAAAAAAAACACCTTGAAATTAAACAAAGCAACATCATAATGAAGAATAATAATGATAGTCACCCATCACAGACAATGATGACAAGAGTTTCAGATTTGCATTGTTGCATCTCTCTTCTACATGTGGTGCTGACCGGAAAAATCCTATTACGGCATTGAATTCCCTATCACATTTGAGACGTATGGTCAGAGTTGGACATCTGTGTGTTTGTTTTTCTGTTATTTCGGGCAGCACTTTGACCTATGTGCCTCTACAATGCATTTTGAGTCTTCTTCTCAGTGATGCTAGCACCTCTGCTTGTGTTTCTGCTGCTCATTAGGTGATTATGAGCGATAGATTTTATGGTGATATTCATGTGGAAGCTCTTTAGAGACAGTTTGAGAGAATCCTTACAGCATTTCTTCTGTCTACCAGCAAGCCTTTTGTTTTTATCCCATTGGCCGCGGAGGTATCCTTAAGGATATGATGAAAAGTTACCATCATTTTGCAGACATCTCCTTAAGGAGCGCTAGTTCATGTGTCCGTATAATGTATTGCAAAAAGCAATTAAAGGTGTTCAAATACTCTGATTGGCTAGTTCAAGCTGTCTAAAGGTCATCTAAAAATAGATGACCTTTTGTAATTGAACAAGAATGTAAAAACTTTTGAGTGTCGACATTGCTGCACTTTCTTTGTGTAACCATCTTACCTAGATCTACAAAAATGACTCAGAATAAACTTGATGAATCAGAAATTTATAAACTTTTGGAAGAAAGTATTTCTGATAATTCTAGCATTAATTTATTATGATGCAGGAAGTGATTTATAAAGTGTTAATTTGCATTGTGATACTAGTACTGATTTGGAGAATATAGATTCAGATGATATCTGCAGTGCACATATTTTAAATTTGTGGTCAGACACATTTGATGCGGTAAGTTCCCCATTTCCATTTATAATGTTTCGAAATAATGTTTCCTTTTGCAAGACGGATATATATTAACACTTTGCTGACCAATAATCCTGAACATTTCTATCTCTCATTACCAAGAGTGCTTGTAAATCTTTAATTTTTAGTGTTGTGTTTGAAAATCAGAATGAAATATTTACAGCGTCACAATGGATGTTTATTTATGAGAAATCAGAATGAAATATTTACAGCGTTACAATGGATGTTTATTTATGAGAAATCAGAATGAAATATTTACAGCGTCACAATGGATGCTTATTTATGAGAAATCAGAATGAAATATTTACAGCGTCACAATGGATGTTTATTTATGAGTAATAAACTTAATTTATGCAACTTATTTATGTGATCATGGTGGCCATCTTGAATTTACTAGGCTATTTATAGATACTTGCAAGTACTTTTTGAAATTGATTAATTTCTATGATTTTAAGACTAATGTGCTCATAGTTATTGCATTAAAATGTTAAGAATATAGACAGTAATCAATAAAATGTACATTATTGGCATACAAATTCAACAAATAGTCATACATTTCAACATGAAAAAAATATTAAAATTTGGTAATATAAAATGAAATTTGTGTTTTTATTATATTTTCATTTCTTGAGTAAATTGTGTGTCAGCAGATTCTATTAATGAATAATTGTGAATGTTTTGAATAGTTCTGTACATCTGGTTAGCCTGAACTACTTTCTTCATTAGTGGTGGTTGAAGTTGTAGGCATGAGTCTCTGTAAGAGTCTCCATCGATGCCGCTGATAATCCCCAACAGTGTGATATAATTTGAAGCAAGGCATCAATTGGGCATCATTAATTTTATTAAATTAATTGTGTACTGGAATCAGCAGGCACAAAGAGTTTAAATCCTTAATTTGTGAGTTTGGCTGGTAGGTATTGGTGGGTTTGACTGGAAGGTATTGCTTGAAATATATACATTATTTGAATTGCACCATCAATTCATTTATTGACAGCTCGTGACCATGTGTGTAATGTTGAGTGTAGGTTGACAAAATGATGTCAAGAAGTGGTCTTATCTTGAACAGGGAATCATAGCCTGGCTGTCCTCATAGAATTCAAACCTGACTATTATTGAAGTGTAGGTTTCTATCTAGCAGTTGATCTCTGTTCCTATTCATGAATATTGAATGTAGTGTGTCGTTAACTAATAGTTCTTGCACCAGGAGTCAGAAACTGCTGTTTTGCAACACATTCTCATTGCAATATGTAAGCCAATAAAAACAGAGATCTCAACTGTATCAGTTCTGTTCCAAGATAAATTCTTGGATTTAGCACTGCCTGTGTGCTCAGTTAGGTGGTTTATTTAGCACTGCCTGTGTGCTCAGCTAGGTGGTTTATTTAGCACTGCCTGTGTGCTCAGCTAGGTGGTTTATTTAGCACTGCCTGTGTGATCAGCTAGGTGGTTTATTTAGCAATGCCTGTGTGCTCAGCTAGGTGGTTTATTTAGCACTGCCTGTGTGCTCAGCTAGGTGGTTTATTTAGCAATGCCTGTGTGCTCAGCTAAGTGGTTTATTTAGCACTGCCTGTGTGCTCAGCTAGGTGGTTTATTTAGCACTGCCTGTGTGCTCAGCTAGGTGGTTTATTTAGCAATGCCTGTGTGCTCAGCTAGGTGGTTTATTTAGCACTGCCTGTGTGCTCAGCTAGGTGGTTTATTTAGCACTGCCTGTGTGCTCAGCTAGGTGGTTTATTTAGCAATGCCTGTGTGCTCAGCTAGGTGGTTTATTTAGCACTGCCTGTGTGCTCAGCTAGGTGGTTTATTTAGCAATGCCTGTGTGCTCAGCTAGGTGGTTTTCATCATATGAAATGAATGACAGTGTCAGGGGAAATTTTTTTTAATTCGATGCACTGATAGCTGTGCACGTTGTGACACCTTGGTGTTCAGTGTATGGAGCAAGAGTATTTAGCTTAATAAGTTTGTTTCTAACAAGCTTTCTCCATGCTGAATGATTTTTTAGCACGTCAGCCCTTTCATGGCCAATTCTGTCATGCCTACCTTCAATTTCAACCCTATTTACAGTTACTAAATCCCCTGCATTTCTTCTGCTGTGATTATTTGAATTATTGTCATTAGGTATGTCATTTTGGCTATTGAAACTGCTTCATGAGACATCACTTTCAGATTTAGATTCGCTCCAAGAATCAGAATCATCTCTGCTGCAATGTTGGTAAACATTTTCTGCCCTGGTGATTATATCAGACAGGCTAACTTGTGCAAAAACAATGAGATATGGATAATATTTTATCGACACATATCGCTAAATGTCATAACTGGTGGGAGCAGCCATTTTACAATGGCGTAGTGCCTTGGATAAAGTACATTTAGTATCACTATGGCAGTCGAATATCTGATGCATCATAGCAATTTCTGCGATTGTTGAAATAGGTAACCACGGTTCTATACCAGAAATTCGGCAATCGTCGAAAATGGTCAGCAAAGTGTTAAAGGTTTTACATCTCCTCCATAATATAAAGAAGCATTATGCTTGTAAATTCATAAATTAGAGTACACAGTAATAATACACTCAAATTGTTCAATGCAGGAATGCGGTGGGCAAATTGGTTAGGGGAAAAAAAATTGTACTGCTGATTTGACCTATTTACTCCAGCAGCCAAAGGGTTAAGGAGGTCATCATACATCAGCTGTTTTGGGATGTGTTCATCATTCATGCATACAATCAAGTCTGGCCCATCTCCGTTAAGTATTTTTCAGCATTGTAAAAATGCGTGAGATAATGGTTCTAGTATGTCTTCATCAAGAATAATAGTCAGTTTAAAATAACCTGTGATGAGGTATAAAGTGAATCCAATTTTATTTTGGAATCTTTAAAAGAGTAACTACACTATGTTAGGGTAAAGGAAATAATCCATTCAGAAATGGACCCATCCTACTACAATATTTTATTTATATAATATATCTTCATTTAGTTCCTCTAGCCTGTAGAAAAGATACCGTTTCCTTCTCTGTTCGTGGAAGGTTCATAATATTCATGGTATCAACATTCATAGAAGCCATTGTTTTGTGGATGAAAAATGACATATTGACACAGTCTGCAGAAGACGGATGTGTCAGGCCATTAGCGTAAATAAAACGGTGACAAAACGCACGTCTATTTTTCTGGACTACATTCTGCTGGAAACTTAGTTGGACCATTGTCCTGCTACAAGAGAAGTCCAGTGGGAGTTTGAGAATGAACGCTGAAGAAGAAAATATAGACACATGATGTTGACAAAAAGGACTTTTTGGTAAATTTGTGTGCCTGCGTACCAGGAAAGTACCCAATAGATATCTCCATCATCTGCTTTGCACTAAATGACCAGTTGATATCAAATGAGGAGTTGTAGAAGGTTCAAAGGGCATAGAGGAGGACTAACCTCATTGTTCTCAGGTTTCCTAATATGTACTTTGCCCCTGTTAAAAAAGTGGTAAACCACCTGCCAAAATTTACCACCCTAGCACGTACCTCCATAGCTTTAAGCGACAACCCGAGAAATCTCTGAAAATATTCACTTTGTAAACAAGATGTCTCTTGAGCGCAAGGTGACAACACTACCCCAGGGAAAACCCCAGTTATGGAACAGAACACACCAATGCCTGGTGGTGAGAGAAAAAAAAAAAAAAAAACACAGAGATGGATAGGATACACCTTCAGAAAGTAGATTGACAACATAACTAAACAGGCACTGGACTAGAATTTGCATAGAAAGAGGAGAGCTGGAAGACTGAGGAGCACCTGTGGAACAGCAGAGGAAGATACCGAATAAATTGGGAGCTTGTTATTGTTAAAGAAGATTGTGCAGCACAGAATTCATTTTAAAGTGACAGCTGCAGCCCAATGTTCCACAGGCAACTGAAAAGAATTTGTTCGCAGCCGTAGCTATTTTGTTTCTTCTTCATTCCTATTTTTTTATACTGTTTTTGTTTTCTACTGTAATATGTCATTACTACTTTGGTCTTCTTTATGTTAAATGTCATCTAGTCCCTTTGCATTATTTTTTTCTATTTATTGTCTCCATTACTCTTGGATTTTTTCCATGATGAAGACCTTTTAATTAAAAACATTGATTCAGTTTGTCTTATGAACTATAAAACAGTTCACATTTGTGTTCTCCTTTCCCTGCCTATTTTTGGTAAATAGTTTCACTGCAATCCCACATATTATCATCTATTTTTGGTAAATAGTTTCACTGCAATCCCACATATTATCATCTATTTTTGGTAAATAGTTTCACTGCAATCCCACATATTATCATCTATTTTTGGTAAATAGTTTCACTGCAATCCCACATATTATCATCTATTTTTGGTAAATAGTTTCACTGCAATCCCACATATTATCATCTATTTTTGCAAGCTTAGGCAATATACCCACATTATTTAGTGTTTACCTTATCATAGTAACAATTTCAGAACATGAAGATGAGACATTTTTCAACAGATCAGTCATTTGTGTATAGTCATGATAGTTGAGTACTTGGTTTCCTGTACTTTCCTGTTTTAGAACAATGGACTGAGCTTGAGGAGTGTTTTCAGTCAGAAGAATTCGTCTTGTTACTTCACTGTAACCTGAGAATTAAATATGTCTAGTTATTACATTATAGTCTTATACATACAACAAAGTAGACCTAATTACTGCATTTAGCCTGAGAAATAAATATGTCTAGTTATTACATTATAGTCTTATATATATACAACAAAGTAGACCTAATTACTGCATTTAGCCTGAGAAATAAATATGTCTAGTTATTACATTATAGTCTTATACATACAACAAAGTAGACCTAATTACTGCATTTAGCATGAGAAATAAATATGTCTAGTTATTACATTATAGTCTTATATATATATACAACAAAGTAGACCTAATTACTGCATTTAGCCTGAGAAATAAATATGTCTAGTTATTACATTATAGTCTTATATATATACAACAAAGTAGACCTAATTACTGCATTTAGCCTGAGAAATAAATATGTCTAGTTATTACATTATAGTCTTATACATACAACAAAGTAGACCTAATTACTGCATTTAGCCTGAGAAATAAATATGTCTAGTTATTACATTATAGTCTTATACATACAACAAAGTAGACCTAATTACTGCATTTAGCCTGAGAAATAAATATGTCTAGTTATTACATTATAGTCTTATACATACAACAAAGTAGACCTAATTACTGCATTTAGCCTGAGAAATAAATATGTCTAGTTATTACATTATAGTCTTATATATATATATACAACAAAGTAGACCTAATTACTGCATTTAGCCTGAGAAATAAATATGTCTAGTTATTACATTATAGTCTTATACATACAACAAAGTAGACCTAATTACTGCATTTAGCCTGAGAAATAAATATGTCTAGTTATTACATTATAGTCTTATACATACAACAAAGTAGACCTAATTACTGCATTTAGCCTGAGAAATAAATATGTCTAGTTATTACATTATAGTCTTATACATACAACAAAGTAGACCTAATTACTGCATTTAGCCTGAGAAATAAATATGTCTAGTTATTACATTATAGTCTTATATATATACAACAAAGTAGACCTAATTACTGCATTTAGCCTGAGAAATAAATATGTCTAGTTATTACATTATAGTCTTATATATATATACAACAAAGTAGACCTAATTACTGCATTTAGCCTGAGAAATAAATATGTCTAGTTATTACATTATAGTCTTATACATACAACAAAGTAGACCTAATTACTGCATTTAGCCTGAGAAATAAATATGTCTAGTTATTACATTATAGTCTTATACATACAACAAAGTAGACCTAATTACTGCATTTAGCCTGAGAAATAAATATGTCTAGTTATTACATTATAGTCTTATACATACAACAAAGTAGACCTAATTACTGCATTTAGCCTGAGAAATAAATATGTCTAGTTATTACATTATAGTCTTATATATATACAACAAAGTAGACCTAATTACTGCATTTAGCCTGAGAAATAAATATGTCTAGTTATTACATTATAGTCTTATATATATACAACAAAGTAGACCTAATTACTGCATTTAGCCTGAGAAATGCAATATAGTAGATCTAATCCACAACAAATACCAAAGTAGGTCTAGTTGCTACAATATAACATTATAAATAAAACAAAGTCATTATAACATGAGATAAAATAAAGTAGGTCTAGTTGCTACATTATATCATGAGAAATATATAACAGTAGTTCTAGTTACTACATTATAACATGAGAGAAATACCATAGTAGTTCTAGTTACTACATTATAACATGAGAGAAATATCATAGTAGCAAAGTCTAGTTATTGTATTATAACTTGATAAATAAAACAAACAAGTCTTGTTACTACATTATATCCTGAGACATAGAACAAAACATTTATAAATACTACATTATAACTTAATAAATACAACAAATCAGGTCTTGATACTGTATTATAACTTAAGGAAATACAACAATGTCAGTCCAATTACTATATTATAATTGAGACTTACATTTATTACAATATAATCTGTGAAGCCATCAATCCTGTAGATCCTTATTTGATAATCAAACATGTTTGTTTCTATGATACACAACCAGGAAGCAAAGCAAGGTCTAAGGCAGTGTGTTTCTTACTGCTAGTCATGAATAAAATCTCAACAACACACATTACCATATGCCACATCATAATATGCACTTCCTAAGAACAAACACAATCAAGAATAGGAACTTCAGATGAATATAGCTACAGCACTGGCAAAATGATTGTTCAACACCTTCTTTTGAGATGTCCAGGCTCTGATGAACAGAACCCACCAAAGATGGAACATGTCAGCCTAAATTGGCATGTGTACATAGCAATGGAAATTGGATATGTACGCACCATGCAGTTGATGACTGCTGAGATTTTTTACACAAAGTGGGGGCTGCTTATGTGGTTCATCATCAGCAAGGGGGAGCTCTGAAGCCACAGCTTCGAATGGGTCCACAAAAAGCTACTGACGACTCTGTATTTGGGATCTAGGATTAAACAATAAAGGTTGTCTAAAATGACCAATGTCCATATCAAAAGTGTCCCCAGACTACAGAACATATTTTGCAGAAATGTTCACTCTTTAGTGACTTGAGGACTCAAGCTGGCACCAAGAGAGAGACTGGAAGTGAAGCTGTGGGGCAACCGTGAGGACCTGCTGATGACTGAATTTATAGAGGCAGCCCTCTTACCTGTATAGACTATTGAACATAGAAAATTAATTGCAGAATAAGAAGCATTGCAGAAACGAATTGTATAACTAATTGCAAAAAACTAATGATAAACAGAGAAAATGTATATGGTCATCACCAGATCAATTTCAGGACATTGTCATTTTTGCCTGTTTTGTTGAGTTACGCACCTTCCAAAAATGGACATGATAAAGTTACGCACCTTTCAAACATGGACGTGATGAAGTTACGCACCTTTCAAACATGGACGTGATGAAGTTACGCATCTTTAAAACATGGAATTGATGAAGTTGCGCACCTTTCAAACATGGATGTGAGCACAATTTGGTTATATCAGAGCTTTTGACCGTTAAAAATAATGGAGGGAGCAGTTCAGGCAATCCTATCATCACAACCTACCTATAGAGGCATAGACAAGATTTGATCAATTTCAAGATAAACTATATAGTGATGTTAACCCTGGACTGAACCACAATTTTTTAGAACTGATTAAAATATACTTGAGTACATGAAAAAAAAAGAGACCAAAATGCAACATTTTAAAATATCACCTGGAGCTTCAATAGTTATTGTGTGGTGACCAGCTGTGGCTAATACAAAGAACGATGATGTCATATCTTGTTTGGGTTTGCTGTCAAGTTGCAGTGAGTATTTCTGAATCACCTCTCCTTTTTCATTCTTTACCTCCCCTTGAATGCCTGATTTGACAAACAAAATGAATTTGTAAAGATTGGATATTATTGTCATATCATTTATCCATTCATAAACAAAAGGTTAAAAGAATGTAGAGGATTGACTTCACTGTACTCATTTTTCCACATGCACTCCATCACTCTCAACAGAGTGGCATGCCACCTACCGAGAGTACCACTCATAGCACGTAACTCCGTAGCTTCAAGTAATAATCCACAGGGATCTCTGAAAATATTTACATTGTAAACAAGTAAATACAAGCTGGATTTGAACCCATGCCCTCTTGAACACGGCGAACATGTTTAATCACTACGCAAGGGAGATCCAAAACAAATGGTATGCTGTGGAGAAGCTACTTTTGCAAATTTCACATATATGTGTGAAGTATGAACATACATATATATATAAAGTAAAAAGAGATGGCTGTCATATTTAAATGTTTACCGATGGTTAGGTTTCATATGCATATTAATTTACACAATATACATTAAAGGAAATGGATAAAGATAGAGTATAATTCTCTAATGAACTCAGCAGCATAATTTTAATCTATAAATCTATAGCAGAAAACTCATCCAAGAATTGAGAATATAGATTAAAAAATAACTGCTGCATTGGACATTTTACTCTTAAGCTATTCTGTTAAAATCCATCAAATGCATCCATATTGAATATATGGTTCATGTTTGCATATGGGGGCTACTGTTTTTACGGGAAGCAGAACAAAACATTATAAGGGGCAGGCAAATCTATGTTCTTCATTTTTAAGCAATTGTTTCCCTTGGCTATAATTAATCAGCTATTTACAAGGGATGTATGGATGGGGTTCTTAGTGGATGCAGCATACATGGGGTGGGTACTTTGTGTATGGCGTGCATACCTGTTTATCCAGCAGCAGCCCTCGCTTGTAACATATGCACTAAATCTCTATGGGTATTATGGTAGCCATTTTGTATATAGAACTAAGCAAGTAGTTAGTGGCATCATACAATTTAACAAAATTTCGGATCAGTGTGAATTTTATAAAAACTTGGAATGGTATCTTGTTAAACAAACATGAACTAATATATTTTCAGAGAAACATCACTTCTTTACACATGTTCCAAGTTTTATAGTAATATTTACAGTAGTTATGTATTTACAGCTAACAAAAAATAGCAGCTAATTTCAATATACTGTAGCTAATTAACAAGTTGTCCTTCCTACCTACCTATCTATCTATCTATCTATCTATTCGCTAAACCCTTTATTGCCTTTCAGCATCAGGGGTAGAAGTTGTCCTAACGAGTTTGATTTACAACAGGCCTTTGAACATATTGAAGACAGACTCTTAAAAACTATCAAAAAACATAAAATAACATATTTTGGACATATAAAAAGATACAATGGTTTAGAAAGGTTAATCAAGGAAGGAAAGGTGCTAGGAAAGAGAAATAGAGACAGACCATGACTACAATGGGCACGGGATATTGAACACCTTCTGAACATGACAGTGGAAAAGACTGGACAGCTTGCACAGAATCAAGAAGCTTACAGAGTGGCAGCGAGGACAACATTCTGCAAAGAATTCGTCAGACAAATGATGATTTGCCTTTCACCTGACCCACACTTTCTCATCTCCAACATTAGTTATAACTCTTACACCTACAGTATCACTACTACTACTACAACAAACTCAAGTATTTGACCTAGTGATAGTGATGACGATGTTCCTCGTTCGCAAGCAAAGATGAGCATAACATGAAAAAACAATAAATGCAATGAAAAAAAATTAATAAGTACTAATTATAATTGGTAATTGTCTAATTTGGTTTGTGAGTTCGTAGATGTCCGATTCGTGCAGGGAAAGTTCTATTGCAGAGCATGCAGGAGTGTTGAAGGTTCGGGTTAGGAGAATTTTCGGATTTGTCCTTCCGCTTTCTGCACTTGTGAAGTGCCCGCAGTGTTCTTTCTTTTTAAAATTTCGTGATGCCAGCAGTAAAAACTCAGCACTATCACTACTACTACTACAAACTCAAGTATTTGACCTAGTGATAGTATCACTACTACTACTACAAACTCAAGTATCTGACCTAGTGATAGTATCACTACTACTACTACTACTACTACAAACTCAAGTATCTGACCTAGTGATAGTATCACTACTACTACTACAAACTCAAGTATCTGACCTAGTGATAGTATCACTACTACTACTAAAAACTCAAGTATTTGACCTAGTGATAGTATCACTACTACTACTACAAACTCAAGTATCTGACATAGTGATAGTATCACTACTACTACTACTACAAACTCAAGTATCTGACCTAGTGATAGTATCACTACTACTACTACAAACTCAAGTATTTGACCTAGTGATAGTATCACTACTACTACTACAAACTCAAGTATCTGACCTAGTGATAGTATCACTACTACTACTACAAACTCAAGTATTTGACCTAGTGATAGTATCACTACTACTACTACAAACTCAAGTATTTGACCTAGTGATAGTATCACTACTACTACTACAAACTCAAGTATTTGACCTAGTGATAGTATCACTACTACTACTAAAAACTCAAGTATCTGACCTAGTGATAGTATCACTACTACTACTACAAACTCAAGTATCTGACCTAGTGATAGTATCACTACTACTACTACAAACTCAAGTATCTGACCTAGTGATAGTATCACTACTACTATTACAAACTCAAGTATCTGACATAGTGATAGTATCACTACTACTACTACAAACTCAAGTATCTGACATAGTGATAGTATCACTACTACTACTACAAACTCAAGTATCTGACCTAGTGATAGTATCACTACTACTACTACAAACTCAAGTATCTGACCTAGTGATAAAACCACACAAACTTAGGAGGAGATGAACTAATCTTGAATGCTATTTTCATGAGAAAATTAAAGTGTTAGAAATTACGTGCAGATAAAACTTATTTCTATTAAATAAAATGAGTATGGGCCAATTCTTACATACCTTACTATGTTTGCACCAGTGAAACAAAACTTGCCAGATTTCATAATATATATAATATATCAAGTGACATATTCTTTCCAGAACGTTGTCTTTGATACTCTGAACACCTCTCTGTTCTGGGCAAGTAGGCCTGCATTGGTCAGAGATATGTGCATACATTCTTCGATGTCGCTGGTCCATCGTCTTCTTGGTCTTCCTCTTCTCCTCTTGCCTAGCACTGCCCTCCAGAATCAGCCTTTCGATCACTGTGTGTTGCCGGGGCCCGAAAGGGGAGCAAAGAATAGCAACACTGTTTATCTTCCATGTCGTAAAAGGCGACTAAGGAGGTTATGGGATGGAGTTGGCTGTCCCATCCCATATATGGTCAGTGACCCAAAGCCATGCTGAAGTCGGATGTGTTAGGCTGAAAGGCACAGATATCGTAGCAGTGCTGTAAACCATGACACAACGCATTCTGTTCTCCGGACTACATCCTGCTAATCTGCAGGAGTTTGAGAACGAACGCAGAAGAAGAAGACTTTCAATACCATCATGTTGTTTTAAGTATCCAAAATACTGTAGCTTTCTTCTTATGATGGTATTTAGAAGTCACCCTTCATTTAGTTTCAGTAATTTCAAAACTTCAATGTTCTTTTTTCTCTGTCCATGATATTCATAGGATCTTTCTATAGCACGTCATTTCAAATGAATTTATTCTTTTGGATATTGTCTAGTTTAAAGTCCAAGTCCCGCATCCATATGTTACCACTGGGAAAACACATGATCTTAAAAGGGTTACTTTAGTGTCGTTATTACTACTTTGCTATAGCTTTCTCATTTGTGTTAATTTTAGTGTTGCAATTGTGAGTCTTCTAATCTCAACTGAACAATCTCAGGAACGGTTTATAATTTCATAATGTATTGTGGTAAAATTTGAGCTTAGTAATAATTGTGTGACATGTTCTTGGTGTTATGGGTCATTACAAATGAATAAATCAAGTTGGGATTGAAAGAACTTTTAACATTATCTTCTGTTCCCATATGAGAGTTGTTCAATCTTAATTTAAATATTTTTTTTTATTGCTTAGAAGCAGGCTATTTACAATCTCGGGTTCAATGTGTCCTGATTCCTGCAAAAGTAAATAATACATCATTTTTGGGAAAGCTCTAAAATGTTGAGCTAATGTAAAAAAGAGTTTAGTTGAGGTTAAAGATAGGGACATTAAATGTACATGAGAAAACATCTGCGTCTCCCTGACTATATTTAGAATATGTATACGCAATTAAGATATATTTAGAATATGTATACGCAATTAAGATATATTTAGAATATGTATACGCAATTAAGATATATTTAGAATATGTATACGCAATTAAGATATATTTAGAATATGTATACGCAATTAAGATATATTTAGAATATGTATACGCAATTAAGATATATTTAGAATATGTATACGCAATTAAGATATATTTAGAATATGTATACGCAATTAAGATATATTTAGAATATGTATACGCAATTAAGATATATTTAGAATATGTATACGCAATTAAGATATATTTAGAATATGTATACGCAATTAAGATATATTTAGAATATGTATACGCAATTAAGATATATTTAGAATATGTATACGCAATTAAGATATATTTAGAATATGTATACGCAATTAAGATATATTTAGAATATGTATACGCAATTAAGATATATTTAGAATATGTATACGCAATTAAGATATATTTAGAATATGTATACGCAATTAAGATATATTTAGAATATGTATACGCAATTAAGATATATTTAGCATGAGGGAGATCTACCATACAAAATGTACCCCCAACCTTGTATATAATTAGCATAAATTACAAATTGCAATAGTGGTAACCACAGAAAATATATATAATTTACCCGAAACTAACCTTGTATAGATTTTGATAGAACATTAAGCAGGGGCTGCAGAGATGACATCCAGATATCAGGTAACTCAGAGGCTGGGGGATACTTGCAGCATGCAATGTGAGTGCTTAGCTGGAAAATGGTTGGGAAGGAGGCATGGGAGATAGAGGTGAGCACACACATAACATAAAAAATAAATTAAATATGAATGAAAACAAATTATTCAATAAACTACAGTAATTTATTCAAAATCCTGAAGTAAAGTTGTGTTCTGTAAACAGTGTTTTGTTTTATAGTAAGTACTGTTTTGTTTTGTAGCATGGTGTGCTGTGTTTCATCCAAAGTATGTTTACGGCAAGGTGTTGGAGAAGATCATCACTAGAAGGCTGGCTTATTTGGAAAATAAAATCCTGATATCTAGGTGCATACAGACCGGGGAGAGACCCAACCACAAATGTGGCAACCCTCGCCTACAACATCTACGAGGGCTTTCAGGCAAAGAAGGAAACAGTGGTCACCAAGATGGAACTGGAAGATGCATATAAGAGTCAGCTTCAATCATCTTATACATTTTCTAAGTGAACTCGGCATCGACTCGTGGATAATTCAATGGATAACAATGGTGCTGATGTCCAGACCTGTTGCTCTGAGATCCTGGATGTCAGAAGTATAGAACCATGATTGCCACAAGGAACGCCACTATTACCTGTGCTTATAACACCTAAACATGCAAAATAGCACAGCTTCAGGAAGCTGGACTCTGCAGAATACTAACATATGCGGATGACCTCTTGCTGTACAAGCATAACTGTATGACTGTATAAGCACATCTGTTATATGAAGCAAAGAGCAATCTTCCAAGTGAGAATAGAACAGAAACATCAGATTCAACAAATAAAACCTCAAACAGAAACTCATTTTCTACTGATGTGTCCATCTGTGCTGACCACAGTGCAACATGTAGCTCCTACATGAGAGAGATAACTCACCATTTATTGATCACAATCACTACCAAATAACACAGATTTATAGCATGAATTTGGCATTGATTTCTACAGATTGTTATGTTTGCAATTCTAGATCAAGCAAACACATCATTTCTATGATAGTCTTCACATCAATGATAGGTTGTAATGTATTTCTATGATACAATCTTCACATCAATGATAGGTTGTAATGTATTAAAACAACACTATTATCTAACTATCACGGTTATAATTTTGAAAAACATACCATCAAACTTTTATACATGGTGTAAACTGAGTCGGCAAGAGCAGGGACTTCATTACCCATCTCAACTCCATGAATAATTCCAGAGTAATGTGCTTTGTCACAAGCATCTGGGTGGTAAATATCCGTCATAGCCTTTGCAAAAGAGGCAGAAATTTCCTGAAGAATGTCCTCATCTTCTGTTAATTCAGTTATTGCACTAGTTGCGCTGCTCACTGCAACATTTCGTGGGAGGCTGAATATGAAGAGAAATCCATGCATAGAATTATTATTACCGTTAACAGTGAGAAGATATCATTATGAACATCAAGTGCCATCTCTGCATTGAAGAATGGATGCAAAGGACATGTGCAATGAAGTTGAGTTGGAAATTTGACATAAAAACTACATGTAATTTGATTGATAGTTGGAAGCTGGAAATCTAAACATAAGTTTACATATTCAATGATTATTTAACCTTACAGGCTCTGTAGGTGACTGTAGACCCCAACGTCATTACGCAACTAGGGCCTATAGGCGTCTCCATTCACACACCACATTTTAATTGTTGTTTTTTTGTTTTAGTTGTTGTTATATTATAAGAATATTCATTTATTCATTGAAAAACAGAAAAACAATGTGTATCACTGGTGCCACATGTCTGCATTTAAAATAAAAACGTATGTCTGGCTAGGCCTAGTCTTAAACGAAATGACATTGTATGCGATTTCATCACTTTTATTATCATTTTTATTAGTTTCTGCAGTCCATATTATATTAGTTTGGATATAAACAACATATATACAACAAGAATAAGTATTTAGGAGGATTTTATCAATGTTGCCACACATTGCTCAAGTATTAGGGTAGTCAAGAAATTATATCTGCGATTTTTTAAAATGGCATTTTGAGATTTTCCCCCTAATTTTCAACTTCATAACTGTCATATCACACATATGATAACAACAAAAATACAATTATATCCATTATTCACTCCTTTATTTACATGTAAAAAATTATTTTGATATCTTTACAAACAAAAAAGTCATTGCTTTTACCAAACGCTCACCATAAATAACACAACTTTTCCAAAAAGAATCCAGGTGTAGGAGAAAAAATTGTGTAATTTTAATCCAGAGCCCTAAAGGTTAATAACTAACAATATAAAGAACAATAAGATCTCCATATAACAGGTCATTTATTGACAAAATCGTTATTCTTCTCCAGGTGACTGTCTTGAACATCATATTTCGTGTGCAGTTGGTCACACAAAAATACTTGTATTGATAAAGACACATGCCTGATATTATCAGGATAGTGAAACACTTTTAACCATCTGCAGATTCACAATCACCTAAGCAAATGCTCGCTATTTAATGCTTAATTTGACTTGTGAAGGAGGGACATCATCATTAAAACACAGAACAATCAATATGCATATTTTCAATATCTGTTGGAGAACAGAGTACCTATAGTATCCTACCTAACCTACCTGAGTAACTATAGGTTTTCCAGGAGTGCTATTGTTTCACAGCCATTAGCGGAATAAAGTATCTGAAGATTCAGATTTTGTACAAACTCATACTTACACTATGAACTTTCCTCCTCCTTCCACATTCAGAATTAGGTCAAATTTGTAACGAGCTATCATATTTGAGATGAAGGACACCACAGGATCCTGAAACAATAATTTCAAGACAATAAATGTCAATGTGCTTGTTTGTGGTCACATTGACATTATTTCAGTGATTTTTTTGCATGATTACAAACAAAAGAGTGGGAAACAGTCAGTCAAAACTTGATCACATTTTCAATAACCAGTTCAGCCATAGTTTTTCTAACTCCTTATTTAGGTTAAGGATAGGGTTAGAATATTTTTAACAACTGATTAGAGTTTGGGGATACCTAACATCAAGATTAATATATTTGTAGGCAAACAACTTTTCTATTTCAGAAATAATTATGAACGGATTAGACGATCATATTTCTCCAAAACTACCTGCCTCTTGTATTGATCGTAAATCTGTAGCTTTCTCCCAAGCCATAATGACAATCTCTATATTACTAAAAATTCACTTTGACCATAGCCACTCTAGGTTCATAAATTTACGAGTGGTTTAATTTTCTTAGCTAGCATCTGGTTTAGCATAATTGCGAGTCCTGATATGACTCTTTTAAATGAATTTTTAATCACACGAAGGTTAATTTCCTGTGATCAGTACTGCATGTGACCTCTGGTGGGAAAACGACATATCCACCAACTGTGTTGATGGATGAAAGTTGACAAAATAAATTTCAAATTGAGAAACATCCAGTTCAGAATCCATAGTAGTGGCACCAAAATGCCTTGCAGCTGAAGTAAACAGATTTTGCATGCTTGACCAACCACATTCCCAAAAAAAAGAATTGGATCTCGTCAAGACCTCCTCAAGTTACTGAGAATGGACCAATTGAGATGAGGACTATTATAACAGCAAACATCCCGCGCAAGTATTTAGGTATCCCCAGGAACACAAACATAGAACAACCATATTCTTACCACAAGGACCAATAAGTCTCCATGTAAACATAAATAACATATAGACAGGACAATGTTGCTTCAAATAATAGCTTATACAAGTAAATTAAAGTAGGAAGCATGAGGATAGATGAAAATAATTCTTACAGCTGACGGGAATTGAACCAGGTCCATTCTAGCGGCACTGAATCACCTTGCAACTCAAGTCAACAGGTTTTCCATGCTTGACCAACCATATCAAACAAATTTTACATTGAAATGCAAGTTAAAACTCCAACCCTATGCTTGGCAAGTGTAGATAATACAGATACATCACCAGCTTATAGTTAGACAATATACAATAGAATATTACCATATCATGCACAAGTTTGTTGAACTTTGACCCGGTGTACTTTTCTCCGGTACAATCTCCAGGTGTGGTAGATAGTGCTCCATATATGTTTACCTGAGGCACAATATGAACATGGGCCTTACTGAGTATTGCTGTGACTGTTGGCTCACCATGATTGAAACCTATATGGTGTAGGAATCAAACAGTCATACAAGAACAATCAGTACATAGCAATAACAAAACATTAAATAGACAGTTAACATAATAACTATTATCAACCATCTAACTTTTCATATTATAGTAGTACAAAGGTGTCCAGAAGTTCTCATGTAATGTTTGATTTCAAATTCTTCAAATAAAAATCTAGAAGCCATTAAAACTGTATCATCAATCAATCAAGTGTCATGCCGAATGACTGAATCATGCTTTTCCACATCTCTTGTCTCTTGTGTTGTCAATAAGTTCAATTGGTGACTTCTTTTTGTGCCAAAGTGACAACCCATCCAGAAATTTCTCTCTTTGTTTTCCTCTGTCTCTTCTCTCTTGATCTTTCTGGTGGTTACTAAATGTTCTTCAAGTTTTACTTTTCTGATCACATGCCCTAAAAATCTTGATTGTCTATTTCTAATTTTCATCTCAGTTGCTTCCAGCTTATCTTGGGCACTTTTGTTTACTGTCCATGCTTCGCTTCCATAAAGAAGGACTGGCTCAACATAATATCCTAGCACTCGAACTTGGGAATGTATTGATATTACTCCATTGCATAGAATATTTCTTATTTTTTTAAATGTTGATTTGGCCTGTACTATCCTGTCCTTGATCTCATTGGAGCACTGGCCATCTAATGTTAAAACGGTGCCAAGATACTTGACTTTATCCGCTTGATTTAATTGTGCATCATTGAAAGTAATACTGTATTTCGGCAGTGTGTATTTCATTGAAACAACCATTACTTCTGTTTTCTTCTTGTTTGGACTGAGGCCTGTGTTTTGACTTTATTATATCATCACCCAACAGATTTTCTCTATTTAACTGCATGTTTCATTTATTTTCAACATATATAACTAAAGATATTTTTATTAAATTGTTGACAATCTCAATATAGTAAATACCTAAATCAGGAAAAGTAGATTCATGTAAAACTCTGGAGATTGGACACACTGATAGATGTTATACACTAGTAAACAGAGCAGTCATTTTTGGATTTTTTTGTAACATGGGCCTGGAGTCAGAATTGACGAAACTAAGAAATTTTTTTTTTAATTTAAAAAAAAAAAAAAGGAAGGCAAATAAAGACATGGACAGACAACATCAAGGAATGGACAGGGCAAGATATTTCCACACTCATCGGCATCGCTGAGGATAGAATTCGATGGAGGACTCTGTGTGCTGAGGCATCCAATGTGGTACCCCTACGACCCTGAAGGGTTACGAGTTTATTGATTGATTGATTGAATCTAAGAAAAAATAAAAACTGACCAAAGAATAGCACCTCTGTGACAGCCAAGCATGTTGAAAGAGATGACTAAGAGAGTTTGGGAGAGAAGTTGACTTTACCATTCTATAGGTAAAATTGACACAGACATGATGAAGTAAGATATGTCACGTAGAAAGATGCAGATATTACAATCTGTAAACCATAATACAACACATTCTGTTCTCTGGATTACTTCCTACTAACCAGCAGGAGTTTGAGAACAAATGCAGAAGTAGTAACAATGGACAAAAGGATGAATTACACAAGAAGCAATAATATGTAAACCTGACCTGTGATCAAATGGCGGGCTAATCTTATAAGCACTTCTGTACCAACTGGTGAATCTCCATTCAAGTCACCCAGCAACAGAACATGAGGTTGTTGATCTTGTTGATAATCATTTAAATCATTCACATTACCAAGGCTCTGAAAAAAATAATTCGAATATAGGCCTAATTCAGAGTAGGAACTAGAATGGAACTGTGGAGAACTTTCTGTCCTGTCCCATTAATTAAAGATCCAGAACTGTCTCTATGTTATTTATTTTTACAAGAAGACCTATTTGACCCTTGTAGTATGAATACGGATGTTATATGTTTGTGTTACTGAGGATACTTCAATACTTTTATGGGATGTTCGTTGTTGTTGTAATAGTCCTTGTCTCGATTGGTCCATTTTCAGTGACTTGAGTATACAGATTGAATGTCTTGACAAAATTGCATCTTTTATTGGAGATGCGGCTAGTCAAGTACGGAAAAACTTGTTTACTTGAGTTGCAAGGTGATCCGGTGCTGTTAGGATGAACCTGGCTCAATTTCCATTATTCTCAAGAATTTTGTCCCATTAATTGGGTTTCCTATGATCGTTCTCCAATATCCGATTGCTTTCATATCACTTTATGCTCCTCTTCTTCATTTGTTGTCAAACTCTTAGTTAAGCAACTTGTTGTCCTAAGATTACGTGGACCAGCAGCAACTATGGGAAATAATGAGAGAAATTGGCTTTCCAGAACATCTAACATATCTTATTGAATTACTCTACTATAATCAACAAGGCTGATGTGAGAGTTGATGGGAATATCTCAGAATGGTTTTTGGTAGATAGTGGGGTAAGACAAGGATGCAACCTATTATCATACTTATATAATATATATGTGGAAAACATCATGAGGAAAGTCAGGAACGACAAAGAGCACAAACAATTCCATCCCCTAAATATAAGGAGGATATGAAATAGCAGGGATAAGATACGCAGATGATACGGTACTTCTAACTACACGCATAGAATGGGCTAGAAAGGATGATCATTAAAACAGAAGCATACAGGGAAGAACAAAGCCTCCAATTAAACAGAAAACTAAGATCATGACAACAGATAAAACCAAAGTAACACCAAGAATTAAAATAGATAACATAGAACTGGAAAATGTCGACAAGTTTGATTATCTCGGTGCAAATATAAACAGCTTAGGTAACTGAGCAGTGGAAATTTGGAAAAGATTAGTGATAGCGATAACGAAATTAAAAGAAATAAAATGATATGGAAAAACTGTTATAAAGAGACAAAACTTATACTTCTTAGATCAGACATTTTTCCAGTTTCAACTTACGGTTGCGAGACTTGGACAATAAATAGAACAACGGCAAAAAGAATATCGAAATTCAAACTGAAGTGTTACAGAGCAATATTAAGAATTTCCTGGGCAGAAAAGATAAGGAACCGTGAGGTTTTGAGCATACTGAATACTGAGGAAGGATGGCTGGTGAATACAATTTTACATAGAAAACTGAAATATTTCTGACATATAAAAAACACAATAGCATGAAAAAATGCATATTCCTGGAAGTAGAAGAAGATGTAGACCTAGAAGAAGATGGACAGATGACATCAAAAACTGTATGAATATATCATTGGAGAAGGCCAGCAGATTGGCACAGGATAGTCAGGCTCAGGACATCATTTACAAAGACAACGTTCTGGAAAGAAAGTGTCACGTGATGATGATGAGTCCTAAGAATGGAATGTATGTGAGCATGTGTAATAGTTTACAGCTTGACTACAGTAGATCCGTCTACAGTCATCATTCCATGTCCGAACTGTCCAAGAAAATTTACAGCTAGAGTAGGGCTCATTAGCCATCTACGAACTCATAATCGAGGACATAACTCTACGTGCATTTTCAAAAGTGGATGTAACAAATGGTCATCATCATCATGTGATGGACGAACGAACACCATGAACACAGCTTGACTGTGAAATAATGCAACTTTTGAAAGGACACATCCAACTTTAGCATTTTGGGACCTACAGATTGGATAGCCCAACCTTCCTTAGTTGCCTCTTATAGTCAATGTTACTAATGTTTGCTCCACTTTCGGGACCCAGTACAACACAGATAAATTGGTTCTATACTATACAATTTGTGCCTAAATAATTATTGTCTGCCATGCCAGCTGATTTAGGCAAACACGAGTCTTCACAAACAACTGTCCAGATTTTCATCTTGTCTGTTGATTTTTATAATTGTTATGATGACGTTTAAAAACTTTCTCATAATATGCCCAGAAAATGCTTTATTTTTAAAGGAAGAGCTTCCTCTGTGCACTGACCTCTTTCCGCACTTCTTCCTTTTCTCCAGTTGGACAATGACATGGATTTCTTCATTTAACCATAATGTGGTCACTAGCCCGGTAACAGGGACATAGAGCTTGTGCATCAGAGCTGTTTAACCTTTAGCAAGCCAGATTAAAAAATACGAAACGTCTCCATGCCACCGGATTCTTTTTTGAAAATGTGCGTTATTGATGGTGACTGTTTTGAAAATGTGATAATTTTTTGGTTGTTAGAGATATTTAAATAATATTTGCACATATAAATAAAGAATTGAATTATGCATATATTTGTGTAATTTATGCACATGTGTGTGTGATACCAGACGTATGAGAAAGTGGTAAAGACGTTTTTCACAAAAAACATATTTTATAACAAACAAAGAGGAAAAAATAAGTAAAAAAAAATAACTCACCTTACATATCGAATTCCTTGGCAACACTGTAAACTAAATCACGCAAATCTGTTGTATTTATGTTCTTTCACTGCGAAATTATCACAATATAGCCGGGGGAACTGTATAAAACATGTAGATTTGCAGTAAAATAGTTCTTTGAGCTTAAGCCTAGAGTTATTTTTTCTGCCACTTCAACATATTCGATATCAAACGTACAAGTCCCCAAACCAACACGGCATTCTGTATATTCACTGCTGTGAAACTAAATAACATAATAATTCATGATTCAAGCCACGATTCAATGTTTTTATACAGATTGTCCACATGAGCACATATCAATTTCATCAATTACAAATCTCTTATGGTTGTGTTGATTGAATCTGTTGTGGCCTGTTCTCAATAAAAAATGATTGTTTGTTGTTTTAGTTCCATTCCATGTTCTTTGGAGCTTTTGATGATTGATTGCATTTCTGGAAATGATGCAGTATCTTCTATATTGTGTTACTGAAAGTTACTTTCTTTTTTAATCTAGCTAATCTGATATCCCCTGATTTGTGAATGACTTGGAATTCATTGAAAAAGAACTATTTTTTAGCAGATAGAAGTGATATTGAAAAAGAACTAGTTTAGTTAAGATAGAAGTGATATTGAAGAAGAACTAGTTTAGTTAAGATAAGAGTAATATTGAAGAACTAGTTTAGTTAAGATAAGAGTAATATTGAAGAAGAACTAGTTTAGTTAAGATAAGAGTAATATTGAAGAACTAGTTTAGTTAAGATAAGAGTAATATTGAAGAAGACCTAGTTTAGTTAAGATAGGAGTGATATTGAAGAAGAAATAGTTTAGTTAAGATAAGAGTAATATTGAAGAAGAACTAGTTTAGTTAAGATAAGAGTAATATTGAAGAAGAACTAGTTTAGTTAAGATAGAAGTAATATTGAAGAAGAACTAGTTTAGATAGGAGTAATATTGAAGAAGAATATCTTTATTCTGCTTTAGTTTAGTTAAGATAAGAGTGATTATAGTGCATTCAGGTGAAATATATTTGGGTTCTGAAGGGTTTGATAAAACCTGGCTTCCTCCAGGTGTGTTGATCCCAGCAGCTTCTTCTTCTGCGTTTGTCCTCAAACTCCTGCAGATTATCAGGATGTAGTCTGGAGAGCGGAATGCATTGTATTATGGTTTACATATTTTCTGTGATATCTGCATAATTTGACCCGACACATCTGACTTCAGCATAACTTCTGGGTCACTCTGGCCCTATATGGAAAAGTACAGCCAACTCCACTCCATAACCTCCTTAGCTGCCTGTCATGACATGCATGGAAGGTAAACAGTGTTACAATTTTGTGCTGTTCTTTCAGGTACCGGTGCATCACGGGCGACTCAAGCAGCAAAAGAGTTGCTTCTTTGACTGCACTTTGATGACACTGCATTGAAATTTGTTTCAGAACTTCTACATTTTTCTATAGTAATCTCATTTTGCTGAAAATTTTAGAAATTTATTACAAATTATTGGAAATAATATAAGGAAATATGAACCTCATATAAGGAAATATTGAAGAGAAATTGAGGAAACATTCAGAAGCACATGTGAAGATACTCTAGGACAGTGGTTCTCATCCTTCCTAATGCTGTGACCCTTTAATACAGTTCCTCTTGTGGTGACCCCCAACTATAAAATTATTTTCGTTGGTACTTCATATGTGTTTTCCAATGGTCTTAGGCAACCTCTGTGAAAGAGGCTTTCGACCCCCAAAGGAGTCTCTACCCACAGGTTGAGAACCGCTGCTTTAGGAAATAGGACTAGACAATGTAAAGAATGGCTCACAGAGAGTACTTAAAATTTAGTAAAAGAAATGAAAAGTATGAAACAAAATAAATCGATGCCATTAACAAGGAGATATGAAAATGAATGCATGCAATTGTATTGGTAAATCACTTAAAGAGTAAAAACAAGAAAAGAATCACAAAGAAAATAGAACTAATAAGGAAGCAAAGAAAACAGTGAACAAAAAAGACAGAGAAGACATCCCAACATACATAACATCCCAAGAATACTAGCAAGGTACCAGCAAGACAATGATGCACGAATGGAAGAAAAAAATTTAGGACAGGCTATCACAAATTAAGAGAATTGGCGATACATGGGTAAAATGATTTATAGAAACCCTAAACTGAAACCCAGCAGTATTATTATCATCAGGCAGCATATCCTGGACTGGATTGCTGATCATAAATTTGTCTTCCCGCCTTTACAAGTGTCATGTACTGGTACCCATTTACAATTTGATCTATTTCTTTTTTGTCTCCCTGACATCATCCACTCCATAGTTTTTTTCTTCTAGACTGGCATACCTTTTAACAAGATCAAAATATTGTAGTTTTAGTTCATCCAGTTTTCATACACTGGAGTGTTGCAGGGGAAGCAAAGAATAGCGACACATTTATCTGCCATAAGGCGACTAAGGAAGCTTTGGTGTTGGCTGTCCCATTTCACAGAAATCACTATGACCTAGAAGCCATGCTGAAGTCTGATGTGTAGGACCGAAAAGTACAGATATCACAGTCAAGTTGTAAACTACAACACACAACATTCCTTTTTTGGGACTACATCCTGTTAATCTCAAGGAGTTTGAGAATGAATGCAGAAGAAGCCAGGTTTCTTTTATATTCATCTCTCTCAAAATGATCTTTTTGGTCCATGGTATTCTTAAGATTTTTCTGGAATATTTTGCTTCACCAAAGGTCATCATCATCATTGAGTGTAGTCTCCGCAACAAAGGTTGGCTGCAACAGACCTTCAACATCCCATCTCTTGCATTAGTGGTGCACTCTGCTATATTGTAACCTGTCCATCTCATGCTGTTTCTTTCCCACTTGTATCTCTGCCTACCTCTTGCTCATTCCCCCTCAACTCTGCCCTCAATTAAGGTCTTCAACAAGGTGCCATGTCTTTTAATATGTCTAAAATAATTTATTTGATCTTTATTTCCTTTAATAATTCTTTTTCATAGGAAATGTTGTTAGAATCTCTTTGCTTGTTTTTTTCTCTTTCCATTAAATTCTCCTTATTCTTCTATATATCCACATCTCAAAGGCATCAATTCTGTCATCTAGTTATTTGTTCATTGTCCATGTTTCGGAGTTAATATAGAATAGATGTAGTATTTTATAATTCTCATTTTTCTTTGGTAGACGATCTTTCATGTGGACCATGTGTCCAGCCCAGCATGATGTTCTCCCTATTCTTCTATATATCCACATCTCAAATGCATCAATTCTGTCTTCTAGTTGTTTGTTTATTGTCCATGTTTCTCAGCCATATGTTAATATAGAATAGATGTAGCACTTTATAATTCTCATTTTTAGCTGGTTTGTAATTTGTTTAGATGTCAATATTTATTTTCCTTATATCATTGAAAGTACTTTTAGCTATACTTATTTTATTTTTTTTTTGAACTTGTTTCACAGAATCTATTGACTAAATTTCATCACAGATATCGCCCATGTGTTGCCGGGGCCCGAAAGGAAAGCAAAGAATAGCAACACTGTTTACCTTCCATGCATGTCGTAAAAGGCGACTTAGGAGGTTATGGGATGGAGTTGGCTGTCCCATCCCGTATAGGGTCAGTGACCCAAAGCCATGCTGAAGTCGGATGTGTCAGGCCGAAAGGCGCAGATATCGCAGCAATGCTGTAAACCATGACACAAGGCATTCCGTTCTCCGGACTACATCCTGCTAATCTGCAGGAGTTTGAGAACGAACGCAGAAGAAGATCACAGATATATTCAACGAAACATGATTACTTTCTGTGTATATATATATATATATATGCAATCTGTACAAAGTGACAGTTATGCATCTAAAATTAGGGCTAAAAAACAAACACAAAAAGTTGGTACTGTTTAATACCTTGGACAAATGTAAAACAGGTAATGACATCCCAATCTGTATTTTCGACTGCTCATCATATCGAGCAATACTTGGGTAAGTTCTAGCAAGGTGTTCAAACGTTTCCACAATAGACTGGTTTGACATGTAAGTCTCCCCCTGCATGTTTTCCTTAATATCAAAGTCTTTACTCGCTGACCACTGAGCTATTCCACCAACTTCCAAGGTGAAGTTAACAGATACAGCTGATGCTGTTGTAACCTTCACAACAATGGACTGGGACTTGTAACTGAGAACACAAAAATAATAAAATAGTTATAATCAGCATCTACTTTTTGACAGTAACAAGATTTTAATTACCAATTCCAATGTCTTTCTTGGTGATACCTATTTGGTACCAGAGATTTGCAGCTTGCGAAACAATAAAATTATAAGTGTTCAGCTAGTGGCTGACTAGAAATCATCTTGATTCTTCTTGACTAGAAAACTGGCCTCACAGCACGTGGGGCATTACCATAAGTTCTCCATTCTCTGTTCCAGCAGCCATTCGACTCGATGGTGTTTCAGATCAAATCAGAAACAGACGTCGACATCAGGATACAACTCTGGTCCATGCGATAGTTTTCTTTGTTGTTCCACCCACCCACAACTAGTTCAAGCACAACGTCTGCCTGTCGGAACAACATGGTAACTGTTATCGAAGGTTACGAGTACGGGATTGTATAGATGACGTGCCATGAAGCTTCTATAAAAAGATAACCTCAATATAAAGGCATGTCATCTACTAAGGTTTTCTGTTGCATGGATGGTTTGTCTAGTGAGCCATTGGTGAGACCCACAGACACAACCGCATGCGCAGAAATCATCTCAGATGATTAGATGATGAGAAATCATCTAATTAGTGTCACCTTCAGTATATACTCTGTAAAGATGCCATCACTACATGGGCTTCCCAGAGCATTGGCTATGAAACAATGTCATTGCAATTCAGGTAGACCCATAGAACTTTTGTTTTAATGACATTCTTCTGTGATCAATCTATTATATATATCAATACATTCAGTCTGATATTGGTCATGTAGTCATATGCTTTAGGTTATTGTATTTTCCCACAATTTGTTTCGCAGGGATGCTTCTGTGGGTCAGACACACGTTCTGTGAATACCAAAGATTGGAGTATGTAATATGTGTCCTGGTGTGTATGTTATGCTCTGCAGATCTAGTCACAGTCACATTCAATAGAAGCTATAGGGTACCAAAAGAATGGTGGTACTGGATGAAGAAATCAGGATGCCCATTAATAATAACACTGTAGAAAATGATCTCACTGTCTAGACTGCCGAGTTATTCGTCAATAATGATGTGCTTGAACTTTTTCATATGGTCATGTGGTATACATTTTGAGGAATCCACTGCTGCCTTTGGCATGATAAGATGAGGCAAAGGCTGTAGCTGAAGCATGCTATGACTAGTGTCACAGGACTACTCTTTAGCATGCAATATGACTCCATGAACATGATCCACGAGGTTGACAACAGTTATCCACCAACAATGGGTGAAGTTGTTATCTAAGACCTGAAGGTTTACCTTCATTTACATGGCTGGACATGCAAAGGTGCTAAGATTCCTGCATGGCTGGCATGCAAAGGAGCTAAGATTCTTGCATGGCTGGACATGCAGAGGTGCTAAGATTCCTACATGGCTGGACATTGCAACGGTGCTAAGATTCCTACATGGCTGGACATGCAAAGGTGCTAAGACTCATGCTTTAGTAAATCTCTCAGGATGTAGTTGCTGATGATTCCAGTTCTGTTTCTGTATGAGTTTAGTGTTATTTTTAGAAATTTTTGTTAGGTATTCTCTCTGACCCTTGCTAATCCTCACTCCCAATTTGTGCATTCTCAATACTGACTCACATTTGTGAACCTCAAAATCATCTGATTGTTTCAGAACATGCGGGTGGGGATTGGGGGTACTGAGCAAGCAGACAAACTAGCATGGAGGGTAATAATGAACAAGCTGACAAACTAGTATGGAGAATAATAATTAGAAAGCTGACAAACTAGTATGGAGAGTAATAATGAGAAAGCTGACAAACTAGCATGGAGGATAATAATGAGAAAGCTGACAAACTAGCATGGAAGGTAATGAACAAGTTGACAAACTAGCATGGAGGGTAATGAACAAGTTGACAAACTAGCATGGAGGGTAATGAACAAGTTGACAAACTAGTATGAAGGTAATGAGTAAGTTGACAAAATAGTGAGTGTGGTCATTGCATACAGCCAATGCACTGAAGGCCTTTTTCTGATTGCAATATCTGAGAGATTGGAATAAAGGTTGGAACATCCCAGAAGGAGAAGCAGAATAGATTTACTCAAAAAAGATGAATAAATCAACATTAACCTGGATCTGAGTCACTATATTCTGATGGATTTACTGCGACACCTATGGATCTGTCTGGTATGTACACACCTCCCTCAGCATATATCAAAAGCATGCTGACAGTTCTAGTGGTTTACTAGCTTTTTAATCTGCCACACGAGTCACCCATCTTACATACTCTTTACTCTACCCCACAGCCGCCCAGTCATACTCGTGTTACATTTAATAATAAACTTCTGGGTCACAGTCATCATGATGTATAATACAATTGCAGTGTCCACATTCAGCAGTTACTTTTGTACAATTGCAGTGTCCACATTCAGCAGGTACTGTTATACAATTGCAGTGTCCACATTCAGCAGAAACTTTTGTACAATTGCAGTGTCCACATTCAGCAGGTACTTGTGAACAATTGCAGTGTCCACATTCAGCAGGTACTTGTGAACAATTGTGCCACCTGTTATAAGAAACTGAACACCTATATGTCTACATAGAGGGCTGTGAAATAAATTCTGTTAGACAATAACCATTCTGTGCTATCTTTCATTGATATCACATGTCACTCATGGTTTGAAACAACAATAGAATACTTTCACTATCAACAAGAAATGAACACTAGGGTCGATGACCTGGATAAATTGAGGAATGACACTGCCACTAGGGAGTAAGTGGTGAAGGCAACAATGGTCAGGAATTTTTGATAAGTCTTAGGCTAGACAATGAGAACTTATGGATAGAACTCCATGTTATTAAGTTGATTTATAACACAACTACCATAACCTATACAGAAAAAACTAGTTTAAACCAGAGTCTTTGTGATTCTAAGACCAGAAGCCATGCAGCCACACCTCCTTTTTATGGTCATTTGCAGGACTTATGGTAACTCCAACACCTCACACAGAGATCAAGTAAAATGATGACCAGAATACTGCATACCTTCACAAATGCATGTTTGCATAGAATAGAGGAATTGACTGAAAAGGTATAATAACAATACCAATAAAGAACTCATGGAAAAACTAAACAAAATAAATCATATATCAGAATCACATTAACAATGTCCTCCTCTCTACCTCCATAAATTACAAAGAGCAACAGGCTAAATATTCTCACCCTGTAGCGCTGGCAGTGATAGTGTAAGTTCCTGGGACAAGCATCCGCCAGTAATCCCCATCAGTAGCAGCGTAAAGTTTATGATCAATCCCTTCCACACTGATGGATGCATTTTTGATTCCTGAACCTGTCTGCTTGTCTATCACAAAGCCTTTGATACCTCTATGAACCTGTAAAAAAACACTAGAATAAACACCTCCTGCCTAAAACTGTCAGGACACAGACACATTTGGTGCTGTTAGCTTTCTTTAAAATATCAATCAATAATCTACGATTTCAGGGTCATTGGGGTACCACATTGGATGCTTCAACACACAGTCCTCCAGCGAATTCTATCCTCAGCAATGCGGATGAGCGTGGATATATCTTGTCCTGTCCATTCCTTGATGTTGTCTGTCCATGCCTTTATTTTCCCTCCTTTGCTTCTTCCCCTTTTAACAATTCCTTGCAGTATTGTTTTTTCTTTAATATTGTTTTTCTAAAATATATCATATGGTCAAATATATTTTAAAATAGAGACTGAAATGAATCTGTCACTTAATGAGGATGAACCATTATTGGCTGATAGCCAAAGGATACAACATGAGAATGGAAGCACCAAGAGGTAGAGGAAGACAAACCAACAAGAAAATAGATTGAAGGAGTTACCAACATTCTGGAAGAAGTCACAATATTGCTGCATATCAAGCAACCAAACTTGACATGCCAAAAACCAATCCTCACTTAATCCTGAGAAACCTTATTGCAAAAGCATAGAAAATACTAGATTAGATAGGATAGGTAGGTAGACAGACAGACAGATATATAAATAGATAGGTAGCTTTCTTTTCCTCATATTTCATATTATGTTATCTTCTTCTATATTTCTTACCATTTTCATCTGTAAATTTATTGGGTTTTTTTCTATTGTCTCTTTCTTCAGACTTCTTCATTGCCAACATTCTAAATTCATTTTATATTACTGGTAGGTTGCAGATGCTATAGCACCTCGACTTTTCTGTTTCATAACTAAATATATGGTTGGTGCGATGACAGAGTTGATAGTGAACTCCCTTCAAAACCCAACTCATCGCACTTGGTGGTTCGGTTCGTATGCCGACTATCCACAGTGTACCGGTGATACAACTGAATGTATTAGCGGTGCCTCAAAATTAAATAATAGTCGAATAGCAATATCAGGTAGAGAATACGTTTCTATTATTTTTACTATTATTAACTAAAGGTATAAGGAAAGAAGAAAAACAAATTAATACTCTAATAACAAATCACAGCAAAGTAGCTTGAATTCACAACATAGAAAAGACCAGATTTATGAGAAGACAAACAATGAAAACACAATTATACATAATGAAACAATCCTTCAGGTTATAGACCAGATGGGAGCAACCTCGTGACCATATTTCATGTGGGAAAGGGGCATCAAGCTCTTTTTTGTGCTGTTGTCTCATGTAGTTTCATGTAGAATTTTCTGAGCTTAGTTGCCACTGAATATAGTACCTTTCAAATCAGCCTGGTAGACAGGTAAAAATCTACTGGCTAGGCTTGTCGGATTTGGTTCGAGCCAAATTTTGTCCACTCCCTGATATTAACAATAATCAATATAATAAACTTATACTATGACAGAAACAAGAACAGAAAGGGAGGAACATATAAAAATCTAATAATGTGAATACAAACCAGTCAGAGGAGATTTAATTACACTGAGAAATATATAGAAAGTACAAAAATTGACAATACTATAAAATGATTTTTTTAAATGTAAACAAAGAAACTAGAATATTTTTTTAATCAAATATGAATTTGGCACTGCTGTTTGAGTTTAGAAGCTCATACATTGACATTCTCCTTGAGAGACAATGGAGTTTTTGTGAAGAGATGTAATCAGAAGATGTTGCTGCTTCCTTTTAGTCCATCTAGTGTCAGCTATCTCTCACAATCTGCTTTCTTCAGTTTTCATAACTGCTTATATAACCTGCTTTCAGTGAGATCTATTTTTCTTCCAAAGTTTTTCCCAGTCTGCTGTAATCATTTATAGTGCTTTCACATCATGTATGCAGATTTCTGGAAAATGAGAAAAGGGTCATCCTTTGTTTCTGTTTGCCAGGTCAATTCTCCATACAGAATATTTATTAGAACCTTCCATCCTTCATTCAGGAATCTCAGGTGATATTGACAGAGAAAAGAAGCTATGCTTGAAACTCTTGTACAATTCAGCATATCATTATTAGTTACCCAACTGCTGCAGAAGATTACAAGTATGTGTTTCAAGCAGCGTAAAATGCATACATTCATTTTTCTGACAAGTTTACAGTCCATGATTCCCTGACCACAACAGGGCACTTGTACACAGACTTTATACCAGCAACTTTAGTGTTGATGATCAGAAATTGAGTTTTTCCAAGCCTAGATGATAACCTTGCAAGAACTGTCTCTAATTCAGAATCCAGAGAAACTAGTAGTAATAATAGATTCAAGGCAATGGTTTATTGATGGTCTAGTGACCTGTGGGCTCATGCCCTTTGAGCATGGTTGATTATAATCTCCAGTTCACTTGTTGACAGTTTTGTATGTTTTACTGTTAAGGAGTACATACAGGTTGTTTTTTTTTATAGGCAGTGTAAACAAAGACCGCTCTGTCAAAGCAGATGACGTACAGAAAGGATTTTTTGAACGATCTTTGAACGATAACATCCGGTCCCAATCATAGTTTAAATCAGAGACTTTTAATTCTAAGACCAGAAGCCACTCTGCCACACCTTCTTTTTATGGTAATTTGCAAGACTATTGGTAACTCCAACATCTCACACAGAGATCAACTAAAAAGATGACCAGAAAACTGCATACCTTTACAAATGCAGGTTTGCATAGAATAGAGGAATTGACTGAAAAGGTAATAATAATACCAATTAAGAACTCATGGAAAAAAAATAAATCATATATCACTTCATTCAAACAATTTAAGATATAATGCTGTATCTGGATAGGACACACTAACAGTAATTTAAAACATTGTTCTGGAACTCACAGGGAGAGAAGAAGACTAAAGAAACTACAGAGAAGAGATTTGAAAACAGGTGCACATCAGAATACAGTCTGTGATATACATCTGTGGTACAAGTAACAATTTGACAAAATTCAATAGAACTGCTGTTTATTGACCCTGGTCTTTTCAGCCAGTTCAAAGTATCAATGGCAGGACACTTACACAAAACCTTTGGAAACAACTTTGAATATTTCTCAACTAATAAAGTTTAATTTATTCATCTTCATCTGGGTGACTGGAAAATAATTCTGTATTGGGATTGAACACAGCATCACATTACACAAACTCAGTTCACTATTTGAAAAAAAAAAGAATTAAAATGATGTAAAGGATTGACTTCACTGTACTTGTGTTTCCTATTAGTGCTCCGTTTCTCTCAACAAAGTTACATGTAGCCTGCCAAGAGTACCACTCATATCATATAAATATGTATCTTGATGAGATAAATTCTAAGGATCTCCAGAAAAAATCCACCTCGTAAACAAGACGTCACGAGCCAGATTTGAACCCATGACCACTTGAGCACAAGTTGAACTGCTTAACCACTATGTCACAGAGATCCTCAAGTTCACTATTATTATTACTTCAATGATACAACAGACTGCTACATTTCACAGATGCTCTTCAACAGTTATCCACACAAGAATACCTGGCCAATGAAAACAAGCAGAGAATCTTTATTAGCTTCCCAGTATTCAGGGAGATCACTCTCTGGTGGAAACTTGGTACAGCCCAGCTCTAGAGTCAGCTCAAAACAGTTGGTGAAGGCATAGTTCCAGTCCTGCATTCCACCTAGAGACATCATCAAATGTATTAAGCATTGTTCTATTTTTAGTTAATCTTCTTATCGTTCGCAGAATAGGTGGATTGCATAATAAATGATCAAATGAATTAAGCATTGTTCTATTTAAGTTCTGCTTAAGTTAATCTTCTTCTCATTTTCAGAATAAGTGAGTTGCATGATATCATAGTTGCTGGTGCGCCTCTGGTATCTGGACCTGGTATCTGACTTCAGCCTCTGTGTTTGCTTGGGCAGGACTGTGGTCTAGCTTGACATAGACAGCCAGATCAATCTTAGTTTCCAGCCTCTGTTGGCTGGACTAAGCCCTATCTCCACTTCAAGGAGTTGGCCTTGATGGGGTCTAAGTGAATCTGAATCCTGACTACAATAGAAAAAGTGTGGATAGGGTAAGCTATGTAGAACCGAATTAGTTATTGGTTGTTCAGCTGACGTCATAACTAAGAGTAGATCCATAGCTGTTCATTTTCTTCCAGCAGGAGATGAAGAGCATGTATGCTGAAGATTCCTTTAACCCCTTAGCTGCTGAGGTATTCTTAAGGGTATGATGATAAGCCACCACCATTTTGTGGAGATCCTCATCTTCTTAGCTTCCCAGGGAAAAAATATGTCTGGAAGCTTATAATAAAGTATGCAGACAAATTGTTTGCCTGGGAAAATAAGAAGATCTCAGAAAAATAGTGGGAATCCCTCACCGCATACTTAAATATAAGTAGGAAGCCAGAGGACAATTTTTACAAATTCTTGAGACTAACGGGAATTGAACCAGTCTGTTCAACGGCACCAAATCGCCTAGCAACTATTGAACACGCGTTTTTCCGTACTTGACTAACCGCATCTCCAAAAAAAAAGATGCGATTTGATGGGGCAAAATGAAGTGACTTTGTGTGCACGGTTTGAAAGGCTTGATGAAATCGCATCTTTTTTTGGAGATGCGGTTAGTCAAGTACGGAAAAACGCGTGTTCAATAATTGCTAGGCGATTTGGTGCCGTTGAACGGACCGCATACTTAAGGATACTTCCACAGTTATGGTGTTAAGCTCATTAGATATGCTGGCATTCGTAAAAGTGAGAGAGCAGATAGGCTTGCATAAAATGCACCAATAGTAAATGAAAGGGGGAAACTTTACTTAGCAAACACATTTTCTAGATAAATGATGATGCATCTAGGGTTCCATTGGAAAAATCTGGTATTGTGGGGCATAGTAAGACAGGGCATCTGAAAGGAAGAATGTTTTTAACCAGCAAGCCATGAGAACCATCAATATGCATACAATCTGACATGAGATGAGAGAGACTGAGCATCTTTGAGTTGCCTGGAGTGCAGTGACATTTGTTCATAACCAGTAATTGCTGAAGATGATGACAGAACTTTGAGAAATTATGAGTTTCTTGACACTCTAGTTCCCTACGCCAGGCAGTCAATTTTTACTTTCATCTCCACGTGAGTCTTTCTCTGATACTTTTTTATAAGAAAATTTTTTCAGAGTTTTTGCAAGTTCTAGATCAGTTAAGTCTCAACTATTAACCACTACTATTGGGTGATTTGACACTTGGTAGAACAACCATCAAAGTAGGTATAACTATGAGTCTCAACAACATGCAAGAATTACATACAGTAGCATTACATCACTCAAAATGTAGAGCTCTGCTTTCTGTCCTATGCACAGTAACTGAAGCAACATAGATATGTTTTAAATGGGGGCCATATGACCTCTCTAGAACCATGGGGAAGTAGAAATCGGTGGGGTGCTCAGACCCGTCTAGTGGGTCACACGATAGCAATTATACTGAATAAAATAGACACTGTTTATGTCAGTAAATCCCAAAAAGACTTGTTTGGCCTTAAAGAAAAAAAGAAAGTTAGTGACTTTATTTAGAATTCAGGTAACTCACAGGAAAGAAATAGAAATTGTTCCTAAAAAGTGCCACAATAAAAAAAAGAATGTTGATAACTACTATTCTTGATGATTTTTTAAACTCAATGTGACTGTTGGATGCACCAGTATGAACTAGAAATCTTATACATCAGAGGAAACTTTGCCATGAATTTCTTTCAATCTTGAGGTGCACTGCAGATAAAAATGGTTGATTTCCTCTAAGCATTGGTCTTCAGAAAAGATATAATTTGGTAGAGTAGCCAACCCAACATACAACATTTTCACTATTAGTAATAGCTGTTCATCGCAGGTGATGATGATAACAGTTTCACCCTCGTGTTGTTGCATCTCTCTAGTGGTCCAATCATGGCACAGAATTCCCTGCCACATTTGGGATAACGTATGATGAGAACTGGGAGTCGTTTTCTCAGTGCCTCTGAAATTTGACATTTCTTGGTGATGCATGCACCTCTGTTGGTGTTGCTGTGCCTCACTGGATGATTCTGAACTCCCAGGATGTAGCATCAATTTTTAATCTCGTCATCTGTCCACCAGCCAGTTGTTTTCCCTTGAGGATCTCACCATACATCACCTGTTTTAGGATCAGGCATCCGCACATCATGTTCAGCCCATCTCAGTTGGACCTTCTTCTGCATTGTATGAATGCATGGGATGTTGGCTTTAGTGAGAACCAGTGCCAAGTACTTATATCTTGCCACATTATTTTAAGAAGTTTGCATATACAGCATAATACTTGCCTGTTACAACATGCATGGCTGGTAGCAGTATTTCTATTCTTTGCTTTCTTTGACAGTCTTCATAACGCAGACATTTTAATTGATTGAAAATGCTTATTTCTCCAAAATAAATAAAAGATTTAACTGCCATTACTCACCTGCAACCACATACCATTTTGCCCCATTAACAATACCATCCTTAAAATAATCATCAGTCAAACCTGGGCACGGATGTCCTTCATGCATTTTAGAATGTGCCTAGAAAGAATTTAAAAGTTTGTTGAAGTCAAATATCTTATTCTAGTCTATTACATTTATGCTGTTAATTGAATAAGTTTCTATTATGTTGCCAGCTGTTATGTGCAGCTTGTCTCTATTTCTATATCATTTTGTACAAAGTGAGGATTTTTTGAACCAGTATTCCCTCCTATGCAAAATATAATTCTAATGGGAGTATCCTGTAGTTTGTACACATGCTAATGAAACAACCGCAGAAAATTCATGAAGAGAAATTTTAAAAGAATATGAAAAAGAAAACTAATTAGGATCTATATCTTTCCCCCATATTCAAAAGCTCTGAAGATCTCAATATTGGTCTATTATGCCAACCATTATGCAACAGTAAACTGCCACTAGACGACATATCAATATAGTGAGTGATTCTTCTTATGGAAGCATAAAACTCCCAGTAGATGACATATCAATATAGTAAGTCTTTCTTCTTTTGGAAGTACCACATCACTTCATCTGTACAATTATGTTTCCATTTGTGGTGTAACATTCAGAGACCCCAGCATTGCACATCATGGTGCCTGAAGTTTCAGCCCTGACCATGGTCTTAGCTGCCAATATGTATATAGTGTCGCTTGCTTTGAACAGGTGGCATATGCGGTGTGGTGAAAAGCAACTATGTGCAGGACATAGCAGTTCCCTGAAAGAATTAGAATCAGGCATATATGTCAGTCATGCATGACTGGAGAGCTCCTTTGAATGGTTGGAAATGCACAGCTAGCTCTCCACTCATTCCAGTGACCATGACACAGGGATGGGATGCTATGTACACCTTTGACAGGAAACAATGCTTGATAGAACAGCTGAGGTTCATGACTCCAGCTCTGCATGTTACAGAACCGTAGAAAAGCCCCAAAAACCTGGAATGTACCTCTTCTTAGTAGCAGACATCTTCTCAAAGCATTTACATATATTTGCATCAATGGTCTGGCACATCCGATTTCAGTGGGTTCCTGCTGCTATATTTTTCATTTCAGTATTTTGTATACTAGATATGAACAATTAAGTCAGATACATCCAGCTTCACACATGTAATTTAGCCAGTCAGCCAAGATTGGATACATCCGGCTTCACACATGTAATTTAGCCAGTCAGCCAAGACTGGATACATCCGGCTTCACACATTTAATTTAGTCAGTCAGCCAAGATTGGATACATCCGGCTTTACACATGTACTCTTCAAATACCTCGGATCCAGTATATGCAGCGGTGGTAAATGCAAAGCAGAACTAAACATAAGGCTGGAGATGGCTTTAGCGTCCTTGTCAAGGCTAACTGTGATTTGGAAAAGCAACATCAGTGTCGGAGTGAAAATCAAACTGTATAAGTCCCTGGTGCTTTCTGTTGTGTTGTATGGTTGTGAGAGTTGGACACTCACTGCAGACATGGAGAGAAGATTACAGGCTTTCGAGTATAAATGCTACAGAAGAATTCTACGAATTTTCTATAGGGAACATAAGACCAATGTGTACGTAAGAAATAAAGTAGAGATGTGTGCAGGTGTCCAGGAGCCATTGCTTTCAATAGTGAAACGATGAAAACTAGCATGGTTCGGACATGTATGCAGGCACGATTCCTTGTCAAAAACAATACTGCAGGGAACTGTCGAGGGTGGAAGAAGCAGAGGAGGTCAAATAAAGACATGGACAGACAACATCAAGGAATGGACAGGGCTAGATATTTCCACACTCATCCGCATCGCTGAGGATAGAATTCACTGGAGGACTCTGTGTGCTGAAGCATCCAATGTGGTGCCCCTACGACCCTGAAGGGTTATGGGTTTATTGATTGATTGACACATGTAATTTAGCCAGTCAGTGAAGATTGGATACATCCGGCTTCACACATGTAATTTAGCCAGTCAGTGAAGACTGGATACATCCGGCTTCACACATGTAATTTAGCCAGTCAGCCAAGATTGTTGACTAATGTATGAATACTGTTGTATGAAATGAGTATATGTGGTGACACATATGAGCTAGCTATAGAAATGGGAGCCACATAGCATTTTCTATTACACAGAACAATACAAAACTAACCTGAGAATAAGTTTCAGCCAACTGAATAAAGACAGCATCATCAGGTGATTTTGAGTAAACACCATGTCCAGACATCTCAAAAGGTTCATCATCATAGGGATAGTTCGCCACAAGAGATCCTCCATGCAAGTTTGCAGACAGGACAAATGGATGTGCCATACTCCACGCTATGACTGACTGAGTCTCCGGCTGTTGAATGTTGTTGGTTCCATTGTTGTGGAAAATTCCAGGAAAGTTGCGGTTGAGATCTACGTTGTTGGCATTTGATCTGCCAGTGATTCCAGATACGTCTGGATCAAAAACAAATGTAGAAGAAATTAGTAAATTAAATAATTTTGATCCATCATCATCTTGGATAGTTTGAGGACTGGTGCTGTCATCTGATCATGTCACCCTACTACAGTCTGTCAGTAACATCTTACTTTAATTAGACTTGCATTCATGAGGTTGTGTATTTGGAATTGGGCAATGGTGTCTGGTTCATGTGTAATTTTAGTTCCTTGGTGATTATTCCTTGAGCTATGGAGTTATGTCCTCTGAGAGATACTCTTGGCATGACTTGTGATGGACGAACAAAAACAGCAACTCTTAGGTAGCAAGATGTTCTGCTGAGAGGAACATTACATATGGAGAAACCCTAGTACAATGAAGTCTATCCTATGCAAACATTTATTTGTATTATTAGTATTTTTCGGACTGCCCTGGTGTAGTGATTAAGCTGTTTGCCTTGTGTTCAAGAGGTCATGAGTTCAAATCTAACTTGTGTTGTCTTGTTTACAAGATTTTTTTTTTTTTCCCCGAGATCCCTGTGGATTATCACTTGAAGCTACAGAGGTATGTGCTGAGTGGTACTCTCGGCAGGTAGTGTGCTGCTTTGTTGAGAGTGACGGAGTACATATGGGAAACTGCAGGATGTAGTTCAAAGAATAGACAAATTGCAGTTTTATTTGTGTCAATAACCCGATACATCCGTTTTCGGCGGAGACCCCATTCAAAGTAGGAATCATGACTCAGGTATTGGATACACCAACTTTAACATGTACTACTGAGTATGGAAAAAAACTTTTAATACAGTTGCACTTTGAACAAAGGAAAAGCACTGAACAAATTTCAGGGAACAAATATTGTTCAAATTTCTGACAGAGACAGTGTTGAGAATCTGGATGCTGTATGCAACGTAGACAAGAAGCAAGTTCTTGTCTCTGAGGACATAGCATACCTAGTCTCACTCGACTGTCATCAATGCCCAACACAGCCCATACAGAGAGAATTAGGGTCAGTACCCAAGAGCAGAGAGGGGAATGATATCTTTCTTACATGAGATTTGTTCGCAGGCTGCGAAACTCCTTATCTAAGATAGGCACAAGTTACCTACTCCTTTGGGTAATAAATGCAATGGTGAAGAGTCAAAACACATAATAAGGCGTGAGAAATGCAGAGGTCAAATACCAGATCTCTGACATGTTTGGTGAAGAAGTACTTCGTTTAGGTAAGTGTATAAACCCTAAGTGTAATCTGACTGTCCCCCATTACCCAACATGGCTAATGCAGAATAAATTTGGTCTGGGACCTAGAGACACAGAGGGTGGTAGTGGAATGATCTTCCTACACAAGGAATAGTTCACATGCTGTGAAGTGCCTCATCGGAGGAAAGATGCACAGTGGGTGACCCAGGCAAAATATCAGCTTGTCTTGTAACATATAACCCCTCTGAGTAGAAGGTTTCTTCAATAGGCATTGCATTAAGCCGAAAGCTGAAGTCCACTGGGTATGAGAAACCACCCCACTACACACAGGAAGTATGAGCAAGTTGCTCACAATTCCTGGGGTTAGTGACGGACAGACACTGTTAAAAAAAATAAGAGAATAATTCTATGTAAAACTGCGGAAATAATAATAAGAGAATGTAAAATTCATGTAAAACTGCTGAAAATTAAAAAATAAAAATATTAAGTAAGTAGTCACACAATGAACTGCTGTAAAAATAACACTCAAGATGATTAGTAACCAAACTGATAGAGGATATATGACAAAGTGGATTGTGCTTCAGTAACAACAATAAATGTGCATCAAAGATAATGTATTAATAAAGCATTGAATAGTACATTATCATTGGTGTTTTATCACTTAATAATGGTTGAGAGACGCATCAGGAATGTCTGGGCCTTCACAGCTCAAAGGCGCATCAGAGAGGAAAGTGGTGCATTCCCTCAGACAACAAGCAGCATGACAATGTAGATTTTGGCAATAGCCAGAGCTTTGAAATGGGTGGTGCTCGCAGACTATCTGCGAGCATACCTGTATACTCAGTGGCTCGATGAGCATGATTGTGAAAGTTCATGCGGGGTATATTCAGGAACAGTGGCTGGATGTAGTGAAGAATTCCTGTGTGCGTAAAGTGACTTTTATTTTTGTGCCGGGACATGCTGGAAACCGGGGTAATGAGAGAGCAGATAGGTTATCCTCACACGCTGCTACTACAGCTGTTGGTGGAGCGATGGATCGGGCAGACATTTTGAACACCCTCTGGGAAAACTCACGAACAAATGACTGTATAAGTGACGATGATTATCGTTTCTTAACTAGAATAAGGAAGTTTGATTTGAAATGTGGTGTCGCTAGAAAAGAGCAGTGTTGTGGGCGAGGAAGAATGATGGTCAATTAATGGCGTACTGGGACCGTCAGTCAATGTGTAATGGCGGCTACACTCAAGGAGAGATCTGAGCACCTATAGACTTGTCCGGAATGCAGTGACGATGATCCAACGACTAAATAACTAACTAACTTACTAAAGATAACATGTTAGATGATAGAAATCACATTACATGAGAGTTACAATTACCTGATTCATGTGAGATCTCATATCCATCAGGGTTCATGCTAGGCATAATGTGAATACGAGTGTCTTGAACTAACAAAGTTATCAGCTCATCCTTTCCATAATTCTCACAAAGAAGCTGCGCAAGAAGTAGCAGCATTTCACGACCTACAGCCTCATTTCCATGCATGTTTCCTATATATTTCATTTCAGGCTCACCTGTACACACAAAGAAATACAAGGAAAAAGACTCTTAGCATACCTGTAAATAATTTATGTTATTTGATAAAGGTTTTTTGGTACAAATATTGATTTTTGCATGTTGTAAAGTGTGTTTCCAATGATTTGCAAAACTTAATTATCTTGTTCCAAGTTTCGTATGTCGGAGTACAGTTTTCCTGCAGTTATTACCTATTATTGATTAGCAAATAAGTACAGGTAATTGATAAACGTGTTCACCTGCATACAAAAATAAAAACTACAGAAGTTGGATGTTTCTGGTCATTCATCATCATCAGGTGCCTGCCGACGTAGGTGATCATGGCTCTCCACAGCCATCTATCTCCAGCATTATGTATCAAAATCATTGCTGTATCCCTGCCATGCCAGGTTGTCAAACTGTCTAATATTTTCTCATGTTGTCTCCCTCTGTCTCTGTTGCCTTCAATCTTGCCTGTTGTGACTACCGGTATGTTCTCCAAACCTCAATGTCTCATGAAGTAGCCAAAAAATGAGAATTGTCTTTTTCTTATATTACTGATTAAGGTCTGTACATTAATGTACACTATCTGTATTAATGTTCATAGATCTGGTCATTAGTACAAATAAATCATCAACACAACATCTCTATTCTCTTGAATACATCCAGCTAGAGATCCAGTATGGCCATTGTCCTGCTACAAGAGAGATCAAGCGAGAGTTTGAAATAAGGCAACAACAGTCACACAAAAAAACAAAATCTTGCCAATAAGTACAGACAACATGAACTTTTCACTTGAACACACACAAAATTAAAGGAAAGAACTTTTAGCAATAAGTACAGACAACATGAACTTTTCACTTGAACACACAAAAAAATTAAAGGCAAGAACTTTTAGCAATAAGTACAGATAACATGAACTTTTAGCAATAAGTACAGATAACATGAACTTTTAGCAATAAGTACAGATAACATGAACTTTTAGCAATAAGTACAGATAACATGAACTTTTAGCAATAAGTAAAGATAACATGAACTTTAGCAATAAGTACAGATAACATGAACTTTTAGCAATAAGTACAGATAACATGAACTTTAGCAATAAGTACAGATAACATGAACTTTTAGCAATAAGTACAGATAACATGAACTTTTAGCAATAAGTACAGATAACATGAACTTTTAGCAATAAGTACAGACAACATGAACTTTTAGCAATAAGTACAGATAACATGAACTTTTAGCAATAAGTACAGATAACATGAACTTTAGCAATAAGTACAGATAACATGAACTTTAGCAATAAGTACAGATAACATGAACTTTTAGCAATAAGTACAGATAACATGAACTTTAGCAATAAGTACAGATAACATGAACTTTAGCAATAAGTACAGATAACATGAACTTTTAGCAATAAGTACAGATAACATGAACTTTTAGCAATAAGTACAGATAACATGAACTTTTAGCAATAAGTACAGATAACATGAACTTTTAGCAATAAGTACAGATAACATGAACATTTAGCAATAAGTACAGATAACATGAACTTTTAGCAATAAGTACAGATAACATGAACTTTAGCAATAAGTACAGATAACATGAACTTTTAGCAATAAGTACAGATAACATGAACTTTTAGCAATAAGTACAGATAACATGAACTTTAGCAATAAGTACAGACAACATGAACTTTAGCAATAAGTACAGATAACATGAACTTTTAGCAATAAGTACAGATAACATGAACTTTTAGCAATAAGTACAGATAACTTGAACTTTAGCAATAAGTACAGATAACATGAACTTTTAGCAATAAGTACAGATAACATGAACTTTTAGCAATAAGTACAGATAACATGAACTTTTAGCAATAAGTACAGATAACATGAACTTTAGCAATAAGTACAGATAACATGAACTTTTAGCAATAAGTACAGATAACATGAACTTTTAGCAATAAGTACAGATAACATGAACTTTTAGCAATAAGTACAGATAACATGAACTTTAGCAATAAGTACAGATAACATGAACTTTTAGCAATAAGTACAGATAACATGAACTTTTAGCAATAAGTACAGATAACATGAACTTTTAGCAATAAGTACAGATAACATGAACTTTAGCAATAAGTACAGATAACATGAACTTTTAGCAATAAGTACAGATAACATGAACTTTTAGCAATAAGTACAGATAACATGAACTTTTAGCAATAAGTACAGATAACATGAACTTTAGCAATAAGTACAGATAACATGAACTTTTAGCAATAAGTACAGATAACATGAACTTTTAGCAATAAGTACAGATAACATGAACTTTTAGCAATAAGTACAGACAACATGAACTTTTAGCAATAAGTACAGATAACATGAACTTTTAGCAATAAGTACAGATAACATGAACTTTTAGCAATAAGTACAGATAACATGAACTTTTAGCAATAAGTACAGATAACATGAACTTTTAGCAATAATTACAGATAACATGAACTTTTAGCAATAAGTACAGATAACATGAACTTTTAGCAATAAGTACAGATAACATGAACTTTTAGCAATAAGTACAGATAACATGAACTTTTAGCAATAAGTACAGATAACATGAACTTTTAGCAATAAGTACAGATAACATGAACTTTTAGCAATAAGTACAGATAACATGAACTTTTAGCAATAAGTACAGATAACATGAACTTTTAGCAATAAGTACAGATAACATGAACTTTTAGCAATAAGTACAGATAACATGAACTTTTAGCAATAAGTACAGATAACATGAACTTTTAGCAATAAGTACAGATAACATGAACTTTTAGCAATAAGTACAGATAACATGAACTTTTAGCAATAAGTACAGATAACATGAACTTTTAGCAATAAGTACAGATAACATGAACTTTTAGCAATAAGTACAGACAACATGAACTTTTCACTTGAACACACACAAAAATTAAAGGCAAGAACTTTTAGCAATAAGTACAGACAACATGAACTTTTCACTTGAACACACAAAAAATTAAAGGCAAGAACTTTTAGCAATAAGTACAGACAACATGAACTTTTCACTTGAACACACAAAAAATTAAAGGCAAGAACTTTTAGCAATAAGTACAGATAACATGAACTTTTCACCTGAACACACAAAAAAAAAAAATGAAAGGCAAGAATTTTAGCAATAAGTACAGATAACATGAACTTTTAGCAATAAGTACAGATAACATGAACTTTTAGCAATAAGTACAGATAACATGAACTTTTAGCAATAAGTACAGATAACATGAACTTTTAGCAATAAGTACAGATAACATGAACTTTTAGCAATAAGTACAGATAACATGGACTTTTAGCAATAAGTACAGATAACATGAACTTTTAGCAATAAGTACAGATAACATGAACTTTTAGCAATAAGTACAGATAACATGAACTTTTAGCAATAAGTACAGATAACATGAACTTTTAGCAATAAGTACAGATAACATGAACTTTTAGCAATAAGTACAGATAACATGAACTTTTAGCAATAAGTACAGATAACATGAACTTTTAGCAATAAGTACAGATAACATGAACTTTTAGCAATAAGTACGGATAATATGAACTTTTAGCAATAAGTACAGATAACATGAACTTTTAGCAATAAGTACAGATACCACTTGATGAGCTTTTTTTCTGCACACACAAAATGAAAATGAAAGAAAACTTAATTGTAATTAAAACACTTTTCATTTTACGTTCAAAATAGAAAAACCCTGTGTCTTGAATTGAACCTTTGTCTTCAAAATTATCAGCCTAGCATTTTAACATTTCGGCACAGCTCTCTACACACTTAATACCTGTACAGGTATTAAGTACAGGTATTATAAGTAGTTGCATCATTGAGGAATTTAAAGAGTCTAGACTTCAATGTTTCTTTGAATGTTATGACAATAATCAATGCAATTCACTCAATAGTCATTTAAATTGCCCAAGTGTTGCCAAGACTCAAAAGGGGAACAAAGAATAGAAATGATGTAACCTGCCACACAACATGCAAGAAGCAACCAATAGGGTTTACAGGTGGAGTTGGGCCCCCATAGGTTGGCTATCCCATCCCATAAGTGACCCAAGAGCCATGTTCAACTTAGATATGTTAGACCCACCCACAAGTTGGCTATCCCAACCCATAAGTGACCCAAGAGCCATGTTCAACTCAGATATGTTAGACCCACCCACAAGTTGGCTATCCCATCCCATAAGTGACCCAAGAGCAATGTTCAACTTGGATATGTTAGACTCACCCATAAGTTGGCTATCTCATCCCAAAAATGACCCAAGAGCCATGTTGAACTCAGATATGTTAGACCCACCAATAGGTTGGCTATCCCATAAGTGACCCAAGAGCCATATTCAACTCAGATATGTTAGACTAAAAAGTTTAGATATTACAGTTAAATTATAACTCATGACAACACATTCCATTCTCCAGACCACATTTTAATAGACAGAAGTTAACCTTTAGCAAGCCAGATTAAAAAATACGAAACGTCTCCCTGCCACCGGATTCTTTTTTTGAAAATTTGCATTATTGATGGTGACTGTTTTGAAAATGTGATAATTTTTTGGTTGTTAGAGATATTTAAATAATATTTGCACATATAAATAAAGAATTGAATTATGCATATATTGGTGTAATTTATGTACGTGTGTGCGTGATACCAGACGTATGAGAAAGTGGTAAAGACGTTTTTCACAAAAAACATATATTTTATAACAAATAAAGAGGAAAAAAATAAGTAAAAAAAAATAACTTACCTTACATATTGAATTCCTTGGCAACACTGTAAACTAAATCACGCAAATCTGTTGTATTTATGTTCTTTCACTGCGAAATTATCAAAATATAGCCGGGGGAACTGTATAAAACATGTAGATTTGCAGTAAAATAGTTCTTTGAGCTTAGGCCTAGAGTTATTTTTTCTGCCACTTCAACATATTCGATATCAAACGTACAAGTCCCCAAACCAACACGGCATTCTGTATATTCACTGCTGTGAAACTAAATAACCTAATAATTCATGATTCAAGCCACGATTCAATGTTATTTTATTCGAAATACGATGAAATAAAGGTCTATAAAACAGATCCACCATCATGGCATCGTACCGGTGTGCAGATGTGGTCAGATTAATTGCTCTTAAACGTTTACGAATAGCTAGCCATTCTCAAAAACGATCATTTCGGAAGTGGGGGATGTACCGGCTTCGATTGCGGATGTCCCCAGCTATGTGCACGGCTGTGGTACGTGTAAATCTCACGATATTCTCGTTGGGTGGGACGGGCCGCCAACAGTGCGCGCCGCCATTTTGTTATTCGGCGGCCGGGGTTGATATAGGCTTGGTGAAGGTTAAGAACAAATGTCAACAAAGAATATCAATCAATCAAGTACCATACCACAAGGGCTATGCGATCATGCTTCTTCACAAGTCTGTCTCTTGTGCTGTTAAGTTCAGTTGGTGACTACTTTTTGTGCTACAGTGACAACCCATCCAGAAATTTCTCTCTTTGTCTTCCTGTATTTTTTCTCCTTTATCTTTCTGGTGGTTACTAAATGTTGAAGTTTTACTTTTCTTATCACATGTTCTAAAAATCTTTAGTCTGTTTCAAATTTTCACTATAATTTGTCATTTTACTACAGTTTCTCTGGAGAACTTCTACATTAGTTTTCTTGGTTGTCCATGGAATTTTCATCATTCTTCTTAAAAAATACATCTCAATTGCTTCCAGCTTATCTTGGGCACTTTTGTTTACTGTCCATGTTTCACTTCCATAAAGAAGGATTGTCTCAATATAACATATTAGCACTCTGACTTGTGTATGCATTGATATTACTTGTTACAAAGAACATACTCTGATGAAATCAAACTTTCTGCTCTAAAATCACTTTACTTAGTCTCTTCCCATCTATCTTCATAAGGGGAGGCGGGCGTGTTGGAAGAGAGAGGCATACAATCATACAGGACATTAAAAAAATGTTTAAACATAAATTAAATTGTACATTAGTATATACAAAGTGTACCTTGCTCATGCGTGCCGGGATTATCAGAGATTTCCAGAACCCATAGATCTCTTTGCTGTACTGACTTCCCGACGGAGTAGAGCTTGGTGATTGTAGGAAATCTCTCGACTAAGTTTTGAAGAAACTGTGTCAATTTTTCATAGTTGTGGTATTTAAACTCTGATGGTTCCAGAAAGTGTGTGGCTGCATGATGGCTGTAAAACATGAATGAAGAAACTAAGTTAAAACATATAGTTAACATGAATAATGTGATGGCTGTAAAACATGAATGAAGAAACTAAGTTAAAACATATAGTTAACATGAATGATGTGATGGCTGTAAAACATGAATGAAGAAACTAAGTTAAAACATAGTTAACATGAATGATGTGATGGCTGTAAAACATGAATGAAGAAACTAAGTTAAAACATATAGTTAACATGAATGATGTGATGGCTGTAAAACACGAATGAAGAAACTAAGTTAAAACATATAGTTAACATGAATGATGTGATGGCTGTAAAACATGAATGAAGAAACTAAGTTAAAACATATAGTTAACATGAATGATGTGATGGCTGTAAAACACGAATGAAGAAACTGTAAGTTAAAACATATAGTTAACATGAATGATGTGATGGCTGTAAAACATGAATGAAGAAACTACGAGGCGTGTTCAAATGAAAACGGGACTTGTTACACCACGCGTGATAGAGCGCACTGATATTGATGACATTTTGCACTAGTAATGAGTATCCAATAATTTACATACGGTCACGTGTTCATCTTCCCAGCATGCATATGTGCTGCAGAAGACTGTTAACAATATGGCGGGTGTGATTCCGAACCCGTCCAAAGTGAATCAGCGTGCTGTGATCCAGTTTCTTTCATTTGAAGGATGTCAAGCAGTAGACATTCATCGGAGAATGAAGGCAGCATATGGTGACAAATGTTTGTCGAGGACCAGAGTGATGGAGTGGGTGCGTATGTTTAAAGACGGACGTGAGTTAACGGCAGATCTTGCACGGCCAGGTCAGGCGCATATTGTTGCAACAGAAGAAGCCATAGCCGTGCTTGATAAAGCAGTACTGACTGACCGTCGTCGGAGCATTCGTTCGCTTGCAGAAGAATTCCATATGTCAATTGGGACAGCCCACATGGTTGTTCGGAAGAAATTGAACTATCGGAACAGCCACGCAACTTTTTCTCGGACAGCATTCGACGTCTACCTAAACAGTGGGATGCTTGCCTAAATGCATACGGAGATTTTTTCTGATGAACCCAGGTGCATTCTTATTCACAAGTGGTTGCTTTGTTCAATTCCGTTGAAAATATTAAATTGCGTATGATACTTTTTAAATAAATCCACAAGTCCCGTTTTCATTTGAACACGCCTCGTAAGTTAAAACATATAGTTAACATGAACGATGTGATGGCTGTAAAACACGAATGAAGAAACTAAGTTAAAACATATAGTTAACATGAATGATGTGATGGCTGTAAAACATGAATGAAGAAACTAAGTTAAAACATATAGTTAACATGAATGATGTGATGGCTGTAAAACATGAATGAAGAAACTAAGTTAAAACATATAGTTAACATGAATGATGTGATGGCTGTAAAACACGAATGAAGAAACTAAGTTAAAACATATAGTTAACATGAATGATGTGATGGCTGTAAAACATGAATGAAGAAACTAAGTTAAAACATATAGTTAACATGAATGATGTGATGGCTGTAAAACATGAATGAAGAAACTGTAAGTTAAAACATATAGTTAACATGAATGATGTGATGGCTGTAAAACATGAATGAAGAAACTAAGTTAAAACATATAGTTAACATGAACGATGTGATGGCTGTAAAACACGAATGAAGAAACTTAAGTTAAAACATATAGTTAACATGAATGATGCGATGGCTGTAAAACATGAATGAAGAAACTAAGTTAAAACATATAGTTAACATGAATAATGTGATGGCTGTAAAACATGAATGAAGAAACTAAGTTAAAACATATAGTTAACATGAACGATGTGATGGCTGTAAAACACGAATGAAGAAACTAAGTTAAAACATATAGTTAACATGAATGATGTGATGGCTGTAAAACATGAATGAAGAAACTAAGTTAAAACATATAGTTAACATGAATGATGTGATGGCTGTAAAACATGAATGAAGAAACTAAGTTAAAACATATAGTTAACATGAATGATGTGATGGCTGTAAAACACGAATGAAGAAACTAAGTTAAAACATATAGTTAACATGAATGATGTGATGGCTGTAAAACATGAATGAAGAAACTAAGTTAAAACATATAGTTAACATGAATGATGTGATGGCTGTAAAACATGAATGAAGAAACTGTAAGTTAAAACATATAGTTAACATGAATGATGTGATGGCTGTAAAACATGAATGAAGAAACTAAGTTAAAACATATAGTTAACATGAACGATGTGATGGCTGTAAAACACGAATGAAGAAACTAAGTTAAAACATATAGTTAACATGAATGATGCGATGGCTGTAAAACATGAATGAAGAAACTGTAAGTTAAAACATATAGTTAACATGAATGATGTGATGGCTGTAAAACATGAATGAAGAAACTAAGTTAAAACATATAGTTAACATGAACGATGTGATGGCTGTAAAACACGAATGAAGAAACTAAGTTAAAACATATAGTTAACATGAATGATGTGATGGCTGTAAAACATGAATGAAGAAACTAAGTTAAAACATATAGTTAAAATGTGACTCCATGTTGGCTGTAAAAGATGAAATTACAGGCTTTTATTTGCTATCAGCACACACCAAACAAATCTATGTAGGTGCTCTAAGACAATACAGAAACAATCATGTGGCAGCAACCATGATTTGAACCAGGTCCATTCAGCTGGCACTTATTTGCATCTTAACTTGAATCCACATGTTTTCCGTATTTGATCACACTGCATACCTAAAAGATTCAATTTTATCCAAGACTTCCACGTTTTCCTCAAGCTACTATGAATATGGACCAGTCAATTGAGACACAGACAACAGCATACACATTGTACAGGTACGTAAATTCCTTGAGAACCACAAACATTTAAGATTAGTATGTGTCATGCCTCGGTACTACACCCAGTTAGGCCTACTTGTAAAACATAAATAAAACACAAACATAAACAAGATTGATTCTGATGTGACATGGATAAATGAAAAATATAATATTCTTCTTCTTTTTTCGTTCACTTGAAACATGTCTATATCTGTAATTCTGTCTCCTTAATAAAACTCACTGTCTTTTGTAGTTCATACAGTGTCCCATAGAGCTTTGATTCCAGTGTTGTTTTCTCTGGCCAATATGTCTGCCTCAGCGTTTCATGCTCAGAACACTCTTGAAGTATGTTTGGCACTCTGTGCTGCCTGTCCACATGTACACATGGCCGTGTTGCCAATCTTGAACTTTGTATACGTGACTGCGGAGTTGGTTGTGTCCTGTTCTGAGACGTAGAATTATAACTTGTTCTGGTCTGTTCATAATATGATAGTCGTCTTGTGTTGGTGTTTGTGGCTTTCTTATTGACTTGATCATCTGTTTTTTCTGATGGTAGGTGATTGGTATATCTGGTTGGTCTTCGGCAGCACCTTCCTTAGCCAGTTGGTCTGCTTTTTCATTTCCTGGTATTCCACAGTGAGAGGGTATCCACTGCATGGTTACCCTATACTGGTAAGACAATTCGCTAAGTAGTTTTTGCAAGTCTGTTAGTTTTCCAGACTGGAGAGCTTGAAGCACTGACCTTGCATCTGTCAGGAATACCACAGGCTGTAGGTCAGAGTTGGAGTTCAGCAGTTTTTTTTAGCTGCCACACTAATTGCCTGGATTTCTGCATCATAATTATTGCAGAATTTTCCTGTCGTTGTTCTAATTGTATCTCTAGGCTTGTGTGGATATTCTATATATACACCTGCACCTCCAAAAATATAATATAGAAGTGACAAGAATCTATTATTACAGAAAAAAACACAATTTAGCAAACAGGACTTGAACCAGGCCTGTAAAAATTATTCATTTATAACAGTATAGTTAAGTAATTAATATTTAAATTACAAGAACTCTATAATAATAGTCATTACAGGTAATACAAGTAATTGAAATATAACTGCAAAACTGTGATTCATAATGAATGTTTTTTATAAAATGATGATGATGATGATGTTCGTCCGTCGTGATCGACGATGACCAAAAACTCAACCATAATAATAATAACAATAAATAATAAAATAATAAAGTTAATAGTGCGTTTTTAAATGACTAGCAAGTCCAATGCGCGCACAAAATGTTCTTTTACAGAATTGACAACAATAGAAGGTATCTGTGTGAGGTTGAGATGTTTTTTCTTTTCTACGTGTCCGCTTCTGTCTTGCAGTTTCTTGTCTGAATTCTTCTGCCGCTAGTGCTCCCGTTCTAATGCTGTAACGCCATGCTGCTCTATCCTGAGCGAGGCTCTCCCAAGCGCCTACGTCAATGTTAAGATGTTTCAAATCAAATAGCTACAAATAATACATGCTGGACCATAAAACTGTTATAAAGAAAACATGTAGGCTGTAAAACATGAATACATCTACTGATAATAACTAGTTGCAAATAATGTAAAACAGCTGTAAAATACAAGCATCACTTTTATCTTCACCCGTTTCTTAGTTTGCTAACATAAAGCAGTATGTTGTGATGACCATTAATTACGTCATCAATCTCTAGTTAAGAACAACAACAACAAGAAAGTTCACATTTGGTACACCTTAACATAAAACAATGATACTGAATGGAGTTAGGAACAACTCGATCCCTGGAAATAAAATGCTACAGACATTGCTATCTGAAGTTGAAGTGCAAGTGTTTAACAGCTCTATCACAGAAAACAGAATGCTACAGGCATTACCATCTGAAAATTTAATGGAAACTAGTGAGAAGAATCTTCTATAGAAAACAATCAATATAAGGTAATACTGCATGAAACATAACAACAATTGTACTTACGTAAAACACAAGTTTTTAGAACGTCCCACTAAGACATGACGGACTATCACTAAAACCCCATAGTTTTAGTGATAGTCTGTTTTGTGTAAGTGGGATGTTCTAAGAACTTGTGTTTTATGTAAGTATAATTATAGAAAACACAAAGCTTTTTAATTATATTAAAAAGAAAATTATTCAAAACATTTCAACAACAGTAATCATTGCATTACAGGAGTAGTAAAACCTGGAAATTCACATTGTAAACTAAATTGCAGCATTCAACAGGAGAAAGTGTTATAGTTTCCTCGTGAGTTTGTTAATGTGTTGTGAAAAAAGGCTATCCTATTTACCTGTAGTCCTGAAGAGCATCAATAAGAGTCATCAATCTATCCAATTTTTCTCCAGACTTCTCACTAAGAAAGATAAACATGTTGTATCAGTTTTACAAAGGGTTCAGAACTCAACAGAGCAGTTATCATGAATTGGAATGATGAAAAACGTACCATACTTTAAAATCAGAAGGTTATTGTGGTTTAAATATTCATTCACGTGTTGCTTTTTTAAATTGGTAATACAACATTAATGTGTGTCTTCACATTTACTTTTTGGTATACAGTCTGCAGCAGCCTCACCCTATATAGGGTAACTGTACTAGATTTAGCTGGACAAATCTTGTTTTAGACTTGAAACTATTGCATCTAACTATTGTTTTCACGTGTTTTCCATTTTAAACTTTGGCCTCTGCAGGCACAATTTTGCAACGAATGTGTGCCCCCCATATTGCCTATTGGCGCAATATTGCGCCGTTAGGACTTAACAGATAGTGCCTGAATCGCGAGTACGGAACTTCATGAAGTTAAGCTCATATGACGTAGAAATTCCCGCCACACGAATCTAGGAATACGTCACAGTTTAAAGGTAAAATTCCTGCTGTTCCTGTCCTTCCGGAATCTCATTTCTATATTTCCGCTGGATACATTTGTGTGTTGTAATAATTTCCATTTGTCGTCTTGTGATATTTTGTGCATTTCTTGATAAAGACCTTTTGGTTGAAACGTTGAATATGTTTTGTATATTGTAATTTGTGTGTTTTCTTGTGTGCACATCATTACCCACTAGTTTTAGTTATAGTCTGTCGTGTCCGAGTGAAGCGATTATAAAAACCTGTGTTTTACGTAAGTACAATAATATATATAGGATTGGGTGCTATATTCAATACTCAATTCTTTATTTCCATTAAACAAAAATCACTCAAAACTAACAAGTTATTGTATTTTCCAAACACCCAACAAAAGAAATGCACATTGTCACACAAAAAAAGAATTTGGATGCATGGGAATTTACACAATTCTTTTTGCTGTGCTAAGAATAACATCAAATGAGTGTTGAATTTTCCAGTCTCCTAAATGTTACAAAGTTAAACATACATCTTCCCCTGCATTACACATCTACTTGATACACAGTCACCATCTAAAACTATGTCACCTGAAAAACGATTTTAACCTTCTGAAATTACGAGGTGATAAGAGTTTCTTTAAGCAGATGACTTCATACTGATTGTTGATTCTGCAGGTTATCTAAAATAAATTTGATGAAGCTTTCAACAATTTTTACTTCTTCAACACAAAGAAAACATAGGTCATCTATCTTAATAGTCACTGATGTATATCTTTACATAGAACCCTGTCGGCGACTGTTAGTCGCCAGTTGCTATGATCATATATGGGTACGTGAACTCACACGACTGAGCGGGGATGTTTCCTATGAGCATACACAGAATCTGGAAAAGATAGCACGAGCTAGAGGGCAGTGTTGTGTATGTGAATTGACATAGTGGCAAAAAAGCTACAATCATGCAGCATGAGACTGACTGGCGGAAGTGCTCTTCAAACTCAGAGTAATGTCCCCACTGCACATAGAAAGTAAGAGCTAAATGCTCGCAATTCATGGGGTTCAAAAAGAAGAATGCAGAGTGCTAAAGGTTAAGTGTACCTGACATGTCTCTTGGTAAGAGTAAAGTTGACTTGAACACCATTTCCTTTCGGTACAATGATATCTTTTTTGACATCTATGTCATACCTGAAAGGAAATATCAATACATTGTTAAAAGAAAATATTATGAAAGAGATGGTTACTAGCAAAATTTATCTTGCATATTCTCAGTGCTATCAAAAGATGGTAATGCAATGATGCAGGAGGGCAATTATCATCAATGTTCAAGAGGTCACAGGTTTGATGTCGGGTTGTGACGACTTGTTCTTTTTCTTCTGCGTTTCTCAAAATCCTGCATATTAGCAGGATGTAATCCGGAGAAAGATCTCACCTCTTAGAATATGCATGGAAGGTAAACAGTGTTGCTATTGTATGCTCCCCTTATGAACCTTGGCAACACTTGGGTGTTGACTTGTTTATAGGTATAATTTTTTTGAAAGGTCCCTAGGGTTTATTACTTGAAGCTATAGATTTACATGCTTTTTAGTACACACGACAGCTGTTGTGCAACTATACTGAGAGGGATGGAGTACATATGGGGAAATCCTAGTATAAGGGAGTAAATCATGCACCTTTTGAGTCCTTTTTAACAAACTAACCCTATCTTCTATCCCGAGTGCTTCACATTAGTTTTTGCATAGTTATATTATTAATCAGTGTATGCTTTATCAAGGAGATATTAAACATTAATATTTCACTTCTAACCTGTACACAAAAAGACAAAAACAAAATAGGTAAAAATGTTTTTATCATTGCTTCAACATGTAAACGGTGCAATGGAAATTCACGGAACCATTTGTCCTCCTTGATGTGTACAGTGGAAACTAGCATTTCATTTGATCAAATTTATGTTAAAAACAATCAAAACAGCTTTAATCTAATCCAACTATTATGTTAATTTGTATAACTACTTCATAGGTACTCAATTGAACATGTTGGATGAGTTAAAACATGGCTTAATTGATTTTGTCGTGCTAAAACTAACAAAACAAACAAAAATAAGTAACTGTTTTTGTTTTGAAGAAATAGTTTCCTTTAGGAACAAGATTTTATGCTGTACAGGTCTGATAGATGCTTCAGCAATAAATTTATCAATTTATAGAGCGCATTGAAGATGAAGAATTATCAATTGTTGATAGTGTATATTCTTAGATATTTTTAGACACTAATAGTTAGGGTGAACAGGACTGCACATCTTCTCTTACTCAACAGATAATTGTAGAGGAATTAATGAGGGTGACTTCTGCATAATTATCGTAAATATTTCTTGTGTGTGTCAAAAGGGATTAATCAATTAACCAAGCGCCATGATAAGTTTCTCTACAATTCTGTTTCTTGATATGACCTATGATAAAATATAGGTGTTGTCGCTTATTATTTTTTGTTACTGCAGCACTCGCCACCTTCTTGAGTATCCTCTGACAGTTTGTTATTGTGGCACTCTCCACCTTGCTGGATATCCTCTGACAGTTTGTTACTGCGACACTCTCTACCTTGTCAGATATCCTCTGACAGTTTGTTATTGTGGCACCTTCCACCGTGTCATATTATCTTACTGCAGCACTCTCCACCTTGTCGAATATCCTCTGAGAGTTTGGTTATTGCGGCACTCTCCACTTTGTCGGATATCCTCTGACAATTTGATTATTAGCTATCTCATCTCTGTCTCTTGTATTGTTTAATAAGTTAAGTTGATGACATTCTCTCGTGCCACCATAACCACACATCTAGTAACTTCTCTCTTTGTCTTCCTGTCTCTTCTTCTCTTGATCTTTCCTATCTTTCCTGTGGTTACTAATTGTTCAAGATTTATTCTTCTCATCACATACCCTAAAAATCTTGACTGTCTGCTTCTAATTTTTGCTATAATTTGTCTCTTTGCTCTTCACATGCAATTTATAGACATTTTGTATTGTTATAGAAAATTTGATAAAATTTGTTACAGTTACTGCCTGCAAAAAATTTGCATTGAAAAACAGCTGCTTGAAAATCACATTTGTAACTGCACACTAAGTTAAGAGAATATGACAACAAGAAAACAATATTTTTTACCCATCAGCTACAACTCTGACTGTGTATGTACCAGGTACAAGCAGACGCCAGTAATCCCCAAACTGAGCAGAAGTGACATTGTGATTTATTCCATCCACCATGATGGTAGCGGATGGAATTCCCTGGCCGGTGTCAGAATCTTTAATAAATCCATTAACACCAATGTGCACCTATATAAAGAAAGAAACTTTTACAAATTAGAAATGCCCACAAGAAGTTCAAGAAAATATTGATGTAAGCAACTGCCAATAATGAAAAGATGGATGGAATAATCATACATATTTGTGGTATGAACAAAGACAAGAAACAGAATAAACCATCATCATGTGCAGTGCTGGTTGTTACAGGTGTTAACAGCATCACATCTCAAAATGGTTGCTGACTCATTTTAAACTCTCTATTCTTAGCTTCTTCTTTGATCAGTTTACTATTTATCTAGACCTATATTGATCATATAGAGAGGATTATTTTACAGTTTACTATTTATCTAGACCTATATTGATCATATAGAGAGGATTATTTTACAGTTTACTATTTATCTAGACCATAAAGGTTCATATAGAGAGGATTATTTTACAGTTTACTATTTATCTAGACCTATATTGATCATATAGAGAGGATTATTTTACAGTTTACTATTTATCTAGACCATAAAGGTTCATATAGAGAGGATTATTTTACAGTTTACTATTTATCTAGACCTATATTGATCATATAGAGAGGATTATTTTACAGTTTACTATTTATCTAGACCTATATTGATCATATAGAACAGATTATTTTAAGTCATTGTAGGATCCTCACAATTTCATTTACAGAGATGTTCTTATTGTCATTCTGTGAACAGCAAAATTGTGCCAGTCATGTAGATTGTGTTCAGTTGTCCCTGCTGTTTATCGGTCTGGAGATATAGATTGCAGAGTTGCTGATGATGATTTGGTGAAATTGTGCTTTTAGACAACAGTGTCTCATTCTCAGTATAAATATTTGGATTTGTTGACTTCTGTGCAATTTGTTGATGATATTTTTCTCAGGCATATAGTTTCTATTAAGTTCTTGTCAATGAAATCACATAGATTACTTTGGCAAAGTCTTTGCTTCCCTGTAAAGGTAAGGTCTGTGGGACTTATGAGGTCACTTCCTGCATTTGTCAATTCAGCTGATTTTTGTTCCTCGTTGCCAGGGATGCCATAGTGAACTGATATCCATAGCAGTACTAATATAGTTTTTCTAGATAATTCTAAAATGTTTATTCTGAAGTCATGAATAAGTTGGTTTTGGCTATTGGATGGCCTGTAAAACTGATTTTTAATCACTGAATACTGCAATTTTATTAACTCAATTTTTGAATCTTTGATAGGTACTTGGACAAAATTTTCAAAATAATGCTACATCATTAAAAAGTACTATTTTTTAGATAGCCCTTGAAAATTGCAATTCAACGATACATCAACCTAGAGTTGGGCCCAGGCTGGGATCACTGGTAACTAGAAGCTTGTCTCGAGCAAACAATGCTTTAGTTCCAATTTCATCAAACCGTCTTCTATGCTTTTTACACATGACGCTGCCCTCTAGAGTTGTGCATCTTTCTTAGTGTACTCATTGTGCTTTTATTTTTATTGGAACATCTGCCTGCTTCGTACCGACTACATTGGCTGCCTTCCAATGCTTCTACCAGACTTTCTAGCTTCACTTTGTGTCGACAGTGTTGCTGCATGTGTTGGCACAGTGGTGTTGGAGTTATTAACTGTCTTTTTGCAGTCAAATCTCATTCCATCTGTTACCTTCGCATTCACGGACACGATCCCCAAAAGGTTTAGCCAGAATCAGCATTAGCCGCTGTATTTCTGTTACCAGGGTGCGCCACGAGGAGGCACTTTTGTGATCTTGGTTATCTGCTAACCCTGGGTCAGCCAAGAGCAATGCATTCCCTTTGCATCCCAGAAAAACTAGTGAGAAGGTGGTCTTCTTCATCAGCGTTCATTCTCAAACTCCCGCTGGATCTCTCTTGTAGCAAGACCATGGTCCTATTAGGTTTCCAGCAGGATGTAGTCCAGAGAATGGAAATGCATTGTGTCACCGTTTTATTTGCACCAATGGCCCAACACATCCATCTTCAGCGGGTGAGGAGGTGTTGAAAGAGTCAAATAAGAAATGGGAATTATTAATAACAGAAAGAGATAGTCTTATAGTTTGGTACCTGTATGAGACAGGAGAGTTTTAACAATATAGATACAATAGGTAAGATTAAAGGAAAGAGAGAGATAGGGTGATAGCGGGGAGCAAATAGATAACCTAAGATGATTATTCAAAGAAAACTACAATACAAGATATTGGAGTAATGGAGATGAATGAACGATCACCTATGACAACTGGCATGGAACTTGATGATAGTATAAAATTTGGCCTTTTTGTTTATTATCATCATCAAAAAGTGCTGTGCCCAATGACGATCATATTTCTTCATGTGCATCGATCTCTCATATACGTCATCATCTCTGTTGGTATTGTCAATCGAAGCCATCTAGTCAAACTGTCCAATATCCTCTGGGTCTTCCCCTTGATCTTTTCCCTTATATCTTTCCTGTTGTCACTATATTCTCAATGCCTCCTCTTTTCATTATGTGCTCAATAAATGTTGACAGTCTTTTTCTTATATTATCAATAATGCATCTTTTCTCATTGATCCTTCTAAGACATTCTTCATTAGTATATCATTCAACATTGTTTATTATGTATATGTCAATTACTGGCATGGTAAAGTGGAAATATTAGATACTGGATGTGGTAGAGATGATTCTGCAGCCACTCATTGCTTATTCGATGATGATTTGTCCAGATAATGCTACAGCTACAATGGGACTGTAGATTTTCAAATCAAATATGACAAGAACCATTTAAGACGAAGGACATGATATGCACAACCAGTAAGTCATAGGAACCATGAACTGAACCCCATTATAAATATTATAAAATTAATTCACCAACCAGTTCAAGATATGCCAGCAAAGCTTCCTTATTATTATCCCATTCTTGTGGAAGTTCTGATGGCGGTGGATATTTGCAGCAGGACAGCTCTAAGGTGATTTCCATGCAATTGCTGTGCAGGTAGTTGTAGTCCTCCATGCCACCTGTAGTAGTTTGTACAAAGATTTCATACATCATTAATCACAAGACATTGAATATTCATCCAAAGTATCCTAACTTTCATACAGTTTGTGACTAACCCACATCAAAACTATCAGCAATATGTGTTGTCCATCCACCAGTTTATGAAAACCATTTGTTGTCCATCCACCAGTTTATGAAAACCATTTGTTGTCCATCCACCAGTTTATGAAAACCATTTGTTGTCCATCCACCAGTTTATGAAAACCATTTGTTGTCCATCCACCAGATTATGAAAACCATTTGTTGTCCATCCACCAGTTTATGAAAACCATTTGTTGTCCATCCACCAGTTTATGAAAACCATTTGTTGTCCATCCACCAGATTATGAAAACCATTTGTTGTCCATCCACCAGTTTATGAAAACCATTTGTTGTCCATCCACCAGTTTATGAAAACCATTTGACCTTAACTGGAATAGAGATGATGATAACTGTATTGTGTCCAACTGTTGTTAATGAATTCGATGAATGTCTTGGAATTTCCTACCACACTGCAACAGACATATTAATCCTGAGTATTAATTTTGTATCTACAATGTCATTCGGACTGTTTTGTACAAAACTATCCCATGAATTTACTTCTGTATTGAAGTGATCAATGTCTTAAATGTGTCTTTGTATTTGAAACACCTTTGTTCTTCTCCTTTACTGAAACCAGTCTGGAGTTCTCCATAATGCAGTTTTTGGCACCTTTGACTAAACTATCTGCTAGAATGTCTTGTATTATCAGCATGTGTGTATACTTATACATTTAGATTTCATAAGTACCTCAATATCTGGTCTTCTATTGCATCAGTGGATATTTGAGTGGTAACACACAGATGGCCATGAAACATAGACATTATGGCTATAAAGCTAGAGGCAGACCATGTAAAAGATGAACCACACAAATTAAACAGCACACAAGAAGGCTATCTCCAGAGAACTCTTCTACCCATGATGCAGCAAAGCAAACAAGGGCCCCAGCGAATAGATAGATAGAAGTAACTTGGGAGGAAATGGTTTTGCCTCCTAGCATGTCTGGCATATCCTGTCCATGTTTTACAGACAGAAAAAAGAAGAGATGGTATTACTGCCATTGAGTAAACAATGAGTTTGGTCGTAGTTGCTATTTCAGTTCTCTCCTAAACATTTCTTTTGAATTTCAAATATATACTAGCTTTAGTTATTCTATAGTGAATAGCTTTAGTTATTCTATAGCGAATAGCTTTAGTTATTCTATGGCTTTAGTTATGATATAGCAGATTCGTAGAAGGAAAAGGCACAAGAAATTCCCTATTTATAGTACGAACATTAATGGAGAGGGCCATAGAAGTACAACAAGATCTTTATCTGTGCTTCATAGATTACAGCAAAGCACTTCACAAGGTGAAGCATTCAGAGAATATAAAACTGCTAGAAAATCTTAACGTTGATGGGAAAGATCTAAGAATAGTAAGAATTATGTATTGGAAACAAATGGCTGTGATGAGAGTTAACAATACTATAGGTAGATTTCAAAAGATAGAAATGGGTGTCAGGCAAGGTTGTGTAATGTCACTGGACCTTTTCTCCCTGTATACAGAATACATTATGTGAAATATAGAAGATATGTCAGAAATAAAAGTGGGAGGATGCAATATAAATTACTTCAGATATGCTGATGACATAGTATTGGTCGCAGGAAGCGAACTGGAACCAACAAGCCCTATTAGATAAAATAGTGAAAGAAAGTGAAAACAAAGGACTCAGTTTAAACAAGAAGAAAACAGAAATAATGGTTGTATCGAAGAGACATATACCACCAAGATGCAATATAATAATTAATGACACAAAATTAGCACAAGTCGAAAAAGTGAAATATCTTGGCACCCTGTTAACATCAGAAGGTGGATGCTCAAGTGAGATAAAGAGCCGAACAGCACAAGATAAATCAGCATTCCAAAAAATGAGAACCATTTTATGCAATGAAAAACTATCAATGCAAACCAGAATTCAAGTGCTGAGATGTTATATCGAACCAATTCTTTTTTATGGATGTGAAGCATGGACTGTAAATAAAAAATATTCAAAGTGAATTAGAGGCTACAGAAATGTGGTTTCTGAGAAGAATGATGAAATTACCATGGACAGCTAAGAAAACTAATGCAGAGGTTCTCATTGATGCTGATCGATCATATAAAACATTAGGGGCAGACAGTCACGGTTTCTAGGGCATGTGCTGAGAAGAACACAGCTTGAACACTTAAAAACCACTGGAAAGATCAAAGGGAGAGGAGATAGGGGGCAACAAAGAGAAAAGTTACTAGATGGACTAGTATTGTGGCACGGTAGAAGTTTACCAACTGAGCTTATTGACAACACAAGAGACAGAGAATCGTGGAGAAACATGATCGTCTACGCCATTCGGCATTGCACTTGATTGATTGATTGGTTATTCTGTTGTTTATCTCAGCATCAATATTTACAATTTGTATAAGAGTGATGACCAGATGGGAGAAACTATTGACTGATTGAAGATCTGATGATGATAATGTTCCTCCTTCGGAAGCGAAGATGAGCAAAGCATTACACAGCAAGAAAATGTGGTTAACAAGTAGGAAAAAAAAACATGTGTTTGTCTAATTTGGTTTGGGTTTGTGAGTTGGTAGATGCCCAATGAGTCCGATTCATGTTAAGGAAGTTCTATTGCATTGCATGCAGGAGTCAAGAGGGTCCCAAGTAGGAGAGTTTTCAGATTTGTCCTTCCGTTTCCATTGCTTGTAAATTTCTCGCAGTGCTCTCTCCTTTTTAAAATTTAGTGATGCCAGCAGTGATCTAGATGTGCCTAACTGAACGTTCAAGTGCTGTAATCTCTGAGCTCTTCTACCTTGATTTTGAAATAGTGATTAAAATGTGGATGTTTGGGATAGATTAAAACATGGCCTAAAACAAGTAAAAATTGTTGAAAGCTTCATCAAAATTGATTTTAGATGACCTGCAAAAGAATCAACAATCAGTATGAAGTAATCTACTTAAAGTGACTCTCTGACTATCATCACGTAATTTAGCATTGGTCTGTAAATGTTGAAGATTGAAAAGTTTGCCATATGTTAGGTATTGGCTGAAGCAATAATGCATCCTTGGCTATTGCATTCCAAAGAGGATCAAAGTTAGCCAGAAGTCACATATGTTGGGCTCAGACGCATTTATCACAAACTAAATCTTGACACAATGCATTATGTTCTCTAGACGACAACCTGCTAATCTTAAAAAATGAATGTAAAAGAAGACAAAAATAGTAAAAATGACAACTGTAAGCAAAAGACCAAAATGAAACATAAAAAGGAGTTGAAACTAATTACCAACAATATCTATATTTGCTCATTGTTTTTTAATACTCAAGAAATATGAGCTATTATTCTCCTCTTTAATGAGTGCAATATTAGGATACTCCACAGCAAATTTCATACTCAGAAGGCTCAAGTTTCAGTATTGTGCAATGCTTTGTGTTCATGAAACCTTCATGGGACTCTGAGGGGGTCTATTGCGAGACATATTTTGTCTTCAGTGTTCATTCTCCAACTGGTGATGGATCTCTCTTGTAGCAGATCAATGATCCTACTAGATTTCCAGCAGGATGTAGTTCAGAGAACAGAAATTCATTTTGTTGCTGTTAAATTTATTTCAATGGCACGACACATCTGTATGGCTGAAGTAAATTATAGTTCTCCACTGTGACATTTGCTCTAGTTTTGAGGTGTTACCTGACCTTTGTTGTATGATTTGGCAAGCTTACGGGTAAGTACTTAGAGTAAGGTTTAGAGCACACTAAAGTGTGCGCGCACCTCGCTCTGTTTGTAGCGGGCTGAAATACTGATCGCTCACCAGAAATAATAAGAAATTGTAAAAAATGTGTAAATTGGAGAACAAACATTATGCATAAGTTCGTCTGTCTAGATTTGAACTCAAGTGATTGTCGGATGTGACGTCGCGGCAGCCATTATTTTGATTGGTGTTACACGGGAATCCATGACGTTGGATAGTTAAAATTGTCAAGTGTGCTATTTGGACAACAGTGTGCTATTTATAGCACAGTGGAGAATTAATCTTTACTTTCACCCATCCGTATTCAGCACAACATAAAATAAAAAAACAATGCTTTGCATAAAGCTAAAAGGTGAATAGATAATAAGCCCCCCTCCCCCACGTACCTGGTACATCATACCATTCAGCTCCATTGGTGATACCATCAGGGAAATTATCATTACACTGATGTCCAGATTCAGCAGCCATAGTTTTATGATTGTTGGCATAAGTATGAGCAAGAAATTTAAAAGTTTCATCATCTGGAGTAGAACTGTACTCCCCAGTAGTCTTGTGATCTCCTGAATCATCAAATGGATAAGAAGCAACAACACTACCTCCATGCAGATTGGCAGATAGTACAAAAGGATTACTTTCAATCCACTGTATAATGTATTTGGTTTCCGGTTGCAATTCGCCAATGGTTCCTCCAAATTGATCAGGAAAATTTCTATTCAAGTCTATATTATTAGCATTTTTTCTACCTATTATTCCGTCGCAATCTCCGACTTCTGCACTCTCGAAACCATCCGGATTCATTGTTGGTAAGATGAAAATATTTGTTGTATCAATGATATTTTTTATACGAGGTTCTCCTTCTTCGTACTTAAAAAGCAAATACTGCACAAGGTATATCAGTATTTCGCGTCCAATCACTTCGTTACCATGCATATTTCCAATGTATTTAAACATGGGTTTTCCTGGCTCCACAGAATCAACATTACTGGTAATCTGAATTGCCAATAATGTCCTGTTTTCCACACTAGATCCAATGCTGTGAAGTTTTGTCAGGGTTGGATATTGTTTATTTAAGTTTGAAAACAGGGTTACCAGATCATCATAATGAATGTACTGGCTCATGTCAATGTTATGGTCGACGGAAGGTTCGGCTACAACAGACGTGATGGCAAAAGCCATCATTAAAACAATTTTAGTTAACAACCTACGACCGTCCGCCTCCATCTTGTTTCCGTCTGTGTTTTGGTTATCGTAAAAAGTGTGCAACAATAATGAAAGGACACGCACAACCAAGACACATTCTTGACGACATAGGGATCTCTTAAGGGACATTTTACTTATCTTTAATAAATTATTTATCTACTATATTTTCTGATTTTATATATTTATCTTCGTTAAATACTTATAATTAATACTGTTATTGTTAATTCGTACAACAATTATTGATGTATTTAATCATACTTTATAATGTGTATAAACTGTAATGAAATAAAATGAATCCTCCCTATACTAGTATGTGAAATGTGGTCATATACATAAAGTAAATAAAACATTTGCGTATAACGATTCATAGTTAAAAAGATCCCACTTCAGCATATCACGTTTCCAGATAGAGTAAAAACAATAACAGACGTAAATAATTATGAAATCTATACCATATAATGTAATAAACAGCAGGCATGTATTCTGTATAGGTATGAACACAATTGTCCCAGAAGTTCATAATGATGTATGCCGTCTCCGCATCGAAGTTTGGCTGCAACGGACCTCCAACATCTGTCTCTTGTCTTGGTGATGTAACCAGCTAGATGTGTCGTGTTCAACAATGTGTCGTGTCATTTAATGTATCCAAAGTATTCAATTTGCTTAATTTTTTATTTCCTTTAACTCATTGGGGACCGATCGCCACTATAACGGCTTTATAATATGGGTCTACAAGACCTTTCGCCACTTTAACGGCTTTGATTTTAGATCGATCATATATTGATCAGTTATATTTAGTTTTGCCCAGTTCAAGTTTTTATGTTAACCTCTGAACATCCGGGAAACTTCACTTCCTTTAGAAAACTGAAGACGACTCGCGTGGCTGTAAAAGAAACCATTCCTTTGACCGCCACACGCTGTGTTTGTTATTTCTGAAAAAAATGGCAGCGCCCACTTCTTCTAGATACAGTGCAGAACAAGCAAACAAGGTAAATGTAAAATAGAGCCGTTCATAGATGAATTAGTTGCGAGCTTTCAGAATGCATTCTATTCTTCTGAAAACATATGTATAGATGAGATGGTTATAGATCACAAGGAAGATTTAGGCACAGGCAATATAATGCAAGCAAGCCAAAAAAATACCATATAAAGTCATACAGACTCTGTGACTCCATCACCGGATGTGTTTTCAACCTGCTGGTATATTTTGGTGCGAACACAACATACAGCTGGAAACTGACACAAAGTCTACCCATGCTGTCAAAATGGAAGCGAAGTATGGACAATAAATAAACGTACCCAAGATAAGCTGGAGTCAACTGATATGTGGTTTTTAAGACGAATGATGAATATTCAATGAACAGACAAGAAAACAAATGTAGAAGTTCTCAAAGATGCTGGAGTAAAACGACAAATTATAGCGAAAATAAGAAACAGACAATCACGATTTTAAGGGTCCGTGACGAGAAAAGTAAAACTTAAACATTTAGTATCCACCGGAAAGATCAAGGGGAGAATAGACAGAGGAACACAAAGAGAGAATTTTCTGGGTGGGTTGCTACTGTGGCACAAAAAGAAGTCACGAACTGAACTTTTTAACAATACAAGAGACATAGTTGTGGAGAAGCATCATCACCTACGCCACTTATCATGACACTTGATTGATTGAATACTATCACGATCATTGATATTCTCAAACTATACTCTCATACTATACTCTAGCCGCCATCAGCAGGTAGCATGATGAGGTAGCATGTCAAAATGTACATCGCAGCCTTTAAAAATTCCTGCCCATCTTTAGCTAATCTAATCTTTCTGTTATTGTGATTTCATGCCTCTTTTCTCATTTCTCTGACATGATCCTCTTCATTACGGTTGTTTTTTTCTAGACTGTCATGTGTAGTATGGCGATAATATTGTAGTTTTCTGAAATGAACATTAATTTCTCTCTGGATGCTACTATTGATTGGGTTTTATGTTCCATTGTATTAACACAGAACAACCGTATGAGCAGTGAAGGCTGGTTTCAACGGACTTCCAACATCATCTGCCTCTTTATTTTGGTGGTCTGCTCTGCTAGACTGTAACCTCTTCTTCTCGTGGTGTTTCTCTCCCAGTTGTATCGCTGCCTACCTCTTCATCATTTCTTTTAAATGGTCATCATCTCTTTGTAGGGTCTCTTTTGTTGGTTTTTTTCTGTTACTGTGTTGCTCCATCTTTTGCCAGCGTATCTGCCTTTTAATTTTCATGGTTAGTCAAATAGGGATGATAACCAATGTTGTACTAATTTTCTTTAAATGCACACTACTCGTATAGCTGTCAAGGGCGTGTATTACAGACATCGCACCAATAAGACACATCACCTGTTGACATTGGCTTGTTATGTTCTTAATTTTTTTCCACAGCAATTATTAGGAACTGTACATCTGCAGAGTAGTTGGAGTAGAAGATTCCAGTTGGTAAACATATGGTTTTATTGTCTGCTTATGGGTATTTTATATACACTCCAGCATATCCATTCTTCACTGTACTAGTTGCTGATCCATCGGTATATACTTGTATCTGGTGAACAGTCTTCTCTGTGAACTTACACATTGTGAGACAGAGAACACGCATTGTGAGACAGAGAACACGCATTGTGAGACAGAGAACACACATTGTGAAACAGAGAACACACATTGTGAGACAGAGAACACGCATTGTGAGACAGAGAACACATATTGTGAGACAGAGAACACATATTGTGAGACAGAGAACACACATTGTGAGACAGAGAACACATATTGTGAGACAGAGAACACACATTGTGAGACAGAGAACACATATTGTGAGACAGAGAACACACATTGTGAGACAGAGAACACACATTGTGCACATTTTAGGTACTACTCGTGCATCTGTTATTTTTCGTCTATTGTTTCTTTCTGTGAGTATAAAGTCTATCTGGCTCTTGAATTCCAAACTGTTCCATTTATACCATGTATACACTTGTGATGTTTGAAGAAGGTGTTCGTTATAAGGAGGTTGTGCTAGATTCATGTATCTATTAGTTTATAACTATTATTGTTAATCTATTAGTTTATAACTATTGTTGTTAATCTATTAGTTTATAACTATTGTTGTTAATCTTGTTGCTTGTGTCGCCGAAAGATCCTTTATATTCCTCTATTACTTCTCAATTTGCGCCAAGATGTGCGTTAAATCACCCAAAATATACAGGCCATCTTCATTGTTGCTGTTATTTGCTAATCTGCTTACATCCTTAAAACATCCTTCGTTTTCGTTGTGTGGTGTGTTACATGGGGCATTGGCCTTTATTTCTTCTTCTTCTTCTTTCGTTCACTTGAAACATGTCTATATCTGTAATTCTGTCTCCTTAATAAAACTCACTGTCTTTTGTAGTTCATACAGTGTCCCATAGAGTTTTGATTCCAGTGTTGTTTCCTCTGGCCAATATGTCTGCCTCAGCGTTTCATGCTCAGAACACTCTTGAAGTATATGTTTGGCACTCTGTGCTGCCTGTCCACATGTACACATGGCCGTGTTGCCAATTTTGAACTTTGTATACATGTGACTGCGGAGTCGGTTGTGTCCTGTTCTGAGACGTAGAATTATAACTTGTTCTGATCTGTTCATATTGTGATAGTCATCTTGTGTTGGTGTTTGTGGCTTTCTTATTGACTTTATCATCTGTTTTTTCTGATGGTAGGTGATTGGTATATCTGGTTGGTCTTCGGCAGCACCTTCCTTAGCCAGTTGGTCTGCTTTTTCATTTCCTGGTATTCCACAGTGAGAGGGTATCCACTGCATGGTTACCCTATACTGGTAAGACAATTCGCTAAGTAGTTTTTTTAAGTCTGTTAGTTTTCCAGATAGGAGAGCTTGAAGCACTGACCTTGCATCTGTCAGGAATACCATAGGCTGTAGGTCAGAGTTGGAGTTCAGCAGTTTTTTAGCTGCCACACTAATTGCCTGGATTTCTGCATCATAATTATTGCAGAATTTTCCTGTCGGTGTTCTGATTGTATCTCTAGGCTTGTGTGGATATTCTATATATACACCTGCACCTCCATTCCTCACAGCATTCTGTGCTGACCCATCTGTGTACACTCTGACCCATATATCTTGTGGATATTCCTCATCCAGGAAACTGAGGGTGATTGTCATTCGCTGCACACTGTTCTGTTCGTCCTCGCTTAGTATTCCTTTCACATGGGTCTGAATGTATATTGGCATTCCATGGCTTTCACTCCACGGGGTTTGCTCTGGTACAGACCTTAAGGGGCTGCCAACTTCAGGTAGGTCTGTAAGTTGTCTACGGAGTCGTTTAGCTTGATGGATAAAGCTGCTCCTTTTCAGTCGTCCCATTGCTAGATTTTGGAATCTTTCCTTCATTGGATGACTTGGCATACACTGAAACTTTTCTGCTTGAATTAGTACTTTTGTGTCTCTGCGTTCGCCAAGTGTTTGCATTCTTCCCATTTTCTGCATCTCTGCTATGGGTGTTGATTTCATTGCTCCCAACATTATTCTAAGTGCCTGGTTTTGCACTTTATCTAGATCTTGTAATGTGGTGTTTGATGCAGGACACCACGCAGCTGAACCGTATTCCAGGTGTGGTCTTATGCCTTGCTGGTAAACTTTACTGAGTATATTTCCACTGGCTCCCCATGTGGTTCCACTTAGTTTTCTCAGGATAGCTAGCTTCCTCCTGGCTTTTGTTGTTGCTTTGTTTATGTGCTGCTTCCATGTCAGCTTATCATCAAAAGTAACTCCGAGGTATGTGGGTTGTTTGTATTCTTTCAATAGCTCTCCATCTATCTTGATATGACCAGCTTTTTGTTTTGGTGAGAGGGTAAAGAGTGTAGTGCTGCACTTATCTGTGTTAATGCTGACGCACCATCTATTAGCCCATAAGGTTAGGGCATCGATAGCTCTTTGTATTGGCCTTTATAAATGTCGTTTCAATTCCCGTCTGTAAGAATTATTTTCAATTATCCTTATTCTTCGTACTTGAATTTACTTATATAAGATATTATTTGAAAACAATATTGTTCTGTCTCTATGTTATTTATGTTTACAGGAAGAGCTTTAGGTCTTAGTAGTACGAATATGAATTAATGTTCTATGTTTGTGCTTATGATGATACTTAAATTACTTGTACGGGATGTTCGTTGATGTTGTAATAGTCCTTGTCTCAATTGGTCCGTTCTCAGTGACTTGCGTGTACAGGTTGAATGTCTTGACGAGATCACATCTTTTTTGAGGATGTGGTTGGTCAAAACAGAAAACCTGTTTACTTAAGTTGCAAGGCGATTAAGTGTTGCTAGAACGGCATTAAGATGAATTAGTAAGAATTAATAAATTATTGCGAGCTAGATTCATACCAGAATATTATGAGCACACAGTGAAAAGCTTAACCACCACGCCACGAAGATACCCGCAGAAAAAAAAATATATATAAAATTAGTATACCAACAATATTTCACCGGGGAATGTTAATGAAAAATAAAAATAAATTTAACAGCTATAAATGTCAAACGAACATAACGAGTATACCATTATATAACAAGCTGATCATCTGGTTAAAATATTGAAGGCAGTCAAAAGAAATTGTGAAAATCGATAGGGGCAAGCTACAAAAGCTTAGGTGTATTAGATTTGAAACATTCGCTGATGTTGAGACTTCATGTGACATGTCTGAAATAATAGTGTAGAAGAAAGTGAGGATGATGTATTTTGTAACTTTATGGACTTTTATGCAATCTCCATTTCACAATGTTATCTTGGGCTACTGCTGTGATAACCCATTCGATGTTTGCATATTACATTCAGACCGTCGTGAGAAACTCAGTATTTAGGGCTATACTGATGTTCGATAATTATGCTTTTTTTTAAACCTGAAGAAAACCCGAAGCCACCGAAATTGTCAGTTTTCATAGGCTACCCGTCGATAGCTGCTTCAGGCGGTTGAACACCTCAAAGTTTGCCCGTGGTTTATTTCCATCAGTCTATAACTAATAGAGATCTTTGAGGCAATATTTACATTCAACAGATTGTCAGAATTGCTTTCTGAATGGTCACGTTGCCCAATTGCCAGCAGCCGAATTTGAACTCACAACCTTGGACTTCTATGAGTCACTTACTAGATACTCTGCTAGATAACTGGTTGTCCGGCAGTAAGAACATATTCTCAGAACCGGTTGTTCGGCAGTAAGGACATGTTCTCAGAAGAAGTGTGAGGGGCGCAATCACAATGTCTAAAAGTGTATTATTTGAGGGAATAATAATATTTTCACAATTATGGCACGCACAATAAACATCAGATTCAACCCATACTATTAGGTCTCAATAAGAGGAAACGCCAACTCGCTCTGATATAACCACATAAGAATCTGGTCTTAGGTTGAAATGTCGTACGTTTGCTTAAATTTGATTTAACCCACTTCTTAACAAACTAATTAAAAAAAAATATTGTAAGTGCTAAACATTTCAAAGAACGACCATGACAGTTTTACGCCCAACAAAAGAGCTTCTACTCTGCCTTGTATTAATCTGTTGCGGATTGTTACTGACGTCTGTTTATTTCTTTCAAGACAGTAGAATATCTGTCTGGATGAAGTTCTCCAAACTAGACAGTGATGCAGTCTTATACTCTCTGCACAGAAATATCAGCAACTGTAGCCAGCCAGAGTCGAGACTCACTAGTTCAGATTGTAAGATTGATTACAAAAGTAGCTACTTCAAGCAAAATCTATCTGAAAAGGAGTATACCAAAATTGACGGTAACTTATTTATCGATGACAATGTTTCATGGAAGGTACAACATTTTGAAAATAGCCGTATTGTAAGCATAGAAAATAATATTCAAGAACTTGGTGCCATTTTGGACAAGAAATTGAGAGCTGTGAATATCAAAAGAATAAAACGGTATAAACCGACTTGTAACGACAAATTTAAGCTCGCAAATAGCTGCAATAATAAGTGTCTGCAGACAGATCTTCCTGAAAATCCGTCAACTAGAGTGGAGCAGCTGATTAAACCTCGTCAACTTCAAATGTCAACAGAAGAGCATGATATACTACGTGATATGGCTGACAAAGTTCAAGGCAACTATGACATAATTCTTCTAACGGCAGCATCATCTAATCATTTCTTAGAATCTCAGGCTTTGCTCAAGAATCTTCATGAAAATGTCTACCCGTTTCTGCAGAATTTTACACTGGTATTTTATAATCTTGGCCTCACAGAACATGAACGAATCTTGATGATCAAATATTGCAAGTGTCAAGTCATGGACTTCCCTTTCGAAAAATTTCCTAATTTTATGACGAAGCTCAAATGTTATTCATGGAAACCGGTTTTGATCAAGTCTACTTTACAGAAAACAAATATAGTTTTTTGGATGGACGCTTCCATTAGATTCCACAACACATCTAGTAGCATTAATTCATTTATTCAAGGCGCACGAGAAAGAGGTATTCAGATTGGGGGTTCCAGCGCCGACTCCTCATTTCGGACATATCGAAGCATGTACCATTTCTTTGGAGATGAACCTTGTGCATATCTTAAACTTGGTCAAGCTCATGCGACGTTAGGAGTATATCATCGTGAATATTTTGTCGACAGGGTTATTTTAGAACCATGGGTTGCTTGTGCTCTCAATGAAGGATGTATCTGCTCAAATGACAGATCAAATGCCGGGTGCCGAGACAGCAAAATCGCTGCTGATGAATATTATAAAGGTAAAGGCGAGATCATCTACGGATTATGTCATCGATTCGATCAATCAGCGATAAGTATTATACTTCATAAACTGTACCAGGATTTTTTTAGATGGGTGATGGTGAGGACGGAGACAGTGTTGAGTATACAACGTAAACACACTGTGGTTTATTTTCCAGAAGTGTAAAGGTAAAGGCAGTTACGTAGCGTATAAAACTAATGTTAGCTGGCTGATTATATATACTCTCGGTTAGAACGTCTCATGGCTTACTGGCTGATTATATATACTCTCGGTTAGAACGTCTCATGGCTTACTGGCTGATTATATATACTCTCGGTTAGAACGTCTCCTGGCTTAGTGGCTGATTATATATACTCTCGGTTAGAACGTCTCCTGGCTTACTGGCTGATTATATATACTCTCGGTTAGAACGTCTCCTGGCTTACTGGCTGATTATATATACTCTCGGTTAGAACGTCTCATGGCTTACTGGCTGATTATATATACTCTCGGTTAGAACGTCTCATGGCTTACTGGCTGATTATATATACTCTCGGTTAGAACGTCTCATGGCTTACTGGCTGATTATATATATTCTCGGTTAGAACGTCTCATGGCTTACTGGCTGATTATATATACTCTCGGTTAGAACGTCTCATGGCTTGCTGGCTGATTATATATACTCTCGGTTAGAACGTCTCATGGCTTGCTGGCTGATTATATATACTCTCGGTTAGAACGTCTCATGGCTTAGCTTTTACTCTATTGATAATTATCTACAAAATATCATTTTTCCAGAAATTAGTGATCAGACTATTGATAATATTATTAGCTCTGTTGTTCCTACATATCTTTATGATGCATTGTTGGAACACATTCAAACAAAAATTGACGACACACCAGTGGCTAATGAAATGTCATTCATTTTTTTTAAAAATGTCCGTAAATTACATTCTTCGGGAACAAAATAATTAGAACTTGAACAAATATCACCCACCGAAGACGGATGTGTCGGGCCATTGGTGCAAATAAAACGGCGATACAACGCATTTCCATTCTCTGGACTACATCCTGCTGGATATATAGTAGGACTATTTTCCTGTTACAAGAGATATCCAGCGGGAGATTGAGAATGAACGCTGAAGAAGAACAAACATCAAAGATATGTGCAGAATTTTAAAATATAAAATCACAAGGTCATCTAAAACATATAAAGTCGCATGCAAAAATGTATGTTCATTCAATTATTGGTTGTTGAGATATTAAATAAAGTTTAGAACATAACATTTTTGAACACACTTATAATTGGTTGGTTTATTTATTTAGAAAATCGTCTTAGTCAGGTTGGTTGGCTAGTTTAGTTAGTTAGGTAGTTAGTCAATTTAATTCGTTGGTTACTTGGTTGATTCATTGGTTCTATTTTTGGTTGGTTAGTTAGATTGTTGGTTGTTTGACTGGTTAGTTAGATAGTTGATAGGTTAGTTAGTTAATTAATTAGTTTGCTAATTGATTGGCTAGTTAATTGGTTAGTTAGTTTGTTGCTTGGTTGGTTAGTTAGCTGTTTGAATTTGTTTCGTTTGTTAGTCGTTAAATCATTATTTTCATGATACGTGGGGAATAAAAACTACCACAAAACCCATAGTTTACCAGGCAGCAGTGATATTATCACTCCTTTATGCCTTTGACAAATGGACGTATATGCCAGTAACACTAGAAGACTCAACCATTCCCACCTAAACTGCCCTCATGAGAAACTCAGCATCCATTGGTGGGATGAAATACTAAACAGTCAAGTACTGATGAAATCTAGTGATGAAGCATACATACAATGCTGATAAAGTCGCAGACACGCTGTGTTGGACACATGGTCCGCATGAAAGATTAACGCCTACTTAAAAAAGGGTTACATGAAGAACTACAGACTGGCTCCCGCAAGACCCAAAAATAGAAGAAGCGTTTGAAAAATCTTAAGACATCACAGAGTCACTTCAAAATAGACACACATTTATAGATTTTATAATCTTGCACAAAACAGATGTGTCTGGCGTCGCAGAATCAAGAGTGGTGCAGCAGCTGCAGAGAACTTCAGACATCATTCTGCGCAACAAAAACGCGATAGAAGAATGGCAAAAGCTGCTCAATGTCCTCCAAATCGAAAAAAATATTTTTATAACCAATGACAACGTATAATAACATATGATAAATCAATTTTGTCGATCATTGAAATAGGAACATAGAGAGTAATGATTCTTCTTGATTAGAAACTGTCCTCACAGAACGTAGGGAATTTCCATAGGTGCTCCGCCCTCTGTTCCAGCAGCCATTTGACTCGATGGTGTTTCGAGTCTAATGCTGCCGAAACAGACGTCGACATCAGAGCACAACTCTAGCCCTTGCGACAGGTTTCTTTGTTGTTCAGCCCACCCACGCCGTGCCCACAACTAGTTCAAGCACAATGTCGACCTGTCGGAACAACATGGTAACTGTTATCGAAGGTTACGACTACGGGGTTGTATAGATGACGTGCCATGAAGCTTCTATAAGAAGATAACCTCAATATAAAGGTATGTCATCTACTAAGGTCTTCTGTTGCATGGTTGGTTTCTCTAGTGAGATATTGGTGAGACCCACAAACGCAACCGCATGCGCAAAAAAAATAATGTTTCAAAAAATGATGAGTAATGATGTTTCATTACCTACTAAATAAACGACAAATATAATCGACAAAAAGACCTATATAAAACATATAACATAGAAACAAAGAGTAGAAAACGATTTACGACGATTGAAGGAGTTTGGAACCGCTCGAGGAGATACTAGAGGGGGGACGATTGACGGGTAGGACCAGGAATATATACTATCAACGCACAACGGGAATTATCAGCATACAAGCCCTTCGCAATATGTTGAAAAATACGGAACTCTTGGACGTTTCCACGTTAACACCTGTAGAACATGGAAATGAGACTTTAGATGGGTGTTAAATAAATGTAAGTCACTGTTTGTTAAACTGTGACATATTGTCACCACAGGAATTCGTACATATATGCCTGGTGCATGTAATGATGGGTGCCATTCTGTTAGGTTAGTTGGTTGGTTGATTGCTGATCCAGCGGTCCATGGGCTCATGCCCTTTGACCTAAAGCCATTAAATGGCATTATATTGCTGGGAAGTCTGTGGATTTTCGGCCCACCTCGGGACAGAGCCAGAGAATAACTATTATACCTCCAGGAAGGTAGGTTTCAACCTATGCACTGCTCCTAACCACTGTAGCCAAGATAGAGTTCATTGTGCTCATTCCCCGCCACCAGTTGACTACTGGTTATGCCGAACTTCTCTATTGCTCCAGGCATGCAACCAAATGTTCAAGTCAAAAGGATTGTCACGTCCTGAGTCACTGTGCCTCTATGATGAGTTTCACCCATAGGAAAAAACAGTGCTGTCAGTTTCCTTCTCACCAGTGCTGCAGTGCATCTCTGGCTCCCTTCCAACCACAGAGGGTTCATACATATATTCAGGTAATCATGAAACACATTTCAACAACAAAATAAATCATAATTGTATAGATGACGTGCCATGAAGCTTCTATAAGAAGATAACCTCAATATAACGGCATGTCATCCTCTAAGGTTTTCTGTTGCATGGGTGGTATGTCTAGTGGGCCATTGGTGAAACCCACAGACGCAACCACATGCATATTCTGTTAGGTCAAAGACGTTAGTTTAAATACGGGATGTTTCGTACCACCGCTTAATTCCCATCTCCATGGTGCTGGCTGTGCACTCATCCCTATGAAATTGTTGAGCACCACCTTTTTTAATGTTCAGCACTGAATGACATCAGGAAAATGCTTCTCCCTCCAGGACCAGATAAATGGAACACCTTATATGGAACAAAACAACAGCCCACAAACACATGCATATATCATACAATGGCATTAGGTCAAAGGGCATGAGCCCGCCAGCAACCAACCAACCAAACTTTAATTCCCATCTAAAGAATCACATCCATGTAGTACGGGTGTTAAGGGAGAAAACACCAAAATATTATCTACAATGCCGTCAGGTTATATATATGAAATGGACATTGAAGTCTGAGCCAGGAGACTAGAGAACGCAAAGCAGAATTTTCAGAATATTTGGGGATCTCCCTGGCGTAGTGGTTAAGCTGTTCACCTTGTGTTCAAGAGGTTACCGGTTCGAATCCGGCTCGTGTCGTCTTGTTTATAAGGTGGATTTTTTTGTGTGAGATCCCTGTGGATTATCACTTGAAGCTACGGAGTTACGTGCTATGAGTGGTACTCTCGGCAGGCGGCGTGCCGCTTCGTTGAGAGGAACGGAGTACATATGGGGAACCTAGTACAGTGAAGTCAATCTTCTACGGTTTTTAAACCCTTTTTAAAAAAACGACAATTTTTTAAAACCCTTTTTAAGAATATTTTGTCTTTAAATCTCAGCTCACTTTAGTTGTTTGTTTTGCGTTCGCTCCATTGTAACCATCACGGGTGTCCGTGCGATTTCCGCCGGGAGCGTGATTACGTTGTGCCACCGTTATGCGCCTTGTAGGCCTAGCACATCCGATTTCGGCATGACTTTAGTTGTATATTTATTGCTTTAACTATATCGACTTGCAGACATCCTCATTAGAAAAGTAAAATAAAAAGACAAGACATGTATAATTAAGCCCTTCTCTGAAAACATGCCCTACGCACTGATCTCACAAATCTTTTATTTTAGCTGATCTGACTTTTCCTTGCTTTTCATTACTTTGCGACGCTAAGTATAGCCTACGCAAAGTGAAAAAATGATCATTATCAGCCAAATTGAGTGACGCTATAATCTATCACGCAAGACCTATCTCTAAGAGGGACTTCGTATAAAATTAACGACTAGAATGGTATGCATTTTTTGGACAATGATATTTGCAAGTGTGAAGCTTTAGTGACATCAAGGTTATACAAGTAAATCTTCGATTTTTTTCGTTGAGTTGAAGTTTATTATTTTCCAGTGCGCATAGTGTGAACACTTATATGGTAATATTTGAGCGTACTGCTTTTATTTCCATACATCGCTTTAAATATATAAATGTATGTTGGATATTGATTAGTATAACACACACTATGTCACTCTGTACAAACAAGAAAGTGATCAATCGTTGACAGCAGATGGTGGAAGTATTCACCAAACAAGTTGGTGAACTATCTCCAAACAAGTTGGTGAACTATCCCCAAACAAGTTGGTGAAGTAAATACTTCATTTAATATGATCCATACATGTTCCGTTTTTGTGAACACTCCTTACAGCTCAGTATATTATTGAGTTTCTGTGTGTTGTTAGAACCAAAAAGGGAAGGAAAGAATAGTAACATTGTGAAATAATTCGGTGCATGTCATAAGAGGCGACTAAGGAGGTGTGAGGGTATAATTGTTCAGTGCCAAAATCCAGTGACGTTTGAAGCCAAGCTGAAGTTGGGTGTGTCAGGACAAACTTGAAGACATCGTTGCCAAACTGTAAACCATGACACAACGCATTTTGTTCTATGCACTTCATCCGGCTAACATTAAGTTGTTTGAGAATGTATGCAGAAGAATTTTTTTATTTTAAATTTGTCAATTTACCAGATCCCCGAGGTTGCGAGCTTACACTCTTTTCCATGTGCCAGTGGTGGTAGGTGCATGTCTTTTTTTAGCTGTCTTGTGACTGTATAAAGAGTGCTAGTAATGTAAGGGTTTTATGGAAACAAATGTTTTCGTGAGGTGCTAGTCACTCAATAGTATGATGTTTTACTGTTTCCTCTTCGTGTCTGTTGCAGTATGGTGTATGGTCTACGGTAATTCTTTGTAGGTGTTTATTGTGGTGTGATCTTTGCAGTGTAGTCTATTTATGCTGTCCTGTGGATTTGGTTGGGACATGTCTGCATATATCACTCTTCCTTTTGAGGTAGTGGCCCAACTGGCCATTCTTTACAGTTGTTGCGGATAATGTGCTTAGCTGTTCTGAGATTGGTGAAGATTCCTTGTTGGGACATACTTACTCCCTTTTTTGTCAGTTTATCAGCACTTACATTCCCACTGATATCTTTGTGGCCTGGTATCCACTGTAGGGTAGTATGGATGCCATATGATGTAAGTATGTTTGTAGCTTGAAGTACAAGTATGTTGCTTATGGTTTTCTCTGTTGTTGGATTCCAGTTTTCAAGTGATTGTAGAGCAGACAGGAAATATGTGAATATTACTATGGATATGTTGCATCATTTTTGTATGTTGTTTTGATGTATGAAAGTGTTTCTGATATTGCTATCACCTCTGCATCATAGTTGCTGCAGAACTCTCCACAATGAGCTGGTAACTCTATTGATATTTTGTCGGAGAGAACTATGAGAGAGCCATATCCTGCATTGATGGTGGCTTTGAAGGCTGACCCATCTGTGTAATCTAGGATCCAGACCTTGGGGTAGAAGTCGATAGTCTCTAGTGCAATGGACTTAAGGGTGTTTGGTGTGTTACCTTGGTTACTGACTTAGTGTAGTGCTTATTTGGGGAAGTATAGGGGATGAATTTGGTGGAATATTTGATACTCTTTCAGATTCCTCTCTATCTTCAGGAAGGTGATGTTCATTGTTTAGTTCTTTTGCTAGATGTACTGGGGATTTTTGTTTTAGTCTTATTTTACTTGTCCATTTGTTGACTACTTCTTTGTTAGGATGGTTTTGTGGGAGTAATTTTTATATTTTCACAGCTATAGTTACATTTTCTCTTACACTGTTTAGTGGATCTATGTTTGCATAGATGTCACAGACTACTGTTGCTGTTAATCTCATGATACCAAAAACGAAGGGAAGAGCCTGGCTTTACACTCTGTACAAGTGTGTGCAAGAGCTTTTTGACGATGTGGCCTGCAAGGGAAGATTATGTCTATAGTCTGATATAGATCTGACACATTCTACGTATGCATGTCTAAGTGTTGTCTTGTCGGCTCCCAAGGATGTACTTGCAAGTCGCTTTAGCAAGTTAAACCTCATATACGTTCTTTCTGTGATATTGTTAATAAAGTTGTTGAAGGTTAGCCTCCTGTCCAGTTAAACATCTAGGTATGTTGGGTTTTCTTCGCGATTTATTTGAGCTCTTTCAGGAATTATTTTAAGTTTCTTATATCCTCATTGCTAGCAGTAAATTATGTATATATGGATTTGCTGGTGTTTACTTTCAGTTTCCAGAAGTTACAGTATGTTGATATTGTGAGAAGGACGTTTCTCAATCTCTCTGCAGCCAGATGTAAGTTTGATCCACTTGTCCGTATGATAAGGTCGTCAGCAAACATGGCTGTGTGTGTGTGTGTTAAGCAAGTCAGGGAGATCATGTATGAGGATTACGATTAGGGTGCAGCTGAAGGCTGAGCCTATGCAGAAGAAGAAAGAGTATACATGAATTATCATTTGATGAGTCTAATAAATTGTCTATCTCTGCAACATTTCATTAAACAATAACCACTGTAAACAATAACCACTGTAAACAATAACCACTGTAAACAATAACCACAGTAAGCAATAACCACTGTAAACAATAACCACAGTAAGCAATAACCACTGTAAACAATAACCACAGTAAGCAATAACCACTGTAAACAATAACCACAGTAAGCAATAACCACTGTAAACAATAACCACAGTAAGCAATAACCACTGTAAACAATAACCACAGTAAGCAATAACCACTGTAAACAATAACCACAGTAAGCAATAACCACAGTAAACAATAACCACAGTAAGCAATTACCACTGTAAACAATAACCACTGTAAACAATAACCACTGTAAACAATAACCACAGTAAGCAATAACCACTGTAAACAATAACCACAGTAAGCAATAACCACTGTAAACAATAACCACAGTAAGCAATAACCACTGTAAACAATAACCACCGATTATCTCTGCACAATTCCATTAAGTAATAGCCACAGTAAACAATAATCACTGTAGATAATAACCATTGTAAACATTAACCATTGACTATCTATGCACAATTGCAGTGAACAATAACCAGTGTACTTATGATGCACGGAGTACTCACATGATGTACATCACCACCGTTTACTTCCAGGTTAAATTATAAGCATTTTTAAAATGTATAAACACTTCTAGATTTTCTTTATTTAAAAAAGGACATCATAAGCAATGATCTCCCATGATAGGAGTGATTGTGAGTAAAAAATGTATATCCATGGGCCGATACATTTCGAACATCATTTTTTCTATGTCAACATTCTACCTAAATAAAAAAAAATATTCTTACGAATTTTCTATTTGAATTTATTGTATTTGTTTTTATTATAGTAGCTTTTAGACACATTTTATACATAGGTCTTGTGTCTCAATTCTAAAATTTGCGCGTTGTGGGATAAAAATGTGCGCGCAAGCGCAGGATATCGCAGCTTAGCGGGAACAGTGCTCATAAGTACCGTTTCGGAAGACGTCCCAAGTATTACCCAGCAACCAGGTACATACAGCTGCTGGAACATCATCGACAAAAGCGCTTGCTGTCCCTTAAGATCTTTCAGCTTGGGGAAAGTACAATATTTTTAAAATGTCATTCAGGACTGTACGGTGAAGGTGGCAAATTATAAAAATTTGAGACGCTCCTTTATTTACATAGCAGAGACACTTCAATGCAGGCTCGGTTTCTTTGCGACTCGTTTATGAGCTATGTGAGTCTTTGCCCATCTCCTGGAAGTACTAAACATCTACAGCAAGTGTTCTCAACCTCTTCAGACGGTGAGCACCGCACACATGTAATCGTTGTTGCTCGCGAGAATGTTTTAAATCGCGTTGCTCGAGCACATGTCCTTACGAGAGTCCTTAGACATCTCATTTCACACGTAATAAACTTTCTCTCTTGTTATTTAGTTAGTGTCCATGACTGACATTGAAAACATATGAATATTGAATTTATAATGACACTATATATATATATATATATATATATATATATATATATATATATATATATATATTCGCTGAAGCTCTTTGTTGCCATTCGGCGTCAGGGGTAGAAGAATTTTCTGGAGACGGTCTTCTTATGTTATGAGTATATTGTAGGATTTGTCGCCTCTTTATTTCAATGGTCCATCGTTTTCGTGGTCGGCCTCTATGTCTGCCTTCGCTGTATCTGTATAGCATAGCTTGCTGTGGTATGCTGTCTGATGGTAGTCTGCTGATGTGTGCAAACCATTTGATCTGTTTTCTCTCGATGTATTCTAAGATTGGGGTGGTACCGGTTTTTTGTCGGATGTCCTCATTCCTCTCCCTGTCTCTTAGCGATATTCCTAGGAGTCTGCGTAAGCATGCCATTTCAGCTGTCACCAGTTTATGTTTGTCTTGCCCTGTCGTTGTCCATGTTTAGCGATGGCAGCACAGCGTTGGCATAATAATGGTTTTGAATAGTGTTATTTTGGTGTTTAAATCTACGTATTTGTTTATGAAGATTGGTGTCATTTGCCCTAGGGCTTGGTATGCTTTAATTACATCTATTGTGTATTTCTTTGCTGCTGTTGCCGTCTGTTGTTATATTACTTCCTAGGTATGTGAAACCTGTCACGTGGTTAATTCTGTTGTTTTCAATATATATATATATATATATATATATATATATATATATATATATATATATATATATATATATTGGTGTTTCCTTCTGTTCTTCCTATCTTCATTACTTCGGTCTTTTCTATATTTATCTTCATGTTAAAGGCACTAGTACTTGGTCATCTGCAAATAGTAGTTCGTTTACGGTATCCTTCAGATTGTTTTCTTCCGCTGTCTTTGCTACTTTACAGATGTGGCCTGTGTATGTTATGAACAGTAAGGGAGGGGAATAGTACACATCCCTGTCTCACACCTGAGTGAATTTGAAATTTATCGGATGTACCTGCGCTTGTATAGACTTGTATATATATGTATAGTGTAATAACACAATAAATACACTCATAATAATACTCTCCATCGAGACCAGCACCGTGCAGAGGTGATGGGGCTTAGTTCAGCCATCAGGGGCTGGAAACTAAGACTGGTCGGGCAGTCCCCCTCGAGCAGGACCATAGTCCTGCCCTAGTAAGCAGAGTGCTGAAGACGGAGGCATCCAGCCAAAAGGCGCACAGATAATCAGGATGCCACGCACAAAACACAATGGAAACATGTCTACATCTATAAATAGTTATGGTGCCTGCCCTGTGGCGGACGTTCAGGCAGGGACGGTGCCGGGCCCTATACCTCGAAAGGGCCCAACCTCAGTTACTGGAAGTCCTTCTCAATTGCCCCGAGGAGCCAGGAGGCAAGGGAATAGAGCTACTGGCCAAACAAACAAACGACCAATAAAAATAATGCACTGGAATGCTGAGGGTGTCAACAGTAAAAGAGATGGATACAGCAAAAAATTGGAACTTGAAAATGTCCTCAGTGAAGAACAAGTTAACATATGCTGTATCCAAGAAACACACCTCAGCAGCGACATAGCCTTCAAAATCAGAGGCTACCAGTGCTACCGATCTGACCGAAAGGACAGGCGAAAGGGTGGAATTCTGACACTTGTTAAAAACAATATCAGCGCATGTCAGCTTGAAGTATATATGGAAGGGGCAGAATGCCAGATGCTCCACCTAAAAACAGACAGTGCAGAATTCCATCTCCTGAACTACTACTGCCCAAATGATAAACCATTGGCACTAGACACAATTCCAGACAAAGAGAGACTTATGGTGTGTGGTGACTTCAACAGCCACTCTCAGAGCTGGGGCTATGATCATATCGACAAGAGAGGTGAGGAACTTGAGAGCTGGCAGGATGAAAATAATCTCATCCTTATTAACCAGCCAGCAGACTCGCCAACCTTCTACTCGAGAGCATGGCACACCACCTCTACACCAGACCTAGCATTCCACTCACCAGGCTTGGAATGGAACATCACACGTGTTGTTGGAAAGCAGCTTGGAGGTACTGACCACAGACCAGTATTTCTGGAAATCCACAATGAATTTACCACGGACAGCAGCACGCTCACTAGGTGGAACTATAAAAGGGCAGACTGGAAAATGTACCAGCATTTAACCAGTGTTCTAGCTAAGGACATGAACTTGGACAAAGACATCAATAGAGCAGTGAGTGAATTTAATAGATGTATACTACATGCTGCTAGTAAAACCATACCCAGGGGGGCACGCAAAAACTACAAACCCTACTGGAATGATGAACTGGAAAAGCTGCAAAATGAGATGGAAACATCTAGACAGCAGGCTGAGAACAGACCTAGCCAAGAACATCACAACAAATATCAGCAAACAAAGGCTAAATTTCAAAGAGCCAAGTTACAAGCCAGACGGAGCAGCTGGAAAGAAAAAACAGAGTCGCTGAACCTAGAAAGAGATACTAGGAAATTATGGAAACTTGTAAAACAACTAAATGATGAAGGTACAGGGAGAAATACCAGGATCACACTTTATAAAGATAGAAACATTTTAACAGGTAAACATGCAGCTGATTACTTTGCAGATTCCTTTGCAGAAGACAATAACGTCAAAGTCAGCCCAGACAAACAACAGGAGGTTCGAGAGAACCAGCAAAACATTGGACAAGGTGAACCTATACCTGAAGTCATGGAGGCACCAATCACAATGAGAGAACTGGAGCATGCAATATCCAAATTGAAAATGAAAAAGTCCCCTGGAGCTGATGGAGTGTCCAATGAAATGATTAGAAACCTGGGAAGTGCAGCAAGAGCAAAGCTACTGCAGATCTTTAACACAAGCTGGTCCACAGGTAATGTACCACAGGCGTGGAGAGAAGCAATAATGATACCACTCCTCAAATCAGGAAAAGATGGCAACACAGTCTCCAACTACAGGCCCATCAGCCTCACAAGCTGTCTATGTAAAACAATGGAACGCATTATCAATCTTAGGATGCAGTGGTACCTTGAAAGTGAAAACCTTCTGGTATCACAGCAAGCAGGTTTCAGACAGTGCTACTCTACTGAAGATCAGGCAACCTACCTCTCCCAAGAGATTGAGGATGCCTTCCAAGAAAAGAAACTGGTACTAGCAGCATGGATAGACCTCAGGAAAGCATTTGATAAGGTCTGGAAAGAAGGGCTCCTAAAGAAATTGCGAAATTGCAGGGTTAGCTCAAGAATGTACAAATGGGTAAAAGCATACCTGCATAATAGAAGAGCCAGGGTACAATTAGATGGTCGCAAGAGCAAGAAAGTTCTACTGCGTCATGGAGTCCCCCAGGGAGGAGTCCTGTCACCCACACTTTTCTTGGTTTACATCAATGACCTAGTTGCTGAACTACCACACGGGATCAAAGTGGCAATGTATGCTGACGACCTGGTGATCTGGTGCACGGAAGAACATGCAACAGTGGCCACTAAACAAATACAAAGAGCTATCGATGCCCTAACCTTATGGGCTAATAGATGGTGCGTCAGCATTAACACAGATAAGTGCAGCACTACACTCTTTACCCTCTCACCAAAACAAAAAGCTGGTCATATCAAGATAGATGGAGAGCTCTTGAAAGAAGACAAACAACCCACATACCTCGGAGTTACTTTTGATGATAAGCTGACATGGAAGCAGCACATAAACAAAGCAACAACAAAAGCCAGGAGGAAGCTAGCTATCCTGAGAAAACTAAGTGGAACCACATGGGGAGCCAGTGGAAATATACTCAGTAAAGTTTACCAGCAAGGCATAAGACCACACCTGGAATACGGTTCAGCTGCGTGGTGTCCTGCATCAAACACCACATTACAAGATCTAGATAAAGTGCAAAACCAGGCACTTAGAATAATGTTGGGAGCAATGAAATCAACACCCATAGCAGAGATGCAGAAAATGGGAAGAATGCAAACACTTGGCGAACGCAGAGACACAAAATTACTAATTCAAGCAGAAAAGTTTCAGTGTATGCCAAGTCATCCAATGAAGGAAAGATTCCAAAATCTAGCAATGGGACGACTGAAAAGGAGCAGCTTTATCCATCAAGCTAAACGACTCCGTAGACAACTTACAGACCTACCTGAAGTTGACAGTCCCTTAAGGTCTGTACCAGAGCAAACCCCGTGGAGTGAAAGCCATGGAATGCCAATATACATTCATACCCATGTGAAAGGAATACTAAGCGAGGACGAACAGAACAGTGTGCAGCGAAGGACAGTCACCCTCAGTTTCCTGGATGAGGAATATCCACAAGATATATGGGTCAGAGTGTACACAGATGGGTCAGCACAGAATGCTGTGAGGAATGGAGGTGCAGGTGTATATATAGAATATCCACACAAGCCTAGAGATACAATCAGAACACCGACAGGAAAATTCTGCAATAATTATGATGCAGAAATCCAGGCAATTAGTGTGGCAGCTAAAAAACTGCTGAACTCCAACTCTGACCTACAGCCTGTGGTATTCCTGACAGATGCAAGGTCAGTGCTTCAAGCTCTCCAGTCTGGAAAACTAGCAGACTTAAAAAAACTACTTAGCGAATTGTCTTACCAGTATAGGGTAACCATGCAGTGGATACCCTCTCACTGTGGAATACCAGGAAATGAAAAAGCAGACCAACTGGCTAAGGAAGGTGCTGCCGAAGACCAACCAGATATACCAATCACCTACCATCAGAAAAAACAGATGATCAAGTCAATAAGAAAGCCACAAACACCAACACAAGATGACTATCATATTATGAACAGACCAGAACAAGTTATAATTCTACGTCTCAGAACAGGACACAACCGACTCCGCAGTCACATGTATACAAAGTTCAAGATTGGCAACACGGCCATGTGTACATGTGGACAGGCAGCACAGAGTGCCAAACATATACTTCAAGAGTGTTCTGAGCATGAAACGCTGAGGCAGACATATTGGCCAGAGGAAACAACACTGGAATCAAAACTCTATGGGACACTGTATGAACTACAAAAGACAGTGAGTTTTATTAAGGAGACAGAATTACAGATATAGACATGTTTCAAGTGAACGAAAGAAGAAGAAGAATAATAATACTATTTAAGGCCAATAACTCTCATATCAATTGTTAACAAGAATCATTTAGATCAGGGGTGGGCAAACTACGACCCGCGGGCCGCATGCGGCCCGCCATTTGATATTTTGCGACCCTCAAACACATTTTTAAATAAACAAACGATACCACAAATGATTTTTTCTATCAATATTACCAGAAATCCATTGGAATGTTAATTCGACTTTATATTATAACTGTATGCAACATAATATTTTTCAAATATTGTTAAAATATTTGCAAAACCTTTTATCCATATTATAAAATATACTGTTATTATTATAAGTCTGTTAGAAATGTAATTTATTTCAGAAGTCATCTACATTATGTAAAACTACCTTTCTTTACTATACAAATATTTAATTGATTACTTACCGAGAATTTTAAACAAAAATATACATAATATTATATGTGACCCTCCAATAGCTTTACAATTTTCATTGTGGCCCTCTGCACAAAAAGTTTGCCCACCCCTGATTTAGATTATCCCCCCTATATACTTCATATCGAAAATATGTACTCACTGCGCAAAACTGAAATCCGACAGGTAAAGAGTGAAACGGGGTAATAACGTTTTGTTAATAATACGAAACAAACTTAGACACACACACACAAATCGACGTAAATCCATTTCACTAGACATGTGAACACACTGTGTCGTATTTGATTTAATTTTAGGTTATCCTTGATAAATACCTGTCGGTCGAAACGTCGTTTTGTGTGTGTGCTTATGTTCGTTTCGTATTATTAGCAAAACTTTATTATCCCGTTTCATACTTCATATCCCAGCGTTTTCACAGTGTCAACAACCTCGCAGTGTCAAACGTGGTCTTGTCACAGTGTCAACAACCTCCCAGTGTCAAACGTGGTCTTGTCACAGTGTCAACAACCTCCCAGTGTCAAACGTGTTCTTGTCACAGTGTCAACAACCTCGCAGCAGAGAAAAATCATCACATGTGAGATGAAGTGTTTCTTCTTATTCAGCGTTCATTTTCAAACTCACGCTCGATCTCCCTTGTAGCAGGACCATGGTCCTATTATATTTCTAGCAGGATGTAGTCCAGAGAATGGAAATGCATTGTATCGCCGTTTTATTTGCGCCAATAGCTCGACATGTCCGTCTTCGGCGGAAATGAAGTGTTTAATAAAAGCAGCTATGGTCATCAAACTAGACAGAGTAATAAACGAGGATTTCAGAAAAAGAGTAGGAATAATGCTTTGTATGGAATATATAGAACGTCAGCAAATGAAATGATTTGGTCACCTTGTAAGAATGTATCCAAACCAATTACCACTGAAAGCTTATAGCAAACGATCGTCTGGATAGAGCCAAGGGAAGACCGAGAAAGAGATGGGTGGATAACATCACGACCACCCTCCATAAACACGGACTCAGTACGACTCAGACATCACTTCTAGCCTTGAACAGAAACTTATAGCTGCCACCCCCACACTTAACGGCAAGTGTGGATGCTATCAACCAGCTTTCACCTGGGGATAGACAATAGACAATAAAAAACACAAATATATTTTACGTAAAATAAAGACATACAGATGTTTTACATAAATAGAGGATAAAGCTGTTTTTACATAAATAGATAATTAAGATGTTTTATATAAAATGAAGGACATCGATGTTTTTACGTAAATTAGTGGCATGTGTTATGTTGTTCGTCCATCACAAGTGGTGACCATTTGTTACAACCACTTTTTAAATTCAATTGAATTTCGTAGACAGTTCTGGCACAGGATACCACTGTAGATGGTTTTTGGTCTAACCGTGATTTACTAGTCACTCTCCGCTGTTGAGCTGCTGTATTTCTTCCCTTCTTACAAGATGCTTCGCCTTTTTTTGACTCCAGAGCGCACCATAGCTCTATTTTATGCAAATTATTCTCGTAATTTGGTCTATTTCAAAGCCTTTCAGTAATGTCTTTAAAGAGTCCATGCAACGCTTCTTTTGACCACACTGAAAACATATGACCTTCTGTAACTTATCATAGAGAAGTATCTTTGGCAGGCGATGGTCTGGCATACGTACCAAAGTACCTGCCCAACGAACCTGTATCTGCATGAGAATAGTGTCAATGCTAGGGATACCAGATCTGTCAAGAACAGTAGTATCCGGAATCACGTCTTGCAATCTGACGTTCATGACCATTCTGTGACAGTTATTGAGCTTCCTCACATGTAGTTTACACACAGTCCATAATAACACCAACGTATAACAGCACTGGAAGTACCACTGCTCAATAAACTTTCAGCTTAGTCTGTGGTTTATGCCATTTCTATGCCACATATTTACATACAATCTGCTCAAAATGCTGCTTGCCTTGGAGATCCTGGTATACACTTTATCATCATCGGGTGGTATATTATTAATAGCCTTAAATGGGTACCGGATTAATCCGGGAAGTAAAGACTGCGAGGGAGAGGAGATGGCTATCGCCCTCATGTGCAGAGCCTATGAAATGTGAGATCGCTAACATCTCACACCCCTACGGCATTAATAAATGCTATGGGTAGCTTTACTTACTTACTATATTATTAATAATCTCGTATTGTCCTGTCTTCGATTTATTTCCTGAAGAATATTAGTTTCTGAACTTGCATCATTACACTAAAGCATACCCATTTATGCACTGGTAGATGTCAAAGGTTATGAATGCTTATAATCTGAATATCCTCATTTTTGCTGAACTTTTGCAGATCAAATTCTCTCTAATTGAACATCTTTCAATTTGCTACAGCTTCATTTATTTGAACCTATTGTCCTGCTCCTTGCATACTCGTTTACCAGTTTAAAAAAATATACTGTTTCTATTATAAAAATAAAACAATTTGAAACTAAATATATATTGCGTTTGCAAATAAAGTGTTCATGGCTGTACAGCTTTAGTGCAACCAACACAGAATACTTTACCAACATTTCTATATATTTTATTTGAATGTTCAGCGAAGCATATAGAAAACGTCACGGATTGCGATCCCGAATAATATAGGATTCACAGTGCTACAATAGCATAACATTGACAGTGTCTCTCAGTTTGTAGCCAACACAATGATATTTACATTTGACATTAAACTCCACGCAACTGAAGCATCAACGTTCAAGTGCTTAGTTGAATGTTTGAATGATTTTATTTTAATATTATTCATTCGAATTAGTGTCAAATCTTTGAGGAAATCTACTTTGAATGTTTCACATGTTCTAACATCATCATAAGGACGATGCAGTCATAACATTGCTAGTTATGCTGTGCCTTCTTCGCAAGCGATGATTGAGCATGTCATAAAAACAAATCAATTGAGTGTGGTGTTTGTGAGCTCGACCGATCGCCAAATAAAAAGGAACAGCAGAATCACGATAAAACAGAATCAGCCTTCTTATGTGATGTTTGATGTCCCTTCTTGTGTGATATTTTATATCCCTTCTTATGTGATATTTGATATCCCTTCTTATGTGATGTGTGATGTCCCTTCTTATGTGATATTTGATATCTGTGATGTGTGATATCCCTTCTTATGTGATATTTGATATCCCTTCTTATGTGATGTGTGATATCCCTTCTTATGTGATATTTGTTATCCCTTCTTATGTGATATTTGATATCCCTTCTTATGTGATGTTTGATATCCCTTCTTATGTGATGTTTGATATCCCTTCCTATGTGATGTTTGATATCCCTTCTTATGTGATATTTGATATCCCTTCTTATTTGATATCCCTTCTTATGTGATATTTGATATCCCTTCTTAGGTGATATTTGATATCCCTTCTTCTGTGATGTTTGACATACCTTCTTATGTGATATTTGATATACCTTCTTATGTGATATTTGATATCCCTTCTTATGTGATATTTGATATACCTTCTTATGTGATATTTGATATCCCTTCTTATGTGATATTTGATATCCCTTCTTATGTGATATTTGATATACCTTCTTAGGTGATATTTGATATCCCTTCTTATGTGATGTTTGATATCCCTTCTTAGGTGATATTTGATATCCCTTCTTATGTGATGTTTGAAATACCTTCTTATGTGATATTTGATATACCTTCTTATGTGATATTTGATATCCCTTCTTATGTGATATTTGATATCCCTTCTTATGTGATGTGTGATATCCCTTCTTATGTGATGTGTGATATCCCTTCTTATGTGATATTTGATATCCCTTCTTATGTGATATTTGATATCCCTTCTTATGTGATGTGTGATATCCCTTCTTATGTGATATTTGATATCCCTTCTTATGTGATATTTGATATCCTTCCAGTAAGAGACTTCTTCAATAGGCATCGCATTAGGATGAAAGATGTAGTCTCCTTGGTATTAAAGAAAGGTAAGAGGACCCACCCAACTGCACATATGCAGTAAAAGCAAGTTGCTCGCAATTGCTGGAGCTAGTAACAAACAAACACATGCTGTTTTTGATGAGGTAAATTCAGGAATAGGGTAATGAAGTTTTGCTAATCACTAAAGACACACAACAACACACACACAAATCGAAGCTTCGACCAAACGGCCTTTATCAAGACAAAAATTAAAACATATAACATAAAACGGGCAGTAAATATATAGACGTTCACATTAGTATGTGTAATATATGTTGTTGATTATTGCTGTGGTTTTCGTTGATCACTATGTATGCACTTTGTATCTCCCTGGTGGTGTATCTCCCTAGTGGTGTATCTCCCTGGTGGTGTATCTCCCTGGTGTCGCCTATCAACGCCGACAAACGAAATAAACAAGGATATTCGAAAACATAACACAAATGGCTTCATTGAATTATGTTGGTAGGTTTTCTATCGGTGAATGGTACGCTGTGCTGTCACTTATGACTAAGAAGAACAATCAGGGATTGTAAAAAACTGCCTGTCGCAGTGTCAATAGGAACACGTTACATAGCAGCCATATAAAACACTATCTCTCTGGGAGGGTGTCTTCTTCTGCATTCTCCAGTCGGAGTTATGGATTTCTTCTATGAACTTTATTGTGGTCACCACAGCCGAGACAAGGCCGTAGAGCTTATCCGTTAGAGATGTTTCAGATGACCCTAGTTGTTTGCTTATGGTGTGATCAGATGTGAATATATAGAAGAATAGGTAGAACATGGTGGAAAGAGAAGAAAAAAAAAAAATTCTAACAACACTTAATATGAGGAAAGAATTTTTAAAGGAAATAAAGATCAAGCGAATGAAATATTTTTGACACATTAAAAGACATGACACTTAGTTGAAGACGATGGTAAAGTCGACGGAGAGGAGCAAGAGGTAGACAAATATACAAGTGGGAGAGTAACATTACAGAAAGGACAGTTTGCAGTCTAGCAGAGTGCACCACCAAGACAAGAGAGATGAGATGGTGGAGGTCTGTTGCAGCCAACTTTCGTTGCGGAAACGTCACCTGATGATGATGATAAATGATCATACCTGTAAAATGTTTTGCGTAGGGGAGGAAATCATTGAAGTTTGAAGCAACTGTTAGGTTAGTAAGCAAGTGAAGTAAGTAGTAGATATCATTTTATCACCTATAATTTTAAAATAAATTTTTGAAAGAGTATTTTTTTTTACTATTGCAAACATTCAAATTTCGTTTCTGTATTTCGAACATTAATGTTTAACAGCAGAAAAATCTAGTGAGATTTAGACGTGTGAAACGTTATGTCTGTGAATATTAGCCGGACGTCGAGGCAGAGCTCTCAGAAATGGGAAAGCAGGTCTACCATCCCGAGTTAACCATTGATGGCATTGACACTTGTGATATAATGTACTATATCGAAATAACTTTCGATCTTAGTCTTGCAATACCAATTTGAGTAATTAATACGAACCTGTCAGATATTTTTTGCAGCACTTAAAGCTATGGAAAAGATCCGGTGTCATTACACATCCTTGCCTGACATCCATTTCTATCATTTGAAACTTTCATATAATGTTGTTAACTCGCATCGCAGCTGTTTGTTTTCAATACATATTTCTTATTATTCTTAGATCTTCCCCATCAACGTTAAGATTTCCTAGCAGTTTTACAATCTCTGAATCCCTCACCTTGTCGAATGTTTTGCTGTAATTTATGACGCACAGATAAAGGTCTTGTTGTACTTCTATGGCCCTCTCCATTAATGTTCTTATTATATATCATTTCTTGTGCTTTTTCCTTCTACGAATCCAAATTGTTCTTTTGCGATTTCTGGCTTTATTTTTTCTCTTATACGCCGCATTGTTTATAATGCGCTGTAGAATCTTGGTCATCTGGATAACTGGTATGTTATCGTAGTCGTGACGAAACATAATGTTATATCTATTCAGGGCCAATATGTGACATGTGATTTGAGGTTGTCTTCTTATAGAAACTTCATGGCAAATCACCTATAAGTAGACCGACAAGTACACATGTAAAATATTGCAGCCATGTTGCAGACCACAATTCAACTTCTTCCGTTATTCAGTCTACGACCGAAGAAGACGAATGACACAAAATTATGTACAACATTGCCATAACGCCATAATATGTACACCATTGCTATAACTCCATAATATGTACACCATTGCTATAACTCCATAATATGCACACCATTGCTATAACTCCATAATATGCACACCATTGCTATAACTCCATAATATGTACACCATTGCTATAACTCCATAATATGTACACCATTGCTATAACTCCATAATATGTACACCATTGCTATAACGCCATAATATGCACACCATTGCTATAACTCCATAATATGTACACCATTGCTATAACTCCATAATATGTACACCATTGCTATAACGCCATAATATGCACACCATTGCTATAACGCCATAATATTCACACCATTGCTATAACTCCATAATATGTACACCATTGCTATAACGCCATAATATGCACACCATTGCTATAACTCCATAATATGTACACCATTGCTATAACTCCATAATATGTACACCATTGCTATAACGCCATAATATGCACACCATTGCTATAACTCCATAATATGTACACCATTGCTATAACGCCATACTATGCACAACATTGCTATAACTCCATCATATGTACACCATTGCTATAACGCCATACTATGCACAACATTGCTATAACGCCATAATATAATAGATTGGGATGTCCATATATATTTCGTACGTATTACGTACAACATTGCAATAAAACCATATTATACTAGAATGGGATGTATATAAATTACGTACAACATTGCAATAAAACCATATTATACTAGAATGGGATATTCATAAACTACGTACAACATTGCAATAAAACCATATAATACTAGAATGGGATATTCATAAACTACGTACAACATTGCAATAAAACCATTTTAGAAGGGAATGTCCATAAATTAGGTAATCATCAATGCAAAGTAACTGCGTGAAACGTAACAACAATTAGACTTAAGTAAAACACAGGTTTATATTTCGTTTCAATGGGACACGACAGACTATATCTAAAACTAGTGGGTAATGATGGGCAATGATGAGCACACAAGAAATCATAAAAATTACAATACACAAATCACATTCAACGTTTCAACCAAAAGGTCTTTATCAAGACACAAACAAAACATCAAAAGATGACGAATGGAAAGTTTTCCATTATAAATGATGTAGCTTTTTTCGTACTTTTTCTGCCCCCCCCCCAACACACACACACAGAGTAATGAGGGCATTGGGGGGTGGGGTTCATATTTGGACATAATTAAGCAGGTGTTCTGCATTCTTGACAGTTGTTGTTGACAGGAGGAGGTTAAGAAGTGACACAGTTTTGTAGACGTAATTTATTGGCAACCCGGAAGGAAAATTCCAGGACAGATAAGTAAAATAAACCCGACATTAACTAGCGGGAACAATGCTGTATGACACTTGTAGAAAGAAATATATCTCTAGAGAAAGCATCGTTACCATTCAACATTTAAAAAAAAGCCCAGTTCAGAAGGCAAAATAGTATCATATTATATGCACTTGTATATTATATCATTGTATATGTATGCATAATAATGCAAAGTTTATGGCATTCAAATTCAAACAACAAATCCGGAGGCACCTGAGGGATTTGTTGGTTAGGAATGTTCCAACCCAATTTATGGCATCCTCTGCAAACTTGCTAGACGTCAAACGTACATACATCATCTTTCCTTTAAAGTACATCAATCGGTATCTGGTTGCCTCGAAGATGCGCCATCAAGATGCAATATAATATGAAATATAATAATTAACGACACAAATTTAATACAAATTGAAAAAGTGAAATATCTTGGTACCCTGTTAACATCAAAAGGTAGATGCTCAAGTGAGATAAAGAGCCGAACAACACAAGCAAAATCAGCATTCCAAAAATGAGGACTATTTTGTGCAATGGAAGACAACAATTCAGACCCGAATTCGAATGCTGAGATGTTATATTGAACCAATTCTTTTTTATAAATCTGACAGAGTGTGGAAAAATTTGAAAAATAGGATCAAAATAAAAATGTATTAGTACTGGGTACTCAGAATATTGATATATGGGTCAGAAACATGGACATCTTACTCAATCCACGTAACGAAACTAAACATTTAATTTGAGATGTCTCCGCAAAATATGTAACATCAGATGACATGACAAGGAAACCAACATGGAAGCCTTGCGGTGAGCTAAGATACCATCTCTCTACTTTACTATCAGACATAGACATCTAAGATGGATTGGTCATGTGAAAAGAATGTCCATTTATCGCATTTAAAGGAAGCTTTCTTTGTAGAATTATCATCTGGTGGAAGGCAAAGAAGCAGACCAAAACTGAGAGGTACAATACGGGGAGAGATGATTACATCATTTAGCGGAACATGAAATATTAAAATTTAAAAGTTGGAATGTTGCGAAAAACGAAACATGATCAGATACGCAGCATTTGCATAAATATCGACAAAGTTTCAATACACATTTCACAATCACTAAGACTGCTGCCGGATTAATTGATCTGCGCGATATCCACTGAGAGCAACCCCTCCTCCCATGTCCCCCATTGAAAGATCCTTTTAATTTTGTTTCATCTTTTCATCTCCACGAGCTTGTAACAACCGCATATGTAGTTGGCATGATTTCAGTGACGTCACGAAAGCTGCGCATACTATAACAAAGTTGGAAGGAAACTGTGCATACTATTAAAAATTTGAAATGTAGGCATCGCTTCCTGTATTGAACCTCATAACGTTTATTTCGCAATGCGTGTGAAACAATTACTAACAATTAATAAAATTCCCCTCTGACATCGTCGTAAAAAAAAAATTATTGACAAACAAGTCGAGATTCGTGGGGGAAAAAAGCATAGGAGTGGCAACAGTGAAAGAGGGGAGATCTTTTGCAGCCAAATCCCCACGTGAAAATATCACTTCAGTTGATCTGAATCGGACTTGAAAAGACAAGGTACAAACCTGCATGAGGTTGGAAGGTAATTCACAACACGGGTGGTAAGGGGGAGAAACCCACACAGGTAAAGGCGCCAGACAATCATAAATGCAGGCGACAGCTGGAATCTGTCGTGGAAAGAAATAGTGACAAAGGCAGCCATTACGGATGTTTATTAAGCAGCTACATTGAGTAGTTATGTGTTATTTAGGTTTGTGTTATCGAATCAATATGGGATTCCCATTTTAATAAATTCATAAACAACTTTGAAAGCTTGTGGATTACACATCACTTAGGAATACCCCATGAGTTATATACAACCTAGGATTTTATCCATACTTTATCTCACATTTTATCCTGAGAATTAAATTTTCAAATTCCAACTTGGATTTAGCGAACGTTGAAGGAAATATATTCACACGTTATCTTACATTTGTGTGAAGTTTCTGTACGTGCAGGTAAGAACTGTGTCCATAACAGTGCGTTATGATTGCAACAGATGTTACTGTTATTGAATGTTGGTTGGAAATAACACACCCAACAGCACGGATTGTTACAACTATTGAACACGTCACGTGTGTCAATCATAGATACAAAATGTAATATACAGGGCATACCGACAATATGTGTGTGTGTGTGTATATATATATATATATATATCGCATTCGAATAACTTAGTCCAGACAGACAAAATATGTATGTTTGGTTAGGTCATTTAATTGTACCACTAGTAGTGAGATACCATCCTTTCAACAGCGGACGTTATTCCAATTTGATTATAGAGATTTTGACCATAAAAAAGTATGGAGGTCGCGGTTCAGATAATTCTGTTACCATAACATCCGAGATCAGAAGTACGTGTGTAATAACAAAAAAAAATGCGATGTAAACAGTATATCAATAAAGAATAAGTATCATTGGGATTTTTGGAAATAAATAGAGAAATGTGTCATAAAAACATTCCCTATTGAGAGATTAGGCTGAAAGTATAATGAGGAACGTGAGAGAAGACATACACAACACTGACTACCACGCTTTAAACATAGGTGGATTCCTAATCCCGGAACCACGCTACGCAGACGACACAGTACTTCTTTCAAACAATATAAAGGGATTGGAACAACTAATCAAGAACACAAAGAAATATAGCGAAGCACAAAATTTGTATTTAAACACGCAGAAAACAAAAATCATGTCAACAGATATAACAACACAACAACCAAAAATCAGAATAGACAATACCGAGATAGAATGTGTGGATAAATTTGAATACTTAGGAGCAAACATCAACGGTGCAGGAGACTGCATGGCAGAAATAAGGAAGAGATTGGCAATGGCATATTGCAAAATAACACGGCTGAAAAACATATGGAAAAACAACAAAATAGAAACGAAAGTGCTAATGTTACGAACTTTTATTTTTCCGGTTGCAACATAAGGCTGTGAAACATGGACTCTAAGTAAAACAGCGGCAAAGAAGATCAACGCCTTCGAGCTGAAATGCTACAGAAAGATATTTAGAATATCATGGAAGGATAAAATCAGAAACTCAGATATTATAAACACACTGAATATTCCAGAGTGTTGGTTACTAAACACAATAACAAAAAGAAAACTACGCCTGTTTGGTCATATAAAGAGACATAACTGTTTAGAAAGACAAATAATGGAGGGAAGAGTACCTGGGAAGAGGAGAAGGGGCAGACCAAGAAGACGATGGACTGACGACATTAAAGATAATATGAATACATCGCTAGAAAATGCAAGCCACATCGCCCAAGACAGAGAGAGGTTCATTGGGAAGACAACGTTCTGGAAGGAATACGTCACATGTCCATTGAGAGATTACACTCTATATAAACATGCAATGATAAATTTATTATTTTTTTAGGGTGAGGAAGAATTATACGCAGGTATGCGAAGTATACCCACCGTTTTGTTTATTTCAAACTTTGGTTCTGATTTGGTTCAATCTATAGAAACGTACATGCATATCCATGAAAATAAAAACTCAACCGTGAAATACTCATATGGTTAACTCATTTATTTATGAAATAATAATTTAAAGTAAACGGTCAACTACACTGATTGCAATGAATATCCCGGTGTTATGCATCAAGTCTTGGATCTATAGTTTACTCCGTCCATTTCTTCCATGTAGTAAAATTTAGCACAAAAATTAGTCTGCCTTTGACAAATATCATATTTCATCTTTGACAAACACTGGATAATTTCATCTTTTCTATCGTCATTTATATAGTCGTGATCGGGATTCACCGCCGAGGACGGATGTACCGGGCTAATGGTGCAAATAAAAAAGCGACACAACGAATTTCCATTCTCCGGAGTACATCCTGCTGAAAGTCTAGTATAATCATTGCCCTGCTACAAGAGAGATCCAGGGGGGTTTGAGAATGAACGCTGAAGAAGAAGAAGATTCGAATTCATCTTTCACGTGAAGATTTTGACTTTTTCCGTTTGTTCCGTGATTTTCATTGTTCACACTGTGTATACTTTGTGTAGACTAATTCGCCAGCCAAAGAACATCACCACAAGTCAAATGCATCATTTTAGAAGGATGAATCCCAATTTAGCCCACACATCTTGCAATGATCATGGCGAGGAACAAAAGAATATACCCCGCTAGTAGAAATCAAGCGAACCTTGACCGGGTTGAAACATCTCAGATTGGCCGGAGCCAAATAGTGTTTCACACATTTTCAAAGAAAACCAGCATTTAGTTTCGGCGTGGCCTTTTGCGGAAGTCATTTTCCAAAATAATTATTCGCTGGAATCCCAAACGTCTTTTATCTTTGCTGAACCAACTTTCCTGTGCTTTTTATTGGCTGGCGAATCAAAGTACATGCAAAAAGAACATTGTTCAGAGGTAGCAGCCAAAGTAAGTGACGCCGTGTGGATCAGAACACAAGATTAATGAGGAGAAAAAAGAAAGGTTGTCTTTCTTGAGAAGATATGTTTCACTATACTTTAACTGTAACATTCACAAGTGTTAAAGTATCGTCACTTTTAAAGCCAACCCGTGTTAGTTGAGGAGACTTGTATTAAATCTGATGCAGAATCTAGATTTTAGATAATACAATTCATAACTCTGTCCACACCAGAAGATGCTTCCTAGTCAAATATCGAACTCTTTAAAATTACGTTTAAAAAAAAACAACCCATTTTTGTAAGTTATTGGTCCTTGTAAGAAAAAGAGTAAACTTGTGAAACCGGTAGAAGATTTTGGTGTTTACAATTTTTAAAAATAAACCAGTTCGAGAAATTATGTAATGACTTCCAAGTCATTAGAAAATCCGTTAAGATCGTAACACGACAAAAGTATCTATCACACAACGCAACGACATTTAAAAACATGATAACGAAACTCCAAAACGCAGAGGAAGACCAAGAAGGAAGTGGATTGAGTGAGCTACAGACTTCCTGAGACCCTCACTATATTCCTACATATCAAGCGACCAAGCGTGCTATAAAAATAATTGATTGTCGTCATTCAATCCTGCTACGCCAATCAGCAAAAGCAAAAAAAAACAACAACACATAGATATATAGATAGATTAGATAGATGGATAAAAGGCTAAATCGATAGATGGATAGATACACAGACAGAAAAAAACACATAGATATTTTAGATTAGATGGATAAAAGGTTACATTGATAGATGGATAGATACACAGACAGAAAAAAACACATAGATATTTAGATAGATTAGATGGATAAAAGGTTAAATTGATAGATGGATAGATACACAGACAGAAAAAAACGTGCTATACAAATTTTGTCTCCAATCAACGATTTCATGATACTATAGTAAGTATATCAGTATATTCCCGTCGATCGATTGAGTTGTGCAAATGTGTGCCCAATCTCATGAATGAGGAAAAGCTATTCAAAAATTCACACGAGTGTTATGTATGAAGTACTATGATATTATTACTCTATGTTAAATTCTGTAGAATATATTCACTGAGGTTGACTATTCGGAGTCCAACTCAAGACGCTGCAAGAACAAACGTGACGTGTACGATAAGGCTACCCTCCAGAAAATTATTTGACCCCTAACTGCAGTAAGGAATAAAGCGGACAAATATAAATAGTTATCGGTATTTCAAATTATTTTTGAAAAGACAGCTGCGTGCAGAATTCGAAATAACTGCACAGTGAATCCAGTAAAGGATACGAAGCCTCTGCATCCGTAAACAGTGGATGTAAGCTAAACTCTCACATGTACTTCTTTTTCTTCTTCTCGTTCGTAGTTTGACATGTCTACACAACAAGTACATGTACTTCAAAAAATGAATGAATTCTCCTGTCGTCGCCACTGTCACTTGAGAAAACAGGTTAACATATCGCTCAAGCAAAAACCATCTTGAACATCGATGCTAGGGCATTTGAGAACTCAATAATGAGCAGAACACAGTGCCATATTTACCTATAAGCTAAACAAGCTATAGCTTAGGGCCCTCACTGTCTTGGGAGCCCCTACATTTTTTTAATTACACTATAAATTCTTAATCCCTGAAGGGCCCCCATATCTCAAATAGCTTAGGGCCCTATCAAGTCTAAATCCGGCCCTGGCAGAACATAAGAACGTAGACTCAAATGCAATGAGCGGCATTCCAGAGATATAATAATTCACACGCTTCTTCATGTACAGATCAAGTTTGATCATGTCTCGGCAGATGTGGACAACGGACGTTAACGGTGTGTTGGACTTAGTGCCCGTTTAATTTAAATTAGTACTGTACAAGCTTGCTTTGTTTCAGATCATATACATATTAATATATAGACATTTATATATATTTATATAGAACCTACTGTTAAAAATATATGTATGTGTGTGCGTGTGTGTATGTGTGTATGTGTACTATATAGGTATATATGTAGGCCCATATACATGCAACTTTGCAATGGCATATATGAAACAGGCCACATACCTAAAGACCTAATATCAATATTCATACCACTACCTAATGTGTACTATATAGGTATATATGTAGGCCCATATACATGCAACTTTGCAATGGCATATATGAAACAGGCCACATACCTAAAGACCTAATATCAATATTCATACCACTACCTAAGAAGCACAGGGCTTGTGAACTGTACATAATATAGAACAATACGTCTAATGAGTCATTTAACTAAAATACTCTTCAAGATAATACATTAAAGAATTAAAAACAAGATAGAACGGAGGTCGGTGATGAAAAATTCGGTTTTAAGAAAAATAAAGGAACCAGAGAAGCTATACTGAGTATCCGACTAGTGATAGATAAATATATGGAAGTCCAAAAAAGTATCTATATTTGCTTCATAGACTACAGCAAGGCATTTGACAGAGTCCAACATGAAAAATTAATCAAATGTCTTCAAGAAATAAGCATAGTTGGAAAAGACATCAGACTGATTAGAAATATATATTGGGGAACAATCTACATCAATAAAGTGTGAAAACAGCTACTCACCATACATAGAAATAAAAACAGGTGTAATACAAGGATGCATTTTATCACCAAGCCTATTTAATATCTATACAGAGAATATCTTTTAAAATATAGAAGAAATGCAAGGACTCACGATCAATGGGAAAATAATAAACAACCTGTAAGAGACACTGTACATTTAGCAGAAAGTGAACATGAACTACAAAGACTAATAGATCAAGTCAATAAATCAAGCAATGAATATGGAGTGGATATAAAAATCCAAAATAAAAAACCATGATAATCAGTAAAGACACAGAAGAACAAAAGCTAAACATAAACATACATGGAGAGAAACTACAACAAGTAAAACAGTATCAATATCTTGGACACACAGTCACAAATGATGGCAGATGTGAAACAGAAGTTAAAAGGAGAATAGGAATGGCTAAAAGTACCTTCAATGACATGAGGAAAATAGTAACATCTAAACAAATTACAAACAAGTTAAAAATGAGAATTATAAAATGCTACATCTATTCTATATTAATGTATGTTCAGAAACATGAAGACTAAATAAACAATTGGAAGACAATTGATGCCTTTGAGATGTGGGTATATGGAAGAATAGGGAGAAAATCATGGAAAGAGAAGAAAGCAAATAAAGAGGTGTAAAGACACGTAATATGAAGAAAGAATTACTAAGAGAAATAAGGATCAGGCAAATTAAAATATTAATGGACACATTAAAAGAAATGACACCTTATTGAAGACTTTACTTGAGGGTAAAGTCAAAGAGAAGCGAGCAAAAGGTAGGCAGAGATACAAGTGTGAGAGTAACATCACACGATGGACAGGTTACAGTCTAGCAGAGTGCACCACCAAGACACGAGACATTGGATGCTGAGATCCGTTGCAGCCAACTTCGTTGCGGTGAGTAGCTGTTTTCACACCTTATAGATGCAGTTTGATCCCAATACACATATGCACTATACAAGGTCTATCTATATATGAAATGCATCCTGTATACGGTACTTCTTTTTATCTGTTGTTGCAATGACACTTAAATCATCATGAATACATTGCATCTCTGGAACAACGTGGACGGTTCCGTTTTCAGCGACTACATTATCAGTAGAAGCGAGACCGGCGAACCATACACGTGTATGGTTCATGTATAGTCGATCGTCGCTACGTGTAATGTAGCATACAAAGCGACGCTAGGAAAAAATTCATTAAAAAATCTGTCAGCCGTATAAAAGAGATGCGGTTCAGTGAATTCAATCCAATTGCAGTTTACGTGGTATATAATGAAATCCTATATATTATATATATATATATATAAATTGGTAGCATATCCTATCCAGGACGTAGCTATCAACCTAGCATTTGTTGGCTGTGGTGATTTTCTAGGCAATATAAATACGTTGCCATTGCTTTCTGAACGGTCCGGATGCACAATTGCCTGTGGTGAGGATCGAACTCGGTACCTTTATACATACATACATAAATATATATATATATATATATATATATATATATATATATATATATATATATATATATATATATATATATATATATATATATATATATATATATATATATATATATATATATATATATATATATATATAATATTACAGTATTGACATCCAAAGACAACAGATCATGTGGTTTTCACACGCTATCAGACTACCAACAGATAACCTGCCACAAATGACCATGACACATAGACATAACGGCTATAAAACTATAGGCAGACCATGTAAAAGTTGGGTCACAGAAATCAAAGAAGCCACAGGAAAAAGCTTACAAACAGCACACAATAAGGCCATCTGCAGAGAACTCTTCTACCGGTGACACTGCAAGACAAACAAGTGCCACAACGTATAGATATAGAGAGATAATGAGGTCGGCGGGATTGTTGAAATGAGAAAGAGTGGAAAAGACAAACACCACAGCGTGACACAAACCTAAATCTTGAAATATTATATCAAGAGATGTATCACAATAAAGTAAGTTAATGGCAAAAGCAGAAGCCGAAGACGTCAGACAATCGATGAATAATACCAAGCGCAAGAAAAACGAACTAATTATTTTAAACTCCGAATATTTCATAATAGTAACAATTCAGTATTAGGTGTTAGATACGTTGATTATCCTCTTCACACACTGGACATGTCCATAGGCGCTTAGATCTCCTCTTCAGTAACTCTGTTAGGGTATTAAACATTTCGTTACTGAATATTTTCTTGTGACGGGTTGTAGGAAGACTTTCTATGGGCTGTGGAAATAAAGGCCACTTTACCATAGCAAACGCCGCGACATGTACCAGACGGATTTTGATTGTACCTCCGAAAAAAAGGACGAAATATATCAGAAATGATCTACAGACAAATGAGTTGGTAAGACGAAATACATCAGAAATAATCTACAGAAAAATGAGTTGGTAAGACGAAATACATCAGAAATAATCTACAGAAAAATTATGAATTTCTGGGCTGATCTTTAATAACATTAATTGTAACATGAACTAATATTAATAAATTATAATGCATATCTTGTAATATTTGAATAAAAAAAGGATTTGTTGCTTTTTCTAGTTCTTTACGAAAAATAGTGCGTTTTAGGGGGTGCGTTTTGACGAAACGAATTGACAAAAGGTTTACCACTCCAGGGCTTTGGCCCCCTTCCCCCCCCCAACCAACCAACAAAATTTTTCGATCATATCGGGTAATTTTTTTTTTATCTGGACTTTTTTGTTTAAGTTCTTTTTATAATAATAATATTAGTAAGTCAAATGTTTCATTAATTGCTGATGAATGTTTCACAAGCCTAGCGAAGCGCATTAATTTGAGATCGTTACCGTCACCCTAAAATGGCACTCTGGGACTATATTTACTCTTGCTGTCAGACTCTCACTACATTCTGTAATGTCATCACAATGAGCGGATGAATATGAGTTGTGGCATCTATAGCTAATTTAAATCACAATGAGCGGATGAATATGAGTTGTGGCATCTATAGCTAATTTAAACTTCGTTCGTAACCTATATTAATATACATACATGCCTACGCGATAACAAGCAACCGATTGTCTGGCATCTATAGACATAGAGTTAACAGAAGATAAAGGAGACTGTTTAAAGTTGATTCATGAATACAGTATGGCGAGAGACATTGTGATGTAATACATTTCTAACAGCTGTTAGGGGAACTGGATATTAAATGTGGTAATCTACTCTGTTCATTCTAAGAATGAAGTAGGTCAGTGTTTCTGATTGGTTGTTGGACGCCGAACGCATAAATGGAATGTTAAGGACGCAATAATATTCTCCTACTTCAGCGTTCATTCTCAAACTCCCGCTGGATCTCCCTTGTAGCAGGACCTTGGTCCTACTAGATTTCCAGTAGGATGTAGTGCAGAGAATGTAAATGCCTTGTGTCGCCGTTTTATTTGCGCCAATGGCCCGACACATCCGACTAGGTGGAGTGCAATAATACAGCTCATTAGATCATAATACACCGCCTAAGATGGTGATCTCGGTATGGCCTCCGTATCTGCTTTGAAGTTTGTGAAATATTTACCTGTGCGTATCGATTTTTCTATTTCTGTTTCATCTGGTGGTATTACCCCGGTATATATATTCCTGAATATACCAGTACGGGTTCTTTCGCTGATCCATCTATATATACGTGTGTCCATAAATTCTTTGTTGGGTATGTTTTCTGTTTGTGGTTCTGAAAGTTGTCTTTTTAAGTACATGTATTGGAGAGTTTAGGTTTTTGAAATAATTCCTGGTATATTGTTCATAATTCTTGGAACGATTTTCCTGCCCCAAATGAAAATACAAGACAACAAAAGAAGTAATTCTGCGGGTAATCTTGTTTGTTACAACCGAGAGCTGCTATTTATGTGTACAAATTTTGCACTTCCGTTGCATTATATCGTTAATGCAATGATTCTCAACTACTTTCATATGGTCCCTGTGAGCCACCGAGACTTGAAGGGGTTAAGAAGACATGAAATGGGGACTCAGACCCGCTTAGAGGCGCCATATGAACGTGAATATTCGAACGATAAACAACGCTACTTATATCGATAAAGCTCTGAAAGTATTGTAAAAAAAAATAGTTACCCATATATTGCGGGAACCACTGGGAAGGGGAGAGAATACTAGCGACAATATTATCTGCCAGTTGTCGTAAAAGGCGGCTAAGTAGGTTTGCGATAACTTATTCTTCAGCGTTGATTCTCAACTCCCGTTATGTTTCTCTTGTAGCAGGAACATGCTCCTATTAGATTTCCAGCAGGATGTAGTCCACAGAATGGGAATGCGTTGTGTTGCCGTTTTAATTGTGCCAATGACACATCCGTCTTCGGTGGAGGTATGGGATATGGAATTTGCTGTTCCATTCTTTGAGATAGTTAAAATGATCCATATATCATGATGAATCCAGATCTGCACGATGGAACGGCGCAGATAGCACAGCTAAGTTGTAAACCGTCGCACACCGCATTCTACTATCTTGACTACATTACTCTAATCTTAAGAAGTATTCGAATGACTGAAGGCCCGTGTGTTGCCGGGGCCCGAAAGTGGAGCAAAGAATAGTAACACTGTTTACCTTCCACGCATGTCGTAAAAGGCGACTAAGGAGGTTATGGGATGGAGGCTGTCCCATCCATTATATGGTCAGTGACCCAAGGCCATGCTGAAGTCGGATGTGTCAGGCCCAAAGGCACAGATATCGCAGCAATGCTGTAAACCATGACACAACGCATTCCGTTCTCCGGACTACATCCTGCTAATCTGCAGAAGTTTGAGAACGAACGCAGAAGAAGAATAATGACAGAAGAAGTAAAGAAAATCAACGACCTTATTTTATATATCAGTGGGGCCACGCAGAAAAATGTGTACAAAAATTAGACACGGGTCTAAACAGGTTGAGAATCCTTGATTCTAGTCCACACATAATAGGTTTCAACAACATGCCTGAGGTTGCAAAACATCAGGAAAAAATGGAACTCCAATGTCTAACACACAAGTAATAGATATAATTCTCAAGGACTCAGAATTGGCATGTGACTAAGTAAAATCCTTTTTAGCTGATGATGTTTGCTATCCGATTTCATCAAAGTGTCATATCGGATGTCCGCCCATATATGCTTTGTTGTAAATTAACCTCAGGAATTTTAAGCTTCCGCCTTCTTCCTTATGCAAAATGTGATTGTTTCTGGGCCTTAATTTATACCCAGAAATCTCCAACCCATGTATACTTGGAGCATAATTATGTCTTCTACTTTGAGAGAGTCTGTTGCAATCAAGGGTATTATATTTTGGAATCATCCATTAAACATAGGGGTGACAGAGTTTCAGTTTATTCGGAACAGTATGGCTTTCGATAAGTCCTTCTTTTAAATAGTCCTGCTGGCGATCCCAAATAGTGTTATTTATCATGACCGATCCTACTTTCCCCACGCTTTTAACTGGCTGGCGACACACAGTATACATAATATGACCAATGATGAACCGTATCAGCGAAAATATGTGACGCTGTTTTGGAATAAGCGAGCATGACTATTATGAAGAAGGGTGTAGTTTTCTCATTCGTGCCCGGCTAGAGTTCTTTCGTACTCCCAAATGTCTAGATGTTGTTTTCGTTAAAAAAGAATTAAATTTTATCCACCCTGCGCACGACGTGGCGACTGCTATGATTAAGAGATATTTTTTTAAAACCATAATTAAAACCCTTTAGACTTTTCTTAAAAGGAAATGTCTTTCTGTTTGCTTTATACCCTTTTTGGCCAGAGGAAGACCCCATCATCCACCTGGGGATAGACAATAGATCCCTTTATGCCTTGCAGCGTCAGTGGTAGAAAAGTTCTATGGAGATGACATTTTTGTGTATGCTTCATATATGTTTAGTTAGTTAGTCGTTGGATCATCGTCATTGCACTCCGGACAAGTCCATAGGTGCTCAAATCTTTCCTTGAGTGTATCCGCCATTACACGTTGACTGACAGTCCCAGTAAGTTGTTGATTGACCATCATTCTTTTTCGCCCACGAAAACTTTCCTTTCTAGCGACACCACATTTCAAACCAAGTTCCTTTATTCTAATCATGGAACAAGAGTCATCGTCACTTGTACAGTCATTTGTTCGTGCGTTTTCCCGTAGGGCATTCAAAATGTCTGCCTGATCCATCGCTCCATCAACAGCCGTAGTAGCAGCGTGGGCGGCCAACCTATCTGCTCTTTCATTACCCTGGACTCCCGCGTGTCCCGGCACAAAAATAAAAGTCACTGTACGCACACAGGAATTATTCACTGCATCCAGCCACTAATCTCGAACGTACCCTGTCTGAACTTTCACAATCATGTTCATGGAGTCACTGAGCATACAGGCATGCTCGCAGATAGTCTGTGAGCAGACCCATTGCAAAGCTTTGGTCACCGCCAGAATTTCCATTGTCAAGCTGCTTGTCGTCTGAACGAATGCACCACTTTCCTCTCTGATAGTCTTCCCCCACCTTTTAGCCATGAAAGCCCAGACACTTCTGATGTGTCTCTCAACCGACCCATCTGTATATACAACCATATCACCTTCCCTGGAATTTTCACCGATTAGAGCGAGTGCCTCCGACTCCACCACTGCCGGACACTATTCACTGCATTCTCTACTGAGTGTTATTATTACTTTGAAGGCTGTCGGAGAATCTAAGGGCGCACGACTCCATTCCGCACCAGGTAGCACATCTTCCAATCTGCACACACTATGTATAATATCCTCATCGCGCCCCATCCACGACTTTCCTCTCTTAAGTCGACTGCCTTTCACTATGAGACTTTCAGGGTGTAGAGGATGTTCTTTATCAGCGGTGGTTTGTAGGCAGCCCTGCGCCCTGCAGATTTGTATTCTTTGCTCTGCAGTTAGGCTTCATATATGTTTGTTTTCATTGACTCTTATTTCTGTAATCCATCGTTTGAAAGATCTGCCCCTGGCTTTGTATCCATCGTGTCTGTATAGTAACATTTTTTGAGAGGCGCTGTCTGACGATAGTTTGGAAGCATGTGGAAACCAATTAATCTGTTGTCTTATTATGTAATCCAGGATTGGCATTGTATTTGTTAGTCTTCTGATGTTTTCATTTCTTATTCCGTCTGTTATTGTTACTGTGAGGATTCTACGCAGACAAGGCATTTCTGTTGTAACAAATTTTATTTTTGATTTCGTTGTTGTGTCCACGTTTGACATTTGTAACATAGTGATGGTATGATGATATTTGTATATAGTGCAGTTGGATAAAAGGAAATGTGTAGGAACAAAAGAAAGTTTATTCTTTCAGTGGCTGTCGAAAAAAATATACACTAAATGACCAACGAAAATCACGTGAAAAGTTGAAGGAATCATTCTGTTTTCCCAAATAGTCCTTAGGTCTTATGTTGCTGATGGTTTCGTTCTGTTTGTAAGCTTCCTTATTCGCTCTGATTGCTTGTCACACGATATGATATGGTATGGTATGGTATGGTATGGTATGGTATGGTATGGTATGGTATGGTATGGTATGGTATGGTATGGTATGGTATGGTATGGTATGGTATGGTATGGTATGGTATGGTATGGCATGGTATGGCATGGCATGGCATGGTATGATATGGTATGGTATGATATGATATGATGTACCATGCTGTGTGGTATGATAATTGTCGTCTTCAAGCACAATTGGGATATTTTCTATTAGTTGCTGCTTAATTTTTACACAATTGATGTCACTGTGCTCTATCAGCCAGACTTAACCTGTTCTTAGACGAGTTTTCAGATCCGGCTATTTCCTGAATCATTACCTTGCAGTCGTCCTAGTTTATATTACAGTTTAGAGTTGGGGATGGGGTGGGTAAAAAAAGGGAGGAGATAGTTGGTGTCTTTTCGTTCTGGTGTTTTTTTTTCTTCTTTCGTTCGTTTCATTATAATCAGCACGAGTATTCGTGTGATTTCCTCTGGGAGTGTAGTTATGTTGTGCCACCGTTATGTGCCTTGTAGGCCCAGATTTTGACATCCGATTTCGGCATGCCATGACATTCGGGTGGGGTACCCTAGCCTGTGACAGCCTTCCTATCTATCGCCAGGCGGCGAATGTGTACTGACTCTACACCGTGACGGTTAGTCCTTCACGTCTATCTTGCACGAGGTGTTCCGCTGCCAGTGAACTTGTCTTGTGTAATTAGACGTATTGTTACCGTGTCCATCGCGTACTGACCTTTTTCTCATCCTCGAACCTTGTTCCGGTTTAGAAAGAACTCGACGGAAGAGTTGGGCTCGCACTCATTCGCCCTCTTAGCCGAGGTGTTGTTCACTTCGTCGTGAACCAATCGCCCAAGTCCGAGTCTATACACATATTTAGGAGCGTCAGGGGCTAGCATTTTATTCTATAGCTGAACAGTGCTTGTCGCCTTGGACGCCTGTGCCCATCGGGTACTGAACCTTTTCTATCCGCGTGCATGATTCCGGTATAGGAAAAACTCGACCGTAGAGTTGGGCCCGGGCTGAGATCGCCGGTAACTAGAAGCTTGTATAGAGCAAACAATACTTTAGTTCCGATTTCCTTGATACGTTTTCCGTTCTCTTTGCACAAGCCGCTGTCCATTTAGCGCCGCGCTTCCCTCTCAGTGTACTCATTGTGCTATTTTTAGGATGTATCCCACACGAATTCTTTATATCTCTCATATCATCTGCCTACTTCGTATCATCTGCATTGGCCGCCCCTCCAATGTTTCTGCCGAACTGCCCCGATTCACTGTATGTCGAAGGTGGTGCTGCATGTGTTGGCGCAGCGGTATCGGAGATATTGCTTGTCTTTTTATAGTTCACTCTCTTCCCATCTGCTACCTTCACATTCACGGACACGATCCCCCAAAACGGTTTGGCCAGAATCAGCACGAGCAGCTGTATTTTTATTTCCAGGGTGCACTGCGAGGAGGTACATTTGGGATCTTGGTTATCTGCTAAACCTGTGTCCGCCGAGAGCATTGCGTTCCCTTTGCACCCCGTTCTGGTGCTGACATTACACCTCATTCGGGAGACCTGGGTTCGAGTATGAATAATTTAGAAGTGAACACTGATCGTAAGAATGTAAGCCTTTAGCCATATGCAACAACGGTTCTCAAGATTTTATTTCCCAAATTCACATTTTCTGGTTAAATATATTTCTATTCTCCCACTTATCCAAGGACCGACACGTTAATTCTATATCACAATAATATCTGTATGATTGGAATTAGCTTGAGAGACAAAATCAGGAATGAAGCACTAAGGAAACAATTAGGGATCAAGCCAACAATAGAATACATACAGAAACAACAAGTTAAATGGTACGGCCACATAACCAGACAGAAAGAGCAAAGTATTATCCAAAAAACACTTGACAAACGATACGAAAACAGGATACCTATTGGACGCCCTCGTAAAAGGTGGATAGATAGTGTATTAGAGACACTCGGAAATATAACAGCAGAGGAGGCAAATAGAAGGGCAAAAGACCGTACACTCACTCTCCCCTCAACACCGAAAGGTACATGAGGACAGAAAGAAGAAGAAGAAGAACAATATCTGCTTGTTTAATACACTTTTCATTGTATTCCACGGTCGCTTCAGGCCGCTCGCATAGGGCATTTCCAGTTTACTGGCATGATGAAGAACCTTCTACTTCTTGCATTTAAAAAAGATAAAGTTCTATAAATACTGTATTCCCCTGTGATCTGTGTAATATTCGGACATGGAGAGAAGATTACAGGCTTTCGAGTACAAATGCTACAGAAGAATTCTACGAATTTCCTATAGGGAACATAAGACCAATGTGTACGTAAGAAATAAAGTAGAGATGTGTGCAGGTGTTCTGGAGCCATTGCTTTCAATAGTGAAACGACGAAAACTAGCATGGTTCGGACATGTATGCAGGCACGATCCTTGTCAAAAACAATACTGCAGGGAATTGTCGAGGGTGGAAGAAGCAGAGGAGGACAAATAAAGACATGGACAGACAACATCAAGGAATGGACAGAGCAAGATATTTCCACACTCATCCACATCGCTGAGGATAGAATTCGCTGGAGGACTCTGTATGCTGAAGCTTCAAATGTGGTACCCCTACGACCCTGAAGGGTTATGGGTTTATTGATTGATTGATTGTGTAATATTTCTTCATTTTTTTACTCACTTTCCTCACTTAGTTGCATAGAAGTCAATAAAATATTTTCTATATTTTGGCAGTGTTTGGCCTTGTCAGCAACAAACTGTAAAGTATTCAGGGACTATACATATATATATATATATATATGTATAGTATATATATAGTATATAATCCCTGATTAGATAAGTCAAAAAAAATTAACCACGCCCTCCTTCTAAAAATATGTTTTCACAATAAGTTCGAAAAAAAATACCTGATTGAAAAAAAAATTTCAACAAAAAATGTTAATTCAAACTATTCTGGTGATAGATAAAAACAGTTTTGTTGATATCAGCTTTTGTCAGTTCCACTCTCTCCCTTGTCACCAACTGTCAAACTTTTTCAGATCCGCACCCCCAGTGTTGATGTAAATTATGGACAACCCGATATACAAATGTGACGTCGCGATGTGGCCGGCATATTTGTGGCTAAAGTGATCTTATAGGTAATATTTACCGTTAGTAATTTGAAAATGCTTTCTGAAAGGTCAGGGTGCAGTGGAAGTTGAACCCGTTACTTGTGTATTCTTAGACTTTCGAATTTTCACATGTTTGTTAAGAGAATGTTATCTGTTTACGATGCACTAAGTTATCCAGACCTATCACAAGTAAATGCTGCGGTTAATGATGCACAATCTTGTTTATTCTAATCTAATTAGAATAGCACATCCATAGAAGTCATCCAAAAAGAGCACAAGATCCCACCAACAGTCATTTGTGTATCCTGTTTCATTTGTGTATCCTGTTTCATTTGTGTATCCTGTTTCATTTGTGTATCCTGTTTCATTTGTGTATCCTGTTTCTATTATAATTATGTTTCCTTCCTATCACCATCATGTGTATCTTTATGTAAGATTTGTTGACTGCGGTATTTTCCGTTTTCCTCCACGATTTTCTCTTCCTATGTTTGTTCCAGTTAGTTGCTTGTATGTAAACTGTTCTCTTGTTATTGTACGAAAATGAGTCTGTCCATTCTATCCAAAGGTAAAGGTATGTCTCATGGCAGCAACCTGCCGTCGGAGATGAAGATAACTCTTCATGTATTAAGCCGCAGCAACTATTAGGGGGGGGGGTGGCCGGTACCCTTCCGTGCTGTCTTTACCTCCCCTAACTTATGTGTCAGCTACTCATGTAAGCTTAGTCGACTGGAGACTGGAGGAGTGGTTGTGTCAAGCGAGAAATCAAAACCCAGGTTTTTAACTACCGGCAACCACCAGCTTTATTATTTGTCTTCCTCTGGAATCGTTCTCAAACTCCTGACCGTCTCATAATGCAATCCAGTGAACGAAATATGGTTTGTCATGTTTTACAGTGTGCGACTTTGAAGAAGGAGGAGATATTTATTAGAGGATAGATGCGGCGACTTTAAAGAAGGAGGAGATATTTATTAAAGGGTAGATGCGACATTGAAGAAGACATTTACTAAAGGGTAGAAGCGACTTTGAAGAAGAAGGAGATATTTATTAGAGGGTAGATGCGACATTTAAAAAGAAGACATTTACTAAAGAGTAGAAGCGACTTTGAAGAAGAAAGAGATATTTACTAGAGGATAGATGCGACATTGAAGAAGAAGACATTTACTAAAGGGTAGATGCGACTTTGATTTAGTCGAATACAGAACATTTCAATTGTTTGTTTTTGATTGATAAATGTATTAAAATGTTTCTCGCTAATTATTATCTGTAATTTTCTAATTTTTTTTATATTTTCACAGATCAAGAATCGGTTCATTCAGTGATAAAGCCATTTTCACGAGTAGTTCATTATTGAACCGAAGCAGGAAATATATAATTGATACTTCGATAAGTGAACAAGATGTCGTTAAGTCATCAAATTTATAGCTAGCTAGCAATATCATACATTTTGAACGGATTATCGAAGCATAAAATCCATAAAAATACACTAGCTAGCAGTCAAGAATTCAATCTGGTTAATCTAAAAACACGAATCTTAATTTATATAATTTTTAACAACAATGTCGTTCTTCTCTGGAGGAAAATCTAAAGAGAAAGACCAACTTGTGAAGAAATCGCAGTTCTACGTTGAATTCCTAGGATGGATGGAATGCAGAGGGTTAAGGGGACAAATGTACACAGAACCAGTCATCAAGGAGTTAAGGAGACGGCACAAGAAAATGGATTCACCACCAAAACTAACAATTAAGGTAAGGTTATAAATTGCATGTAATGAACTATATTGTAATTAATTATATTTTTGTTCAAGGAAAACATTGGGGGAGGGGGAGGGAAGGGTAAGTTGCACAACGGAATGTGCTCTCAAACAATCACTAATGTGTTAACAAAAAAATAATAATGTGTTCTCAAACAATCAACAATGTGTTCTCTCAAACAATCAACAATGTGTTCTCTCAAACAATCAACAATGTTTTCTCAAACAATCAATAATGTGTTCTCAAATAGTCAACAATGTGTTATCAAACACTCAATAATGTTTTCTCAAACAATCAACAATGTGTTCTTAAACAATCAATAATGTTTTCTCAAACAATCAACAATGTGTTCTCTCAAACAATCAACAATGTGTTATCTCAAACAATCAACAATGTGTTCTCTCAAACAATCAACAATGTTTCTTGCAATCAACAAAAAATTCTTCTTCGTGTGTTCTCAAATTTCTACACATTATCAGATTCTAGTCCAGATGAAAGTTATCGTTGTGTCAGGTTTTACAGATTATCTGCCATATCTGTGTCTTTCGGCCTAAAACATCCGACTTCAACATGCTCACTTTGACCCTGTATTGGTTAGGAAAGCTAATTCCACCCATCCCAAAACAACCTTAGCCGTCTCTTACAGCATGCATGGCAGGTAACAGTATCACTATTCTTTTCTACAATCTCTGATCCCGGCAATACGAGCTCTCGCTCTTTATATTCCTTATTGGAGGACCTTTTCCTGTTTATGTTGGTTGAATAGTGCATTTTTTGTGTAACAGCTATGCTTTGTTGAGATTTGTTACTTTCTGTAAGCTTAGGTAGAGAATATCACGCTTAACCCTAATTAGTCGTCTAATATTTCTTCCATGTTTCGTGGTCTATTGCATATCACCTAAATATTTCTGACATGGATACAACCTGCTTTTATCGCATCTGACTACGTAAAGTAAAGTAACCCGTAGCATTTATTAATGCCGTAGGGGTGTGAGATGTTAGCGATCTCACATTTCACAGGCTCTGCAAATGAGGGCGGTAGCCATCTCTTCTCCCTCGCAGTCTTTACTTCCCGGATTAATCCGGTACCCATTTAAGGCTGGGTCGACCTGGGAACCGTTGCGATCTTAATACATTTCCGCCTCAACTGGGGAATGGATCCAGGACCACTCATATGCGAAGCCAGTGCGCTAACCACTGTGCTAACGCGGCTCCCATATCTGGCTACGTACATAACAGCTAACCATGTTAATTATATGTTTCATTCCGAGTCCCGTTAAGATACGAAGAGCCACTTCAAAGCAAAGTTCTGATTATATCGCACAGCTGCGCAGTCATGCATGTAAAAAAATGCGACACGCGACATTTAAGATCCTGAGCACAAAACCCAGAACTGCTGAGATAAAAAAAACAAAACAAAAAAAATAACCTCAATTACAGCATCAAGCGTGATCTGGCAATGATATTTTTTCGCCCTATCAATCTACCATCTGATCTGCGCAAACAACTATTTAGTGAGAACGTAGTTTTATAGTATACGAAACAGAAAACAATTTACCAGAACTTCCTAAATGTGGAATCAATTCACAATCATTCAGAATCGGATTGTAAACCAAAACAGACTAGAACATGTAGGAATTAAACTCATGACTATAGTCGTCTGATCGATTCTAATACATTTTTAAAAATAGGAAGCCAGAGGACAATTAAGAAAATTCTTGAGACTAACGGGAATTGAACCAGTCCGTTCAACGGCACCAAATCGCCTAGCAACAATTGCACACGCGTTCTTCCGTACTTGACTAACAACATCTCCAAAAAGGTGCGATTTCGTCAGGCCATTCAAACCGTGCAATATAATCGGCCCTTGTATAACTAATACGGATATTATGCTATATGTTTGTTGTTACTGAGGATATTTCAATACCTGTACGGGATGTTTGTTGTTGTTGTAATAGTCCTTGTCTGGATTGGTCCGTTCGGGTGATTTTGTGTGCACGGTTTGTATGGCTTGACGAAATCGCATCTTATTTTTGGAGTCAAGTACGAAAGAACGCGTGTGCAATTGTTGCTAGGCGATTTGATGCTGTTGATCGATTCTAAGCAGATTACAAATAGTGGCCACTTTTTTCAATGTAGACATGCCGATTTTAAGTACATATTGTTATTTATTGAGTCTCTATATGACGATTGTAAGCAAATTCTCTGAATTTTTTTCTTGTGTAGCAGATGTTGAAGTATGAAAGGCTTAGTATGAATGAAGAAATTAGAATACACATGTCTCAACGATACTTTCTCAGGCACATGTAGTGAATATATTAAAGAATATGACATGAACGTTGTTGCTCTTGTACATGATACGTGTTTTACATATCAGACTTTAATAATGTACATTTTTCCCCACCGAAAACGGATGTGTCTGGCAATTGGCGGAAATAAAACGGCGATACAACGCATTTTCATTTTCTGGATTACATCCTGCTGGAAATCTAGTTGGATCATTGTCCTGCTACAAGAGAGAGATTCAGTGGAAGTTTGAGAATGAACGCCGAAGAAGAAGAAGATAATGCACAATTGTAAAACAAAGTCACTATAAAGTATCTAAGTAATCACCTCTGTGTGACCATATCTCGAAAAGAAGGAAAACTTGCAACGCTGTCTGTGACATATATACATATAAGAATATAGTCGATGAAAACACATCCATCTGTATTTATTTTTACACAATCACTCTATGTATCACACATTCCCTTGTATAAGAATATTGATAATTGCTTACAACCGTTTACTATAGCAGAATGTGTCCGTTATTCTGTTTTAGAGAAATCTGAAACACATTACGTGCAAGCTGTAAGCGGTCAAATATCGTGCTTACATTAAAATACGAACACTTGTCAAAGAAAGAAACCATTTTCTTCTTTTTCACAATCTGTTTTCAGTAATTGCTCAAATATTATTGCTGACAAAATGTATCATCATCATCATCAGGTGCCATGCCGGGTGGCGTAGGCGGTCATGGCTCTCCACAGCTCTCTGTCCACAGTATTATGTATCAAAATCGTTGTTGCTTCCTTGTCGTGCCAGGTTGTCAAACTGTCTAATATTTTCTCACGTTGTCGCCCTCTGTCTCTGGTGCCTTCAATCTTGCCTGTTGTGACTATGTTCTCTAAACCTGCCTGTTTCATGAAGTGGCCAAAAAAAGAAGATTGCCTTTTTCTTATATTGTTGACAAAATGTATACACTCTTAAAAGGACTGCAGACTGATATAATTTTATATTAAATTTTATTACTTTGTTTAGAAACAGAATCAAATTTTAATGTGTAGGCAATGCTGGCCTCGCTACTGATCACACATCCGTCTTAATTCTGTCACATTTTTCTCTCCATGAGTCACAAATATCTTTTTGTGCCATCACACATCCTTCTTCATACTTTCAAATGTACATCTCAATACCATCACAAATTTCTCTTCATAACATCACATATATATCTCCATAACATCACACATATCTCTTCATACTATCACACATTTTTCTTCATACTCTCAAATGTACTCTCAATACCCTCATAAATTTCACTTTATACCATCACATATATCTCTTCATACCATCACATATATTAATCCATACCATCACATATATCTCCCCATACCATTACACATTTTTCTTCATACAGTATTTTTAAATGTACTCTCAATATCATCACAAACATCTCGTCATAGCATCACACATCATACCATGACAAATCTCTCAAATACTTCACTACCATCACAAATCTCATTAGAACTATTCGTTTCACATATTGAGAACTAATACTAATGCTGAAAAACCTTCAGAATTACACCCTCTTAATATTTCTTAATATGAGATTGATCATAGAAAAGTGTAGGGAATTTTCAACTGACCTGCACATGTGTTTCATAGATTACTCAAAAGCGTTCGACTGCGTCCAACACCAGCAACTATGGGAGATAATGAACATCATGGGTTTCCCAAGACATCTGATTCATCTAATAGAGGAACTTTACCAAGATCAAAAGGCTGCAGTGAAGTTAGAGGACGATCTCTCAGAGTGGTTTGAGGTACAGAGTGGAGTAAGGCAAGGGTGCACACTCTCCCCATACCTGTTCAACATCTACGCTGAAAGTATAATGATGAACGTGAGAGAAGACATACACAACACTGACTACCACGCTTTAAACATAGGTGGATTCCTAATCCCGGAACTACGCTACGCAGACGACGCAGTACTTCTTTCAAACGATATAAAGGGATTGGAACAACTAATCAAGAACACAAAGAAATATAGCGAAGCACAAAATTTGTATTTAAACACGCAGAAAACCATCATCATGTCAACAGATATAACAACACAACAACCAAAAATCAGAATAGACAATACCGAGATAGAATGTGTGGATAAATTTGAATACTTAGGAGCAAACATCAACGGTGCAGGAGACTGCATGGCAGAAATAAGGAAGAGATTGGCAATGGCATATTGCAAAATAACACGGCTGAAAAACATATGGAAAAACAACAAAATAAAAACTTAAGTGCTAATGTTACGAACTTTTATTTTTCCGGTTGCAACATACGGCTGTGAAACATGGACTCTAAGTAAAACAGCGGCAAAGAAGATCAACGCCTTCGAGCTGAAATGCTACAGAAAGATACTTAGAATATCATGGAAGGATAAAATCAGAAACTCAGATATTATAAACACATTGAATATTCCAGAGTGTTGGTTACTAAACACAATAACAAAACGAAAACTACGCCTGTTTGGTCATATAAAGAGACATAACTGTTTAGAAAGACAAATAATGGAGGGAAGAGTACCTGGAAAGAGGAGAAGGGGCAGACCAAGAAGACGATGGACTGACGACATTAAAGATAATATGAATACATCGCTAGAAAATGCAAGCCACATCGCCCAAGACAGAGAGAGGTTCAGAGAGTTCATTGGGAAGACAACGTTCTGGAAGGAATACGTCACATGACACACATACCATGAGAAATCTATATTTATACGATTAGAACTAGGCCCACACTGAGTAGGAGACTACAACTTAAGGCATTGTACACGGACAAAAATCGAACATTTGTGGGTATGAAAGAAAACTGAAGAAACCGCCCAACCGCACGTGTGAAGAAAACTCTGAAAGAACCGCCCATGTGAAGAAAACGGAAGAAACTACCCAACCGCACGTGTGAAGAAAACTCTGAAAGAACCGCCCATGTGAAGAAAACGGAAGAAACTACCCAACCGCACGTGGGAAGAAAACTGAAGAAACCGCCCAAAATTATTGTGTTCACGGAGTATTCAAAGTGAAATTAGTGTGTATTTCAAACCGCAGTGTATTTCTAATGAAATGAACATGACAATAAAATAACAGTGTGTGACTTAAATGATAAGATACTCTAGACAAATGTGATTAGAACTAGAAGTGACAATTTTATTTCCTGGTGTAACAACGAGTCGGTAAAATATATCCACACTGCGACTGGCTAGCACATCAGGAATACGAAATAAGGTGCTAACAAAGAAATGAAGTTGTGAAGATACCGATTTAACACAGCTACGTTGAATGTGTCAGGTCTAGGAGACAAGATCTAATTACATTTTATACTTTTTATGAATTATTAGTTTTATAAATTATAATTTATAAAATATATAATTATTAGGAACTTATTAGTTTTATAGAGAAAAGCAAAAGTAGAAGTTTTAGGTATAGGAGATGTCAGGATACAAGGAAATAACAGTAAGAAGTCGATAAACAACTATGCACTAGTATGTAGTGACGTAGATAAGAATAAGAGAGCCACGCACGGTGTTGACTTAATAATACATCCAAAAACAAGCAAAACATATCGACGAAATAGAATTCGTTTCAGAAAGAATTATAATGTTTGTTTGTTTTTCGTTCGCTCCATTGTAACCATCACGGATATCCGTGCGATTTCCGCCGGGAGCGTGATTACGTTGTGCCACCGTTATGCGCCTTGTAGGCCTAGCACATCCGATGTCGGTATGCCTTGACAATTCGGGTGGGCTACCCTTAGCCTGTGACAGCCTCTATATCTGTCTCCACGCACGCGTAGTGGAGACTCTTCGCCCAGACTATTTTCTTGCTCTTAGTCTGACTCAAACGAGGTGTTCCACTGTCTATGAACTTGCCTCGTGTAATTGGAGAAAGAATTATAATAAATCAATCAATATCAATAAACCCGTAACCCTTCAGGGTCGTAGGGGTACCACATTGGATGCTTCAGCATACAGAGTCATCCAGCTAATTCTATCATCAGCGATGCGGATGAGTGTGGAAATATCTTGCCATGTCCATTCCTTGATGTTGTCTGTCCATGCCTTTATTTTCCCTCCTCTGCGTCTTCCACCCTCGACACTTCCCTGTAGTATTGTTTTTGACAAGGAATCGTGCCTGCATACATGTCCGAACCTTGCTAGTTTTCGAAAGAATTATAATAATTCAGACAAAATAATAAAACAACAACAATTGAAATATACGCAATAACAAAAGGTCACAATTCATACCAAAACACACAGAAATCCGGGCACCAGAAAAAAAAATACATCAAATTCAGCTCACGAAACACATCACCAGTCCTAGATGGCATAACAACTAAGCAATCTAGGCATGTAATCATACTGGAGTAAGATGGCTAAAAAGAATATTCAATATAGCATGGGTAGAAAAACAAGTACATGAAGACTGGCAGAAAGCAATTATTATCCAAATATGGAAAAATAAAGGCAACAAGAGAGATATTGTGAAATATACAAATGAATATCTCTACTTAACCACACAGGAAAGATATATGACAAAATCATAGAACAAAGAATTAGATCAATATAAGAGCCACAGCTAAGCAAGAACCAGTTTGGATTTTAAAAAAATGGATAGGATGCACAGAAGACATCTTTGTAGATCAAGAGAAGGCCTTTGACAAAGTTGACAGGGACACATTGTAGCAGATACTAGAAGTACGGAATACATGGACAACTACTAGACAAAATAAGAGCATTATATAATAACTCACGAAGTATAATAAGAACAAACGAAGGGCTCACAGAACCATTCGAAACAACAACGGGAGTAATACCGGGATGTGTACTATCACCACTGATGTATATCATATACATATATGTTTGTTATAGACAGGGTTGCGAAAGAGGCAGACGCAAGAAGCGAACACATCTCAGAAACATCAAGAGACCTAGGTAACTCTCTGCACCATCTGCTCTTCGCAGATGATCAAGGTCTAATACATGAACTGAAGACCAGGTACAAAGACACACAAATTCGCGACAGGCAGCGTGAGAAGATTACAATACGAGATTAACAGAAATTAGGAAAATATGCAGAGAAAAAGAACAGCTAAATGTGTATGTTAGCGGCACAAAACTAAAAACGGACATCAGAATTTAAATATCTATGAAGAATTTTTACAGAAGACGACAAAATTGATAGAGAAATTGAGATGAGCTTGACAGTCAGGTTTATAGAAGAAATAGGGCTTCAGATATAGGCATGTTCCAGGCGAACGAAAGAAGAAGAAGAAGAAGAAGAAGAAGAAAGATAATAAAGACTATATCATGCAAACAATATAAAGAAAGACAGCAGAGCATCTGGTTCGGACATCTTATCAGAGTGGAACTATCAGAACCAGCCATCCAGGCATACAACAGCAGAAAGAGCGGCTACAAGACAAGAGAAAGACCAATAACAAGATGAGACGAATCAATGAGAGATTGTTAGTAACCACGGCCTGACCATGACAAGCGCAACAAAAATGGCCAAAGACAGAAATTTCTGTCTTTAACTGCCCACAACGTTTGACGGCATTTGTGGAAAGGCAATAGATAGATCGATACTTTCAAAATTGCCATTTCAATAAAGTTGCAACAAGTCTCGCTCATGTGTTGCCAAGACCCGGAGGGAAAGCAAATAATAGCAACATTGTAACCTGCCATGATGTCGTTGGAGGCGAATTAATGGAGATTATGAGGTGGAGTGAAAGTGACACAGAAGTCATGGTGAAGTTGGATGTGTCAGACCGAAAGACGCAGATATTGTAGCTAAACTATACACCACTACACATCGTATTCCTTTCTCTGGACTACATCCTGATAATCTGCAAGAGTTAGAACTAACGAATAAGAGTGGATTCTTCAATACCATCAGAACTACTTTCTCATAACCATCACATAAAACTCTTCATGCCATCAGAACTAATTTCTCATAACCATCACATAAACTCTTCATGCCATCAGAACTACTTTCTCATAACCATCACATAAAACTCTTCATACCATCAGAACTAATTTCTCATAACCATCACATAAAACTCTTCATGCCATCAGAACTAATTTCTCATAACCATCACATAAACTCTTCATGCCATCAGAACTACTTTCTCATAACCATCACATAAAACTCTTCATACCATCAGAACTAATTTCTCATAACCATCACATAAACTCTTCATGCCATCAGAACTACTTTCTCATAATCACCACACAAAACTCTTCATACCATCAGAACTACTTTTTCATAATCATCACACAAAACTCTTCATGCCATCAGAACTACTTTTTCATAACCATCACACAAAACTCTTCATGCCATCAGAACTACTTTTCTCATAACCATCACACAAAACTCTGCATGTCATCATACCTGCCTTTTTTTACAGTCATACATTTTCGAACATAATTTCCTCATTTCGCAAGATCTACCTCTCCATACGCATGCTGATTCACCTGTGTGTCTCACCAATGGCCCACTAGACAAACCACCCATGCAACAGAAAACATGAGTAGATGACATGTTGTTATATTGAGGCTTTCTTATGACAGCTATGTAGCATGTCATCTATACAATTATACACCCCCTCTGAAGAGAAGGCTCCTTCAATAGGCATTGCACTAAACCGAAAACTAAAGTTTTCTGGGTATTGAAAGAAAGCTCAGAAAACCACCTCTCTGCACATAAAAAGTAAGAGCTAATGGCTCTCAATTCCCGGGTTCTCAAACAAACAAAACAAACCCTCTCCATCTACATCACGAAAATACATAAATATCAAGTTACAATTTCTACTGCGAATTGTTCAGACGTTGTCAGAAAATCCCGTTGACATAAAGTGGCAGTCCTTGGTGACATTCTTAGCGCATTTACACGTTATGAAAGTTGGTCATCACACGCTTCATGTGTTTTACATATCTAAATATAAACTGAGAAATGCTATTATACATACTGTAGGCCTATATATGACACACAACTATAAACTAACAGCATACAATGTCTAGCTGTAAAAGATAGCAAGTTACAAAGTGTAACTAACTAAATATGTTATGTATGCAGCTAGCAACATTTATTATTATGAAGTGCCGTCCCCGCAACCAAGTTTGGCTGTAACAGACCAACAACATCCCCTGTCTCCAACATTAGACTTAAGATAGATTAAATATATTTTCCTCTCTCTCTCTTAGAATATCACAGAACTTTTCTTCATATATATATACATACTATTCTGTTCTTCTTCAGCGTTCATTCTCACTTCTGCTGGATTTCTCTTGCTCTCTTGTAGCAGGACCATGATCCATTCTAGATTTCAAGCAGAATGTACTCAGAGAATGGAAATGCGTTGTGTCGCTGATTTATTTGATTCAATGACCCGACACATCCGTCTTCGGTAGCTATTCTGTTCAAAAATAAGAAAAGCAACATTATTTAAAACGTGTACCAAAATTTTATTTTACGGAATTAATGTTTCAACCTTGGCAAGAAGAAACTTTCAGACTTTAACTAAACCAAACTCATCTCTAGTCATTCCCAATGGTCCATTGACGATGCTGGTTTGCCCACTGCAGTCAGTTCTGGCGGTGCCGGTCAGTAAGAATAGGACCCCTGTATTGTCTTCTAGCCTAAATAACGTCGTCGTGAAGCCGGTTCCTGACCGTTTGATCTGAAATTCAACGAGCTGCTAACATTGAATGGACTACAAAGGACGCAGGTGCAAATCGATTCCCGAGGTGACGCAGATATGAAGTGGTCTTCGGCAGGAGTGTGACTATGGGTCTACTATTCTATGTCCGGTCTGCCACTGAGTCAATTTGCTGAAATCGTCTCCAGAGGTGCCTAATATGCAACTACACTTTGTGATTGTCCATTCTGTATGCGTCCAATGATGATGTATCGTTGTTCTGTAGTGAGATGAGCCACACGCGCGCATTTATTTTTTAACTGAATGTATTTGAGGACCGTCAATTTTTTTTATAGGCATTTAATAATATAGTCAGGGAGTTTTGTGATCAGTAAGTTTCACGGGATTATCATGAACTTGTCATGAGTTATTACCAGAAATGTAGTTTTGACCATGGCCTCTTTCATAACCTCACGAATAATGAGGTGAGTACAATTCAGGTAATCACGAGAAGTTAATGATCAGGTGAACACAGTCGATAGGTTGAATGATGTCGAATCAAGAAATATGTTTTATAAAAGTAATTCCAAAAAAGTTGCGTTTAATTTGTGTGAAGAGTGTGTGTGTGTGTGTGTATATATATATATATATATATATATATATGTGTGTGTGTGTGTGTGTATATATATATATGTGTGTGCGTGCGTGCATATATATGTATATTAGAACCATTGCTTTCTATAGTGAAACGACGAAAACGTTCATGGTTTGAACGTGTATGCAGGCATGATTCCTTGTCAAAGACAATACTGTAGGGAACCGTCGAATATGAGAGAAGCAGAAGAGACAAATAAAGACATGGACAGACAACAACAAGGAATGAACAAGACACGATTTTTCCTCACACATCCGCATCGTTGAACAGCTATTTTAGCTATTTATGTGTGTTTCCAATCCCTAATACTGCAAGTTTATTATTTCCTCTAGTTCGAAATTGTCAATTATTACCTTTGGTTATTACCTTTGTCAATTATTACCTTTGGTTATAAGTTCACTTTATCCGTAGTCATAATTTTTGGTTTCTTCATATGTACGATCAGTTTTGTGTCTTCACTTTTTTTTTGGTTTGATTGATAGTAACATTTGCTCAAGACCATCTGCGTTTGTTGTTAAGAGAACTGTGCCGTCAGGATATCTCATTTCTAGGATCTGCTGACCGCCGATGGTAAGAGGTTGTAAATCAGGATATTATATGTCGTCTTGTATGTCTCGCATTATGTTTTCAGCGTAGATGTTGAACAGGCACGATGATAGTGTGCGTCCTTGTATATCTCATTTATGTACATTCCGATACATTTATAACTATTCCGATATTGTTCCGTACACTTTTACTGCTGCCACTGTTTATTAGTAATACATATTTAATTATTCACTATCATGTCCAAAGGAAGCAAAAATGCGCCGTTTCACCACCGCCAACTGCAAATTTGTTTATTTTCGGCCCAACGAATATAATCGTCTTATGTCTTACATAACTGATTTTTAACATACGCCTGTTATACTTGTATTAAAAGAACTTGCACAAAATAGATCTACATGGCGTTCTAAAATAAAAAAGAGCGCATCATCTTGTGAAAAGAAGAGAAATGCAGCAACTCAACAGCGGAGAGCAGCTAGAAAGTCACGGATAGACCAAGATCCGTCTACATTCGTCATTCCATGTCCGAACTGTCCAAGAACATTTACAGCTCGAATAGGGCTTATTAGCCATCTACGAACTCATAATCAAGGACATAACTAAAATTGAATTTTCAAAAGTGGATGTAACAAATGGTCACCATCACTTGTGATGGACGAACAACATTAAAAAGTCTAAATCCTTCAATCCTTGTCTATATTTAGTGTGAAACTCTTTTTTCCCTTACTTTTTAGCGTACTTTAATTGTTTATTTCTTTATTTTTCAGGTCAGCAGGAAGGATATAAAAATTACACAGGAAGTAGAGGAAAAGAAGAAAAAAACCATCAAGAAAATCAAATTTCCAACTATATCAGCCAGAGATGTGACATTTGTGCATCAAAGCTCACGACCAGGGGATGGTGGCCTGGACGACATCGTAGCGTGCATTTATCTTGGCTACATGCAGAGGACACAGAAGTATGTCCATGTTCATGTTTACCGTTTTGACGAAGCTAGCACAGCTTCTCATTTTGTCAATCAAATGAACGTAATTGTGAAAGACAACCTAGATCACATCAAAGAAGTGGAAATCGAACTAGCAAAGATAAATGAAATTGATGATCCGAAATTGAAGCCTTTTGAAGAACGCACTGAGCTTCATCGGAAAATAGATTCAGCAGTAGGATCGACTTCAAGCGTTTACAGCAGTGATGAATCTCCAACAATAAATACGGACGAGATAGAACCTGATCTACAAAGCTTAGTGGATTATCAACCTTTTGATGATGTAACTGAAGAACTGAAACGCCATTTCCAGACCAAAGATGCACCGTTATTGCTACCTCCAAAAGATTATGATACGATACGTAGAGCTCATGGGAACTTGAATGAAACTAACAAAATACGGTTGTTAAATGCAAATATTGGCTTAAGCATTGTTAAACCGGACGTAAATGATTCAAATGACAATGAAGGTGATATAATTTTTTCAGGTGGTGCTGCTAATGAAATTGATGAAAGGAGACCTATAGACAAAAAAAAATTTGCACCATTCAAGCTGACAGAAAAGCCGTACTCTCTAAGTGTGCAAAATGAATCCACGGCTTTCAAATACACTACAAATGTCCCTCAAGTGCAACATAAGCCAACACGATTCTATGAATCTAGACTTTCACCTAAAGTATCTCACAAACCAGCAGACACATATGATTCTCAAACATCAACAGACATATACGAGTCTAGACAATCGGCGCAGGAACCTCGCAAACCCACACAATTTTCTGAACCGAAACAAATATCACATTATTCACACATTCTGGATAATTATGATTCGGCCATTCCAAACAAGGGAGTTTATCCTGGCAAAGTGTTATCAGATAATATTTTATCTGGAACTGGTTATGCGTATTCACGTACTAACTCGGCTACGAGTCCTAAAATTACAGAACAGCAGCACAAACCTTCATTCAATAGACAGGGTTCCCAAGATAACTACATCAACGAGGGCTCTAAGCTCAGAAAAACTTCAGATGAAGATCAATCAAGGCCAGTTATTCAACATATTAAGTACGGCTCTAGCGATGATTTATATGCACTTCCTTTCAAAGCGCCTAAGAAGGTGGCTCCAGCAGATGAGATTCCTCCTGATTATCCAATTGATGATGATCTAGACGTGCTGAACTCATCCCACAAACAAGAATATCTTGCTAGAAGTTTGCCAGGTGATCTCCTTGGGAAAAAAGTACACGCGAATAACATTCCCATAATAACAAAGGGTGGAGAATCAAACAAAGGGCGCCGAAATGACCCACCAGTTTTTATAAAAGTCACCCCTCGGTCACACGGAAACGAAGATGTATATTCACGTAACATTCACAGACTTGGTTCAAGTAAAAGATAAACATTATATGAAACATTTTTTGCCAAAACGTCACGACCATCATGTCTCGTGTCGGTTGTATATACTATTATGTATGTGAACATATTGTTTTTGGACTTAATTCTATAGTGATATTTATTGAATAGTGTCAGTTTTCCATGTCGAGACATTAAGCTGTCTATTTAATTAATGTGCTGTTAATTTATTTATCTCGTACCTGTTTTCCCGTTTATTTGAGAAGTTGTTGCAACGTGTTTGAATGCTTAACGTTCCACAATATTATGTGATAATGAATATTGCTTGCTCAGTGGGATTCGCTAAAATAAATTTCATGTGGAGAACATTCCAACAATGGCGGGAAACAGAGATGAGATGTCTGAGAAAAGCCACAGGAGTGACCAGGAGACAGAGAATTAGAAACGATGTCATAAGAGAAAAAGTGGGTGTCATATCAATTCTACAATACATACAAAACCAACAGATACTATGGTTTGGTCATCTGGAAAGAATGCCGTGTGATATAGTTTATAAAGCATATACGAAGAGAGGAGAAGCAGAAAGAAGAGCCAGGGGTAGACCTAGAGTACGCTGGATCGACAACAACAAAGAGACATTACACGAACACCAAATAACATTATCTGAAGCTGCCAGAAAAACGAGAACAAGAAAATTGTATCTCCCTCGACATCCGTAAAAGGTAAAAGAGGAAGGAAAGAAGAAGAAGAAGTGGGTGAAGATAAACGCTTCGTTGTAGCGAGACACGCACTTTCAACCACCGTCGTTACAAGTTATATCAGAGTGAATGTCATCAAAAATTTTGACGGTCATAGCTCAGGTTAATCTGTCATACAAATATGTCAGAATTTTTTTTATTTTACAGTATATTTTTTTAAACTACATCTAATTAAAGTAAGTATATTTCTAGTAGCAATGCATGGCTGTGAAACATGGATATTTAATAAACCAGGCAAAGAGAATAACCGCCTTCGAAATTAATGGTTAGAGAAATATTTCGAGAATACCATGGGCATAGAGAAAACAAATACAAACCAAGAAGATTGTGTTAAGATCATCATCATCATCAAGTGCCGTCTCCGCAACGAAAGTTGGCTGCAACAGACCTCCAACATCCACTGTCTCTTGTTTTGGTGGTGCACTCTGTAAGACTGTAACCTGTCCATCTTGTGATGTTACTCTCCCACTTATATCGCTGCCTACCTCTTGCTCGCTTCCCTTTGACTTTACCCTCAAGTAAGGTCTTCAATAAGGTCTTTTAATGTGTCCAAAATATTTTATTTGCCTGATCTTTATTTCTTTTAGTAATTATTTCTTCATATTTAGTGTTTTAGAACCTCTTTGTTTGGTTTCTTCTCTTTCTATGATGTTCTCCCTATTCTTCTATATACCCACATCTCAAAGGCATCAATTCTGTCTTCTGTTTATTTAGTGTCCATGTTTCTGAGCCATACATTAATATAGAATAAATGTAGCATTTTATAATTCTCATTTTTAATTTGTTTGTAATTTGTTTAGATGTTAATATTTTCCTCATGTCATTGAAGGTACATTTAGCCATTCCTATTCTCCTTTTAATTTCTGTTTCACATCTGCCATCATTTGTGACTATGTTTCCAAACATAGATATTGATACTGTTTTACTTGTAGTTTCTCTCCATGTATGTTTATGTTTAGCTCTTGTTCTTCTGTGTCCTTGTTGATTATCCTGGTATTTGTTTTTTTTTAATATTTATATCCAGTCGCAGTCCATATTCTTTACTTGATTTATTGACTTGATCTATTAGTCTTTGTAGTTCATGTTCACTTTCAGCTAAAAGAACAGTGTCATCTGCATATCTCAGGTTGTTTATTATTTTCCCATTGATCTTGAATCCTGGCATTTCTTCTATATGTTTAAAGATTTTCTCTGTGTAGATATTAAATAGGCTTGGTTGGTGATAAAATGCGTCCTTGTCTTACCCCTCTTCATATTTCTGATGTCTTTTTCATCTATATCTTTTTTAAAAAGACATTTGGTTAATTTTTCATATTGCAAAGAACTCTGTCAAAGGTCTTGCTGTAGTCTATGAAGAAAATATAGATATTTTTTGGACTTCTATATATTTATCTATCACTAGTCTAAGTATAGCTTCTAAGTATAGCTCTATACTAAGTATAGCTACTCGGATTCCTTTGTTTTTCCTAAAACCAAATTGTCCTTCACCAACCACCGTGTCTATCTTGTTTTTAATTCTTTCATGTATTATCTTGAGAAGTATTTTAGTTAAATGACTCATTAGACTTATTGTTCTATATTCTGTACAGTCCACAGCCCTGGGCTTCTTAGGTAGTGGTATGACTATTGATGATGTTAGGTCTTTAGGTATGTGGCCAGTTTCATATATATCATTGCACAGTTCTGTGATAATATCCATACCAAATTCATTTAGAGTTTTTATTATGTCTGCTGTTATGTTGTTGGAGCCTGCAGCCTTTCCACATTTTATTGATTTTACTGCATGTTCTACTTCTACTTTCAGTATTGCTGGTCCATCATTGTTGTTTATTGTGGGGTTTTTTTTTGTTCCGTTGGTCGTCAAACAGTTCTGTCACATAATCTGCCCTTCTTTAAGTACTTCTGTTTTATAAAATATAATTTTACCGTTTTTATCTTTAATACAGCCACCCCCATTTATAGGATTTTTCTTATTTGTGATCTGTCTTATCTCCTTGTGCATTACTTTTGTGATAATCGTTAAGAGCATCAAACGTAGAAAATGATTAACTTATAAACAACATTACAACAGCAATTGTGTTTCTTTTAGCCACATAAAAATGACATAACAGCATGGAAAAATTAATAATGGAAGGTATCTTAGTGACGTAGTGACTAAGCCGCTTACTTAAGATGTCGCGGATTCGAATCCTGCTCGTGATGTTGTGTTTATAAAGTGCATTTATTCGAAGATCCCTGAGTATCATGGCTTGAAACTTACGAATTTACGTGCGTTGTGTGTGGTTCTTTCTGCAGGCGGTGTCCTTTCGTTGATGGGACAGATTACATATAGATTTACCAGAGTTTTATGGTCAATAAAATTCAACCGTACACGGTTGAATGAGCTTACATCATCATAAAATTAACTAACGTTCACGGTTGAATGAGCTTACATACCATAAAAGGGTACATTTTACTTAACCAAACCAAAATTAAATCAATCATCAACGCCTTTTCGGCCTTTTATTTGTTGGTACGGAGTAAGGGTCTCCCAAAACAACCATGGATAAATGGCATCTTAGATTGCTTAAACGTTCCTTTGGCTACGACAGGTCAACTCGTCCAGAAACATTAGTTCAGAACATCAATACAATATGACTGCTGGAAAGGATGCTACTTGAAGATATTTTGTAATATTAAAATTAATGATTATTCTTTTTTCATAATAATTACTTGAAACCTTGATATTGATGATTGAAATTTTATAATATTCACAATGATGATTACCTGTTCATAAAATGTGCAATTAGCGCCATTTCCTCTATGAGCAATGTTCTCTCTAAGCAGTTCTCGTGATCACGAACCTCGTGAAGATACAGAATATACTTTGATTGTGCACAAGATTCTTAACCTATAACCTCTCAAAAAAGTGTTCGAGCACCACATTAAACATATTGTTTCTTTCTTTTCTTTTCACATTATACCCACGTGTGCCTTGCGGCGTTAGGGGTAGAAGAGTTAACTGGAGACGGCCTTTTTGTGCTTGTTTTCGTTGATTCTTTTATTTCTGTAACCCATCATGGTCCGCCCCTGTTTTTGTATCCATCACGTCTGTATAACTGCTGTTTTAGAGGAACCATGTGATAGTAGTCTGGAAGCATGTGAAAACTACTTAATCTGCTGTCTTTTGATGTTATCCAGGATTGCTGTTGTGTGTGCTAGTCTTCTAATGTTTTCATTTTTGATTGTGTCTCTTATTGTTACTCCGAGAATTCGACGTGGACAAGTCATTTCTGTTGTAACAAGTTGTTCTTTTTACTTTTGTTGTTAGTGTCTAATTTAGATAGTGGTAGCATAGTGATGCTATGATGATCGTTTTATATAGTGCATTCTATATAGTGTTTTATATAGTGCACTATATATTGTTTTATATAGTGCACTATATAGTGTTTTATATGGAACAGCATGACGTTACAGTCTTAGAACGGGAGTACTAGCGGCGGAGGAGACCAGGCAACATAATGCAAGACAGAATCGGGCACGTAGCAAAGAAAAAAGATCTCAACGTCCCATAGACACTCTCTACCGTTGTCAATTATGTAGAAGAACATTTTGTGCGCGCACTGGACTAGTTAGTCATTTAATAACGCACTATTAACTTTATTATTTTTAATTACTTATTGTTATTATTATTATGGTTGAGTTTTTGGTCATCGTCGATTACGACGGACGAACATCAATCATCATATAGTGCAGTTTTGGTGTTTATGTTCACATGTTTGTTTTTTGAAAATAGGAGACATTTGTCATAAGATCTAAAATGCTATGTTGCATCTATATTGTCTTTCTGTGGTGTTTCTCCCATTTGATTCTTTCAAGATAAGGGAATTATTTCACCAGATTAAGTTGTTGATCATCTATGAAAATAGTAGTGTTGCTTTCTGTTTTTTTTTGCGAGTGACATTACCGGTTCTTTTCTGTTTATCTTCATACTGAAGACCCTATATGTTGTGTGTAATCTATTTATATATTGTGTAGGCAATGTAAACATATTTTTTGTAGCTGCTAAAACCACAGTATCAATATTATTACAGGCAGAAAAGGATCTGATATCCATCAATGTGTAAATTATATCCATGTTTGTAACCCATTGTATCCATAATGTTCTTTTTGTAACAGGGTGATCCCCCTGCTCTAATCTATTTACCGTCTTCTGCATAGTTCAAATGATAATAAATTATCACATGTTCAAATGATAATATATGTAAGTATATATATATATATATATATACAAAATAATTATTCTCCCGTCGGAGTAGACCAATTATGCCCAAGTGAGATAGATAAACATATGAATGTAGTAATGACTGTGGTGTGTCCAAATATGGCTGAGTTATGTGCCTGCCTTGAACTACCATGCTCGAAATACACGGAAGGATAGTTTTTAACAAATTGTGCAGTTCTTGCCTTCTAGAGCTCTTTTTTTCAGTAGCACCTTGTTTGAAGCTTCTTGCAGCATCTTCGCGAATCCTGCGTCTGTGACGTATATATATATATATATATATATATATATATATATATATATATATATATATATATATATATATATATGTATGTATGTATGTATGTATGTATATATATATATATATATATATATATATATATATATATATATATATATATATATATATATATATATATATATATATATATATATATATATATATATATATATATATATATATATATATATATATATATATATATATATATATAATATATATATATATATATATATATAGTATATGGCAATTGTACATTTAACTAGAAACAGTTAATATATTTACTGTGATTTTTTTAAACATACATATTTAATTCCAAGTAAGACAAAGACGTGAAAATTGTTCACAAACTGAAATAGTTGAAATATCAATAGAAATAATTGAAATAGCAGCAGGTGATGGGCGGTCAGTAGTAGTGCATAATTACGTCAGATATTTTTGTACATTACCACCGCCCCACCCCCTGCACTTTCTGTTCAACAATTAGCAAGAATTCAGGAACATACCTTCCCAGCTAAATTATGTCCATAATGTTTAACAACGTAACCCCCCCCCCCCCCCGGTATTATTTTAGCAGAAAACGTACACAATAATACGTGTCGTATTTCACATTTTTATACAAATTCTGACCAAAAACTTATAGTACAGAACGCGTATGTGACGGCCAATGTGCTAATCCTGCTGCAGGAAATTGTTCATCCGAACCGTTTAGAAAGCAAATGCAACGTGTATAACATATTTATACTGTCTAGGAAATCACTACAGCCAAATAATGTTTAGTTGATGGTTATATCCTGTATAAGGTAGGCTACCAATAGTTTTAAAATAAATATATATATACAATTCAAACAATTTATTTGGTGTGTCTATGTATGTATGTATGTATATATATAATATATATATATATATATATATTTACTGTTATTTTATAGCATATGTATATTGTCGACGGTCACATAAATAGTATTGTTGACGTCGACTTTTGTCAACCTCTTATCAATAAGACAAACTTTTTCTGCCTCCTCTTCCCTCCCCCGCCCCATATCTTTAATGGTGAGTTATGGAAGTCCTTTAGTACAGGTGCAGTTCTTGGAGAGACAACGAATTCAGAAATTGTCTCCAGTGTCCATGTCGTCTACGTCTAGGGTGGCGATAACGGTATAGAACAGGGGTTTCCAACACACAGGTCGCGACCCCGAATGGTTATTGAAGGATATTATGTGGGGTCGCGACCCCAAGTGGTTATTGAAGGATATTCTCTGAGGTCGCAACCCCATATAGTTATATAAGGATATTATGTGTTGGTCGCTTGCTGAAATTGCAAAATAACATTTATTGACCATAAAACAATTTAAATTTGATGATTATTCTCTGTGATTCAACATTTCTCTGTAGTCGTAGATTTTCAATGATTCTTCATTTGAAAAGCAAAACATCATACCGACTAAATATTCAGAATGACATTTGGAGCTGTCCTTAAAATACGTCATCGTTTAGGAGGGCTGGTTTTTTAAAAGTTTGACACTTGTTGACAAGGGCGGAAAGTGGGAGTTTGACAAAAGATGGCGTCATCAATACTGTTTTTGAAAACTTCTATAAAATTGTTTGAATTTCAAAAATATTTCTAAAATTCTGAAAAAAGCAAGTTGGTTTTTGTTTACTTTTCCTGCAATTTTTTTTTTTTTTAGAGAGCTGTCGTTGTTAAACATTTATGCATAACTAAGCAGGGGGAGTGAATTCTTTACAACTGATGATAATGGGAGGGGCATGGGGTAAAAAAAGGGCAAATAAATTATTGATGTTATTTATGAACTTGCTCTTTATGACTGTTGGCATTAACGAAAACTCAACTGCAAATTTTGGAGCTTGTTAACGAGTTTCAGTCATCATCACATTAATTATATCCATATATGCTATACTTTTTTCATAATTACATATAATTTTATTATACTAATATCACTATTTTCGATTTGGTTTTTTTTCTACCCTATTAAAATGTTTCTTTTTATTGTATCAGGGTCACTTTACGTCTATAAAATGGGGTTCTCTTTGAGTTCAACTTTAGCAAAACTGAACATAACTTTCAGTATTAGTACTAGGAACTTAAACCAAAAGGTCCGTAAACCTCCCTTTCTTCTCTTTTATCGATTTGTTTGCAAAAAGATCTTTAAATTTTCCGTCAGGTAGTGAAATCTACATACGAAATCGGACCAAAGACCATTTAAAAAAATAAATTTTTTAGGTAAAACCCCTGCCTTAAGATAATCATATCTACGCCTTTGATTGCAGCCAAAATGATGAGGATATCTACAAGCTTGGAAGAAAGCAAAAGACGTTCGTTTTTTAGATTGAGAACAAGCCACAACAGACTAAAGCAATACACATACGTGAAGTTTGGAATTGGTGACACCGAAATGTGCCCCCTGTGAAACAATCTCCAGAAAACACAGAACACATTTTACAGAACTGCCCACAAGAATAAATCTTTGACCACCCGGAGCAGCTCTGACGGACAAGCTCTACGGCCCTGTCTCGGAGCTTGTGACCAAAATACAGTTCATTGATGAAATTTATATCAGCATCTGACTTCTGTCTCCGGACTGATGACCACAAAGTACAGTTCATTGTTGAAATCGATATCAGCATCTGACTTCTGTCCATAAGAATAAGAAGACTGGGAATGGAATTGTCTATCCTAAACAGAAGATCAAACTAACTTAAATTTCCATGTTGGATTAAGATTATTGAGCCGAGAGAAGTAGATATTACATCAAAGCTGTAAATAATGACACAGCACTCTCCGTTCACGGAATACATCCTGTTAGATTTAATAACGAACGTAGACTAAGATATAATAGTGTAACAAAAACTCATAATAGTTATAAGAAGAAGATATACATTAACACAGACTAGCTAGAAAACAGTGATATATCATTTAACACAGCCATACAACAGCTAGAAAACAGTGATATATTATTTAACACAGCCTTACAACAGCTAGAAAACAATGATATATCATTTAACACAGCCTTACAACAGCTAGAAAACAGTGATATATCATTTAACACAGCCATACAACAGCTAGAAAACAGTGATATATCATTTAACACAGCCATACAACAGATAGAAAACAGTGATATATCATTTAACACAGCCATACAACAGCTAGAAAACAGTGATATATCATTTAACACAGCCATACAACAGCTAGAAAACAGTGATATATTATTTAACACAGCCATACAACAGCTAGAAAACAGTGATATATCATTTAACACAGCCATACAACAGCTAGAAAGCAGTGATATATCATTTAACACAGCCATACAACAGCTAGAAAGCAATGATATATCATTTAACACAGCCATACAACAGCTAGAAAACAGTGATATATCATTTAACACAGCCTTACAACAGCTAGAAAACAGTGATATATCATTTAACACAGCCATACAACAGCTAGAAAACAATGATATTTAACACAGCCATACAACAGCTAGAAAACAATGATATATCATTTAACACAGCCATGCAACAGCTAGAAAACAGTGATATATTATTTAACACAGCCATACAACAGCTAGAAAACAATGATATATCATTTAACACAGCCTTACAACAGCTAGAAAACAATGATATATTATTTAACACAGCCTTACAACAGCTAGAAAACAATGATATATCATTTAACACAGCCTTACAACAGCTAGAAAACAATGATATACATTAACACAGACTAGCTAGAAAACAGTGATATATAATTTAACACAGTCTTACAACAGCTATTAAACAAAGATATATAATGTAACACAGCCTTACAATAACTAGAAAACAAAGATATATAATTTAACACAGCCTTACAATAACTAGAAAACAAAAATATATAATTTAACACAGCATTACAACAGCTAGAAAAAGAAGAAACAGTGGAATCCTATATAGCAAATTTTCTTATAACAAATTTCCCTATATGGACAACACTTTTGAAAATTCCAAACTATATTTATTCGATATTGCTTAACTGTAATAGTGAATTTCTGTTATTACATACACATTTTGTAGATCCTGACCTAGTTATTATAATAGGATTCCACTGTATAAAGTAAAGTAAAGTTACCCATAGCATTTATTAATGCCGTAGGGGTGTGAGATGTTAGCGATCTCACATTTCAAAGGCTCTGCAAATGAGGGCGGTAGCCATCTGCTCTCCCTCGCAGTTTTTACTTCCCGGATTAATCCAGTAACCATTTAAGGCTGTGTCGACCCGGGAGCCGTTGCGATCTGAAAAACATTTCCGCCTCAACTGGGGAATGAACCCAGGACCACTCATATGCGAAGTCAGTGCATCCAATGTATATGTATAATATAATACAAAAACAAAACCCTCCGTATTAGTATAACGGCATAACGTACTAATGATGTGATGGCTGGTGCAACACATATTAATTAAGGGGAAAAATACAGAGATACGTAAGGAGTGTTGCAGCAAAATACAAACATATTAACGACTTCAACTGAAACAAATGACGTTTCGACTATAAAGTCTTCATCAGGACATCATCACGAAATGAATATTAATTTCGTGTTTGTTTTTGTCCTGATGACTTTTTAGTCGATACGTCGTTTGTTTCTGTTGATGCCGTTAGTGTGTTTTGTATGTTGCTGCAACACTCCTTACGTATCTCTGTTTCTCTCCATCACAAAACATATCTAGATACATTTGACTCGGATTCGAGAATGTTCGTTCTCAAATATCTCCTACGCAAAAAGTTGAAAGAATATATATTTTTTTTATATTCCAAAATAACAAACATTTTCAGACAGCATTCGTTTTTGACAACCATATTTTTTATATAAATTTTTCATGAACTATTATAAGCTCAACATATGTATAAATATACGTTAAAACTGCTTATTGTATTTTAGGCGTTTCGCTTGGAACATCAGGTTTGGTCTGAAGTGCTGTCAACAGTCTCAATAAGAAAGATTTTTTTTCTTAGCCATTCACTTGTAGAAAATTGACATGGGAAGGAAAAGGTGGAAAACAGTATAGAATTCACAACGTAGATTGACGACGTGGACATTTCTGATGAATTCCGATTCATTCTTGCGTTTTCTCTTAGTAACATTAAATTTATATACTTATAAGCCGTAGGCCTATATAAAAGAGTGGGGGTTTAAGTGGGTTCAAATCAAAGTGAACCTTCACATTTCGTACTAACAAACATGTATGTATATAAAGTTTTATCTTAATGGTCCATACGACATTATAAAAAATTACTGTAATAGTATCTTGCGCCAGTTTTCAAGTACATCTACATATGGGTTCCTTCCTTCGCGATGTCTTTTATTTCGATCGTATCTTTCCTCGGTTGTAAGGTAGGACTTGCTTCTTAAGGTTCCAGTGATTACTTCTTGTAGATTCACTCAAGGGTGACTAAGTTCCATCAACTTTATATAATTTGGCAACTTAACATTTATTAGGAAACACAGTATTAAATAATCAAGACCAAGTCTAATCGTATTTTTTATATTTACCGTGTCAGGATCTTTAGGTCTCGCCAAGTCTAACAACATTTCACAGAAAACTAGTCACTAAAAATCACAATTCATTACATAAATAAATTGCTACTAATATTTCATTGGTCAACACAATCCAAGAGAATTACATAGCAATATGTAAACATAGCTACCTGTTTAAGTTGCACTCATGAGATCTCAGCTACACGCCTTAGACAATTGTGTCCATCTTTGTTGTATGTCCACTTCAGAAGTACAGCAAAATAAATATCACGTATGACCCAGGTGTACTCAGACAGAACAATAGGTAAATATCTGACTACAACTGTTTTAGGATCAAACAGCGATCCTAAAACTATGGGACAAGTTCCCTTCTTAAAATTAGCAAATTAAAACAGTTCCTGTCTACATGTATAGATGAAGTGCTTTCGAGCTTCCACAAGAGGAAAGTCTCACTATATAGACAAACGCCAGGGTCGAAAGGAGATCAAAGAACAACGACACTGTTTCCTGCCATGCATATCGTAAGAGCCGAATGTGTAGGATTTCATGTGGAGTTAGTTGTTCCATCCCATAGATAGTCAAAATGGTGGCTAGCACAAGCGTTTAAGTGATTCTCCACCAACATCACCATAAAATGTGTTTATTACAATAAATTTCAGCTAGGATGTTGGGCTAGTTCGCTAAGTAGAAGTCCACTCATTGAATCTTTGCCGGTGCTTACAGAGTACGTGCATCTAAGCTGAAATATCCATGACATGCCGAAGACGGATATGCCGGGTCACGGGAGCATAATAAAATGATGGCACAACACACTTCTATTCTCTGGACGCATCCTACGGAAATCTGGCAGGACCATTGTTCTGTAACACGGGAGTATGAAAATGAACGCAAACAACAACTATCCATGAAATTTCGTTATTACATCGAATTGTGACGACAGTTCTTACCAGTGGCGGCCACGTTAAAACATCGCAGATGTGTGGGATAGAAACGATAAAGTAGGAGGGGGTGACCTTAGAAGTAAAAAAAAATTATGTCTGCTCGCCTCAGTATAAGAAGTATAGGAATTGTATTCCGGAATTGTTCGAACTCAACAAAACGTCGACCAGAGTTTGACAAGCTTGTTTACAGAGCTGATATTGTGGGTAACACAGTTGGGCGAACATGGTGCAATAGTAGTTGAGAATGATAGAGGGAAACTGCTCTAGCCTAAAGTTTAGTCATTCCAATACAATAACACATTGTCTAATAACGTGTGCAAAATTAGACAAGAAAAACGCAAGTTTCATAACTATTTGAATAATAACTAGAATCAGCCATCTTGGTGGTATGATGAAGTGCAAATGGCCATCCACCTTAGTGGAATGATGAAATACAAACGGCATGGGGTGATAAAAAGCAAGCAGTAGCAAAGTGAGAGAAAAAAAAAGATATTGTGCAACCTGACATTGTCTTACAATTGAAGCAAATCTGAAATGAAAAAATTCTTAATTCAAAGTAGCTGCTAAATTGTAGAGGATGCAAAATATAATAAATATTGTGAAAATATTGCAAATGAAAGGTCACTGAAGCTGTTCAATAAATCTATTAACGATCGTGCAAAGCGTCAGAGCATTCCTAACTTTCATAACACAGACGTGAGACAAAACAGATGAGACTAATGTATTTACACATTAGTCCACTATATCTCTATATTAGGCCATTATGCGACTCTATCTACCTATCTATCTGTCTGTCGGTCAGTCGGTCTCTGTCTGTCTATATATCTATTGTCAATTCACTGATGTGTAATGTAAACTTTTTAGTGCTAACTAGGAACACAAAAAGGAGGCAAAAAAAAGATGGATCCGTAAAATTAACAGTTCAACATAAAACGTTCGAGTTTCTTGTCACACAGCTTTTGTGTGTTTAAAAAACGCCAACAGTATACATAAGCCGGTTTTTCTTCGTGACACGTTTAAAAGGAACATCTATTAAAGGTACAAAGCAGAGGGCGTTAGAAGAAGAAAATAGAGAAAAAAAATGTGTTGTTGATCTAGGAACTAATGATTGATATCGTGTTACGCAGATTCATTTTTCTCCGAGCGGTCTAAGTATAAAGGGTGCTACAAAAATGTAATGTAGCACAGCTAAATTTTATGACAGGGTGAAAAGTAAAAGTTCATTGAATGGTTAACTATTGTTGTTGTATCTATCCCTAGGAATTATTAGCGATTAGCTCTTCCTATGTGTAATGAGGTGGTTTCCCCAATTGTACTTACGTAAAACACAGGCTTATATAATCGCTTCAGTCAGATACGACAGACTATAACTAAAACTAGTGGGTAATGATGTGCACACAAGAAAACATACAAATTACAATACATAAATCATATTCAACGTTTCAACCAAAAGGTCTTTATCAAGATACACACAAAACATCAAAAGACGACGAATGTAAAAATTATCACAACAAATAAACGTATCCAATGGAAATATGGAAATAACTAAAACTAGAGGGTAATGATTTTGTGGTCTTGTATTGATTGCGGTTTCCCCAGAGTGTTATTTCCTATCCAGAAAAACTCAACTCTCAGGAGTGTGCTATGCTTTGAGAAGAAGTGAATATTCTTCTTCTTCAGCGTTCATTCTCAATTTCCCACTGGATATCTCTTGTAGCAGGACCATGGTCCTATTAGATTTCAAGAAGGATGTAATTCAGAGAATGAAAATGCGTTGTGTCGCCCGTTTTATTTGCGCCAATGGCCCGATACATCCGTTTCGGCAGAAAGAATGTCTTTAAAATTCTTCTTCTGTTCTCCTGCCTTACGGGAGCCAGTCTGTGGTTCTCCATGGAGTTCTACAACTTATTTTGTAGAGGATGATCTTTCATGCGGACCAGATGTCCTGTCCAGCGTGGCTGCACCTTCATCAACATTGTATGTATGATTACAAACTTAGATTTCATCAGTACTTCACTGTCTGGTATTTTATCCCACCATTGGATGCTGAGTACCTTACGAAGGCAGCTTAGGTGGAAGTTGTTGAGTCTTCTAGCGTGTCTAGCATATACTGTCCATGTTTCACAGGCATAAATGAGTGATGATATTACTGCTGCGTGTTGAACTATGAGTTGGTGGTAGTTGTTATTCCCCTTCTTTCCGATACGCTTTTTTCCCGCAGTCTTCCAAATGTTGCACTAGGAAAAGTCTTCCAAATGTGAATCTCCAATAGAGAGCATAAGACAAATGTGAATCTCCAATAGAGAGCATAAGACAGATGTGAATCTCCAATAGAGAGCATAGGATAAATGTGAATTTCCAATAGAGAGCATAGGAAAAATGTATATGTAAGAAATCAAGTAGAAATCTATACAGATTCACAAGAACCATTGATTTCAACAGTGAAACTAGGAAAACCTGCTTGGCGACATGTATTCCGACACGATTCTTTGTCAAAAACAATACTGCATAGAATTTTCAGGTGGAAGAAACAGAGGACAAATAAAATCATTGACAGATAACATCAAGAACTGGAAAGGAATAGATTTGTTCTCACTTGTCCAAATCGTTGAAGATAGAAACAGCTATAGGACTCTGTATGTTGATGCACCCAATGTGGTAGGCCTACGACCGTGACGGGTTTATAGATAGATTGCCGAAGTTTTAGAATGTATTAAGAGCTCTGCCATGGAAACAACCTTCTAGATATACTATTTCTCTTTTTTTTTCATTTCGTTTTTTCACGGTTGACAATCATGATTTTTTAAATAAAGGAAGCGGTATGTTCAAGTAATTCTGCATTTCTATACAATTTTTCGTGAAAGGGTATGGGCGTTGAATATCTCCCGATGATGATGAGACAGATAATACAAGGAGGCATGCTCGCGGATAAGTGTGTGTTGGGGCGGGGTATTTACATGTCAACATAACAGACAGCACGAATGATGCATTTATAGATACAGCAACTATTACAAGTGAAAAAATTATAGCGCGCTATGTTTGAGCAACGGACGACATCATGCAGTTAATGTAATGCTGGGAGAGAACTCAAGAAGGTAAAGAAACAAAACCTTTGAACATGCACGTAGTGTTGTTTTCATAAATAATGACATTGATGACACATAGGAGTGCGCCAAGGCTGCATACATTCCCCGGTACTTTTTAACATATATCTTGAATATATTATGCAGGAAGTATTACAAGATATCCATACATAAATAACTATTGGAGGTACGCTAATTTGCAATTTGCGCTATGCCAATGATATCGATCTCTTGGCTGGTTCCGAATCTGAAACTCGAGGAACTTACCTTCAAAGTTGGAAAACGTAAGTCGGAAATATGACATTGAAATTAACATGGATAAAAGCAAGATATTGGTGACTAGTGAATCCAAGCAAGATCCCACAAACATCCGGTTAAAAGGTCACAAACTTGAAGAAATTCATCATCATCATTAAGTGCCGTCTCCGCAACGAAGGTTGGCTGCAACGGATCGCCAACATCCCCTGTCTCTTGTCTTAGCGGTGCATTCTGCTAGACTGTAACCTGTCCATCGTGTGATGTTACTCTTCCACTTGTATATCTGCCTACCTCTTGAAGATGTTAAATACCTTCAAATATCTCGGGTCCCAAATATGTGATGGGAAATGACGAAATGATTGGGAACTCGGGAAATGAGATTAAGCTAAAATTCGAGATGGCGATGGCTGCCATGGTGTGGTTGAATAGGATTTGGAAAATGGAAAAGTAGATCAGTATTACAGGTAAAGATAAATCTATTCTGGTCGCTAATTCTAAAGTATACTTTTGTACGGATGTCAAAGTTAGACACTCAATGCAAACACAAAAAGAATGATTCGGGCTTTTAAAAAAAAAAGTACTATATAGACGTTTGTTAATAATTAGCTTACACAAGACAAATAGTCCTATAATTGTCCGACAGCAAGTAAAAAAACTTGCAGGTTATAAAAAATCACTTTTGGAAGTGATGAAACGGCTTTAATGTATTTTGTTTGAATATGTAACGAGACACGACTCACTTTCTAAAATTATGTTGCAAGGAACAGTCGAGGGTAGAAGGAGAAGAGGGGGTGGTGAACATCATTGACTGGTAACAACAAGGCATGGACGGTATGATTTTTCTACACTTTTCCAAATGTCTGAGGATAGAGAGTTGTTTGGAGAGCTTTTTTGCTGATGTATCCAGTGTGGCACCTCCTACAGCCCTGACAGGATATTATTATTATATAGGACTGTACAATACTTCTTGATTAGAAACTGGCATCACATCACGCGGGACACTTCCATAAGTGCTCCGCTCTCCGTTCCAGCAGACACCCCAGTGTATCTAAGCCCAAGAGTCCCGGTCAGGTGTTGATTTTGTGATTTTCGGGACTTTCTAAAAAAATTACTTTTCCTTCCCTCCCCTCTAAATACTCTCATTTCGGACATTCTCTATATGTGTGCGTTCTCAGCCTTATTGACATCATCTTCATCATGAAATGAATTTATTACTTCCTTGATCAAGTCTGCTTTATCTCTTCTCAGCATTGTGCTAACATCGCATTGCCTTCCAATAAGTCTGCTCTCTCTTTTTCTCTGACCCCAGCATGACCAGGGTAGTATATCTTTGTGATGCTCTGGAAATTGAGTTATTCGATACGTTTCACCATTCCTTTCTCAGCATGAACTTTTCTATCTTGCGCATCATGCTTTGAGAGTGTGAGTATTAAAAGGTGTGTTGATGTATCAGTTATCCCTCAATTATTAAGTTCTGTTGTAACTCCTTTTATCTCCATACTCATGCTCGATGTGACAGTAGAATATGCAGAAGTTTTCTCAATCAACTTCCCGCCATTTATGTAGGCAACAAAACAGCAACCGCTTTTATTTGTATTTCTGTTAACAGAGCCATCACTTGTAGAAGCAGAAACAGTACCCAATGATGCATGTTGAAAGTCGCCAAACGTTGATAAGACTGATCCCTCTTTTAGCCTTCTGAATCATATTTGTGATGTGTTTATTGAATGAGAGACTTCCATCAAAGGTTATCCCAACATATTTAAGCTGCTGTTCTCTTTCAATGAATGCGCCCATGCAACTGACAGCTGGCAGTGTGCCATTGACCAGATTATTCTTCAAGAAGAACCAGACGACCTTTCTTTCGAGGGATTTATCACAGCGGTGTATCTTCTGCACCGGATCGGCAATTGATCTAGTCCATCCTGTAAACCGTAAGCGATATCTGTTCTGTTCCTGCTCATGTTGTATAGCAGGATATAATAAGCGTATGTTAGAACTCTACAAGTGTTTGAGGTTTGCAATTGAGCAATTTTCAACGTATAGGTCTACACATTAAACAGCATCGGTGACAGAGGAGATACTTGTTGCAGACCAGGTACTATTGTTCTGATCTCAGACGTCCAGGATCCGCACCTCAAAGCAACTTTTCTACATATTAGCACATTTTCTATCCAGCGTATGATCCAGAGATGGATATCGTGTTCCCTTAACATGTCGACAAGATAGGTGTAACTAACTCTGTTGTACGCATCTTCTAGGTCTATCCCTTCAACTACATATTCATTTTTATTTTAAAACTCTTCACAGGCTTCATAAACAAAAACTGCTACATTTGTGACTGTCTCTTCTGGGTCTGTATGCACATAGGTTATTTGGGAGATCGCCTTTGATCTCTAGTTTCCTGGTAATGCGTCTAACAACAATTATTTCCAGAATCTTACCATACCCATTCTGCAGTGTGATGATGCGATAACCTTTTATATCAGCAGCATCTTCGCCTGGTTTTGCCACGGGTATGAGATAGTTATGTAGCCATTCCTCTGGTACCACTCCTGTTTTCAGACATATTTGTCTTCTTCATCGCCTGTATTCTTCTTTCATTCCCTTGAAACATCTAAATCTGTTAAACGTCTGTCATCTTAGCTAGCATATCCTCCTCAATGTCCTTGAGTAAGCTGTAATTGATTCTATCCGGGTCTCGAGCGCTATCAGATGTATTCTTAATAGCGAGTTGCACTTTTCCAACATCATCAAGCTGGTCTTCATTGGCCCTGATATCTGTGACGGACGTCAGGGTACGCAGCATTGCTCTGTGTTGATCCATGTCACCCTGATTAGTTTGTTGAAGATATCTATCAAATAAATTTTATGCTTTTTATCTCATCTGATGCCAGTGTCTGCCCTTCGTCATCCCTCACGCTTGTGCTTGGTTTTGATTTTGTTCTCCGCTTCAGAACTTGTGTATTGCTTTGTCGTCAGTAAACTTTTTCCAACACATCTTCTTTGTGTATTTTTTTTTTGCCGTGACCTCGTCAGTAAACTTTTTCCAACACATCTTCTTTGTTTCTTCGGCCGCTTGTTTAAAAGCCTCGATTGTTTTCTTCATTGCACTCTGTGCCCCCTGTCTATCACTGAGTGTTAGACAAACAACAACCCTCACGGACTGGCATTAAATCAAGCGTTTCTCGATACTTACCTAACTCTTCTGAACTGCGTGAGCATGACTAGATTAGCTACCAAAGATACAGACTCAGATTCCAACATTGAACTCGCAATGATGTCAGGTCATGAGGCGACAGATGCGAGATTGACAGCTCTTAAATACTATGGGAGCAACCATTCGCAATGTGCCATAAGTTTCTCAAATGGTCGGCAAGTCAGATTGATCAAGATTCACCATCCTTTTAGATATTCGCGCACGAAAGAACCGGTGCTTTGCAACTCGGGGAAAAAGGATTGGGAACGCAAGTGGTTCGACCTCAGATTCAAAAGTCCCCATGGTGGACCAGACAGAAGCAACATGGGTACTCAGACAGAAAGCGAGCAAGGATTCGCAAGAGAAAACAGGTCTAAACAAAATGAAAGAGGTAGTCAGAGATGCAATTGGGAAAGAAAGAAAACGAGATGGACAGGTTACAGTCTACCACCATGGCAAGAGACCGTGGATGTTGGAGACCCGTTACATGATTACAGCCAACTTTCGTTTTGGTGACGGAACTTAATGATGCTGATGGTAGGCCTATAGCCAAGAGCTTGCAATTAAAATAATAGAGTTGACGTCATCAATCTTTGCATAGTTTGTCTATTATCGCATAAGTAAACGTCACATTTTTCACTAACTCGTCACATGTTTACTTTCTTCAAAGAGGCGCCACAGATTGTTACATGTTTCCCCGCGGAAAATGGAGACAAACATTGTTTGCAAAAATGGATACAGCAAATTTTCTCATAATAAACTCTGATATAATAATTAGAAATATACCGTAAACTAACATTAATTAATTAGCGTTTAATCTGATTACATTGCTGCAATAACTTATAATATAAGTTATATTAATCAAGCAGAAGTTAGCAGTTATTTTCTGAGTTATTTATAATTTAGTTACGTCAAATTACTTGTGTTACTAACTTGCATTTCAAATTCATAAAAAATTTCAGTGTAAAATACAGAATTTTACACGGTCGCTAACGTTGTTCAAGTTGACATAGGGATCACATTATCATTATGGATGATCCACGGTTTGAATGGATACGAGACAGGATTTATGATGGATTCAATTTGAAGAATCCTGCTATTTTTGAAACATTCCTGGAGGATAATGAATTAGAGCTATCAATTTTCTTGAACAAGGGACCAAATGAATGTGATAATCCTATATCGATTATTTTTTACATTGAGAAAGTTTGCGATACAACAGGTACCTCTATTTTGTGGAAGTTTGTACTTTCGCAGAAAAAATCTCATAGCATGATTCACTAGCTTTGCCCAACTTCAAAATGATGTATCTCTGAAAATAGACCCTATAATAACAACTATATAACTCATATAATTGAAATTTTGTGTTTGAATTTGAAATGGTATAGGGCCTATGCCTATAGACCATACCCTATAAATTAAATTTTTCATTAAAAGGTCCTTGGCTTAATGTTTGTTTATTTGCAATATAAGGTCTATATCAAAAGTCTACTTGCCAACACACATGTCATCTTGATTAAGTTCTTTCACCGCAACGAAAGTTGGCTGCAACAGACCTCCAACATCCCCTTGATGTTACTCTCCCACTTGTATCAATGTCTATCTCTATCTCGCCTCCCTTCAACTTTCCCTCAAGTAAGGCCTTCAACAAGATGTCATATCTCTTAATATGTCCAAAATATTTTATTTGCTTGATCTTTATTTATATACATCTCACACACATATTAAAAATGTTTAGACAATTATAAGATCTTATTTTCACATGATTGGTTTATCATACAATTGCCATGATTTAAGCATGAAATTGCACTATTTTGTACTCTACACAAGACAGATGGTGTTTAAGGTTGTATATGGTGTAATGCTCACATTGTCTGTCAGCTGTGTTTTGACAGGGTTGTGTAGTTTAGTAGGAAAAATGAGTCTGAGAGTAACGTTTATGACACTAGAGCAGATCACATATAAGATTTTAAAGTATTTCTGCAATGAAGCTACTTGAGGAAAACTATATCATTATTTTTCAAACCCAGAAAAGAAGACAATTTTTGCCTTGGGAATAAGTAAACAATCATCATACTGTTGGATAGTGGAATATGAAATTTCAAATTCAAGTCGTTTACAGATCAAAATTAGACTTTAGAGTGGTGGGTAATGTTTGTTTGTTTGTTTTGCATTCGCTCCATTGTAACCATCACGGATATCCGTGCGATTTCCGCCGGAAGCGTGATTACGTTGTGCCACCGTTATGCGCCTTGTAGGCCTAGCACATCCGATTTCGGCATGCCTTGACAATTCGGGTGGGCTACCCTTAGCCTGTGACAGCCTCTATATCTGTCTCCTGGCACGCGTAGTGGCGAATCTTCACCCAGACGATTTTTGCTCTCGTCTGACTCGCACGAGGTGTTCCACTGTCTATGAACTTGCCTCGTGTAATTGGACGTGCTGTGCCTGTGCCCATTGGGTACTGAACCGTTTCTCATCCGTGAGCCTGGTTCCTTAAGGGGAAGAACTCAAAAGAGGAGTTGGACCCTGGCTCTTTCGCCCTCTTAGCCGAGGTGTCGTTCACCGACATCGTGTACCCCTTGTCCAAGTTCGAGTCTCACACCACGTGTTTGAGAGCAAGGCGTTCTCGAGCTGAGCATCCTTGTCCCTTTAGCGCCTGAGCCCATCAGGTACTGAATCCTTTCTCTCTTCAAGTGTATTTCCGGTGTAGGAAAACCTGACAGTAGAGTTGGGCCAGGACTACCATCGTTGTCCCTTTGTTGCCTAAGCCCATCGGGTACAGAACCCTTTCTCTTCGGAAGCATATTTTCGGTTTAGGAAGGCTCGACATAAGAGTTGGGTTAGGTCTTCTTGCTTTACCAAACGCCAATGGATGGGTCTGGGTCTCTGCCTGTAAGGAACACAGGTAACTAGAAGCTCGTCTCGAGCTGACGGAGCTTGTAGTTCCCCTTTCCTAGGGACTTTTCACTTTCTATTTGCAGTTCGTGCTGCCCTCTAGCGCTGTTCTGCCCTTTCATTGTTTCATTGTACTCGGTATGAAATGTATTTGTCTCTCGCCATGCATCTACTTTTACGTGCATTTTATTTACATTGGCCGCCCCTCCAATGTTCGGACTGGACTGACTTGCTTCACTGTATGTCGACAGTGTCGCTATATGTGGTGATGCTGGTGGTGTCGGAGATATTGTCTGTCTCTTGTGCAGTCAAATCTCTTTCCATCTGCTACCTATACATTCTTGGACACGATCCCCAAATGATTTGGCCAGAATCAGCTCGAGCTGCTGTATTTCTGTTTCCAGGGTGCACCGCGTGGAGGTAAATTTGGGATCTTGGTTATCTGCTAACCCTGGGCCCGCCTAGAGCAATGCGTTCCCTTTGCACCCCGGTGGGTAATTTTGACAGAGAATTGATCGGAAGAGAAATTTGCAATATGTTTCACAATAATGAGGCAGTGACTAAGGAAATGAAAAGTTGGTTAAGAAAGAATAGACATTGATGTTTCCAAATCTATGCTATGAAAGAATATTAGGATTTTGGGATTAAGTTTTAGAAAATATGTTGGTGATAAAAATGTTATATGTAAGAAGCCTCATATAGTTGCAATAACAATAAAATATTTACATGATCTCAGAGAAATGAAAAGAGATTGTTGTGATATAGTGTATTTAGATGACAATTGGATCAATGCGCACCACAGTAATGAATGAGAACAGCAATCATCTGATGGGACAACTAATAGACTAGTACCAAACAGCAAAGGGAAGCTCCTAATAATTGCAGGAAGCAGCCATCATGGTCTTCTAAATAAAGCTGAACTCATAGACCCTATGAGTTTCAAAATCCACAAGTAATAGATATTATTATAAAGATGAATGGCAAGGTATTTCAAGATTGAATTGTGAATCATGTACTTCTCTCGTTAGGTAAACCATTACATGTTTGATAAAAGGCAATGCATCATATCACAACGCTGTGGCACCAGAAGATAAAGTTTCTAAATCATCAAGTACTAAAGATGTAATAAAGATTTGGCTGACCAAAAACAACATTCCTTTCAGCAAAATGTCTCTGAAACCTGAATTATTTGGAATTATGAAAAAGACACATAGTAGTGCACTAAAGGTCAATTACAATGTCACGAGCATCTCGCATACATATCTTTTAAGAAATCATCTTCAATAGATATTCATATGCAACCATGGTGGATACATTATTGTAATAGTAGACATGCCTAGGCCCTACGCCTAATCAACTTACAGAATCTGCGTCTGAAGTGGTAAAATGTATTTTCTCGATACAATAATAACTAGTATGCCCACAAAGATCACAGGATTTTGTGTGTTTATTTAAAACGAGACATGATGCCTAATGCACAAATATAAATTATATATTTATTGGGTCTAACCAAATATAGCATCATCTGCAAAAATTACATTAAATGGTTAATCCGACAATTACATTTGTTTGAGAGCAAAGCTAGTGAAATGTGCTAGTAAAGGATATTTGTATTTTAACAGTACATTTCATACATTTGAAAATGTTTGTAATCTCACAGGTGAATCTATTTTACTTTGTAGAAGTCTACATACAGAAATCTCACTTTTGGCCTATCAGACCAACCATTATGCAACAGTAACTAGTTAGTTAGTTAATTAGTCGTTAGATCATCATCATACCAGACTACGAGGTCTTGGAAAAATCAACCTCAATAAGCATCCACACAATACTTATGAAGGCGCAGGCACGCTGGGCAGGCCATCTTGTGCGTATGGAGAACTCGCGTTTGCCAAAACAAATATATTATGGAGAACTCAAGGCAGGATTTCGAAAAGCTGGTGGACAGAAAAAGCATTTCAAAGACACTCTAAAGTCATCCTTGAAACATCTTAACATTGACGTAGGCGCTTGGGAGAGCCTCGCTCAGGATAGAACAGCATGGCGTTACAGCATTCGAACGGGAGCACTAGCTGCGGAAGAATTCAGACAAGAAACTGCAAGACAGAAGCGGACACATAGAAAAGAAAAAACATCTCAACCTCACACAGATACCTTCTATTGTTGTCAATTCTGTAAAAGAACATTTTGTGCACGCATTGGACTTGCTGGTCATTTAAAAACGCACTATTAACTTTATTATTTTATTATTTATTGTTATTATTATTATGGTTGAGTTTTTGGTCATCGTCGATCACGACGGACGAACATCATCATCATCAGATCATCGTCACTGCACCCCGGACAAGTCCATAGGTGCTCAGATCTCTCCTTGAGTGTAGCCGCCATTACACGTTGACTGACGGTCCCAGTACACAGTTGATTGACCATTATTCTTTCTTGCCCACGAAACTGCTCTGTTCTAGCGACACCACATTTCAAACCAAATTCCTTTATTCTAGTCATAGAACAAGAGTCATTGTCACTTATACAGTCATTTGCTCGTAGGGCGTTCAAAATGTCTGCTCGATCCATCGCTCCACCAACAGTTGTAATAGCAGCGTGTGCGGCCAACCTATCTGCTCTCTCATTACCCCAGACTCCCGAATGTCCTCTAGTGAGTGTTATTATTACTTTGAAGGCTGTCTGACAATCTAATTGCGCACGACTCCATTCCACACCAGCTAGCACATCCTCCAATCTGCACACACTCTGTATAATATTCTCTGCACGCCCCATCCACGACTTTCCTCTCTTAAGTCGACTGCCTTTCACTTTGAGAATTTCAGAGTGTAGAGGATGTTGTTTATCAGCGCTGATTTGTAGGTAGTCCCGCGCCCTGCAGGTTTGTATTCTTTGCTCTGCAGTAACTGTAAACTCTTTGTAGATATAGTGAGCCATTCTTTTGTTGAAGTCCTATAGCATTTCACTTTGTGGTGGAACATTGAGAGAATCTAGCACAGTTCTGGGAGTTATAGATGAGCTTTGACCATGATCCCACCTGTCAACCTGTACATGATGCCCTGATTATGAACAAGTGGTCCATGGGGTGTGGTGAAAATCTATATTACACATATTTCTTATCAATCTATATTACACATATTTCTTATCAATCTATATTACACATATTTCTTATCAATCTATATTACACATATTTCCTATCAATCTATATTACACATGCCAATGTGAACGTCCATATCCTTACTGTCCGTTTTCTGCTGTATGTTTTATTTTGTTCCAATTTTCGTCTTGATAAAGGCCTTTTGGTCGAAACATTGATTTGTGTGTGTTATTATTTGTGTCTTGAGTGATTAGCAAAACTTCATTACCCCATTCCTGGATTTACCACCTAATAGATTCTGCGATTTAGGACATGAAGAGTTTTCTTCATCAACAGGTTGCTGTTATGGCTCCTACCTTTACCTTTTTCTTCATGGAATTTAGGTGTTCAGGGCTTTTTTTGCTGTGGGATAGTAGCGTAGTGTTTTATCATTGGCATGCCATACCTTAGTTCTCGTAGATCAATTCCTCCGATATTTAGTGTGTCAAAGTTGCTCCACCTTTGGTCATTTTTTACATTCTTCATGATGTTCTCTGCATAAACATTTAATATATCTGGCGATAGGACACATCCTTGTCTGACTTTTTAGTTTTGGTCTTTAAGAGTTAATTCCGGACATCTTTATGCTGGTGATACTTTGAGGGTGCCTAATCCTCAATTAATCACAGATACACTTGGAAAAACTGATGAAATAGGAGGCCATGCAATCAGAGATACACTTGGAAAAACTGATGAAATAGGAGGCCATGCAATCACAGATACACTTGGAAAAACTGATGAAATAGGAGGCCATGCAATCACAGATACACTTGGAAAAACTTATGAAATAGGGGCCATGCAATCAGAGATAAACTTGGAAAAACTGATGAAATAATTAAATTATGTAATTATGCTATGTAATTATCCTAATTACATAATTAGGCTATGTAATTATTGTGCATGTTTTCTATTTATTTAAACAATATGATACAACATTATTTATCATATTTCCCTTCTGGTCCTGTTATTTTGTTACCAGTCCTACTCAGGGTTGCTGTTTATGGCCAAGCCATTGGTAAAAATGGTCAAAAGAAAGATTTTCTTGTCATATCCATATGTGCCGCTAGGTGTCATGGGGAGCTGAAAGTCTTCTTTCGTTTGCTAACTGTGATGCCGCAGACATAGTGTAGGCTTGGTGTTCCAGTATTTCTCTGATGTCTTCTATTTATCTTCATCTGGGTCTTCCCTTGATTCTCTTTTCAGATGATCTTTTATTGAAGGCTATTGACGGAATGCGATCTGACTCCATCCTGATCAGGTGGCTAAACCATTCAATTTATTTAGTATTCTATATTATTAGCGTGGGAAGGTAAGAGAAAGGGGATTACTGAAATCAAAATAAAAGATAGTTGTCAATTTTCATGTGTAAGTCTCTCTTTTTAATGAGAAATTTGATGTCGTTTTTGTATAATATCGTGGAAGGGAGACTGTGGGAGTGAGGGTTACCAACCTTTTGTCTACATTTCTAGTACTTCTCTGATGTTGTCAAATATTCAGTCCAATATTGGTCATGTATAGGTTGTTGTGTTTCAGGTCGTCTTGAGTTCCCAACAACTTGATTTTGCAGAGAAGCTCCTGTAAGCCAGATTGTTGTTTCGTGAACAGTGAAACTGGGACAATTCTGTAGAATGTGTTCTGGTGTCTGTGCTGATACTTCACAGATGCAGGCTGCAGAGTCACTGATACCAATTCTGTGTAATTGTGCTTTTAGACAGCAGTATCCCATTCTCAGTCGAAATATCCTGATCTGGTCATTTCTGTTCAATTTGTTAATGTTGTTTTGCTCTGGGCTATAATGCTATGGGCTCGGTGTGACCAAATTATTCATATTTTCTTAGATTGAAATAGAAAATATATGTAAAAATGATCATTTTCAAATATTTCAAAAACATGAAAACGGAATTGCCGTTTAAATTTCATGATCAGTGACATTTAAAAAGTCACGAAATTTTCCAATGAAATGGCCAATATGGCAACCCTGATCTGACACATATGAAGTAAATATTGAAACTATGAACATTTATTCAAACAGAGAATAACGCTGCTGATGCAAATGATGATAATGAACCTTCTGTGAGTACCACTGAAATTACAACAGAAATAGAGTCAGAAACTGGAAGAACAGACAGCATTGTGAAATCAGGTACTGAGCATTTACTTTTAATTTAATATTCTCTTTCATTTAGTTTCGCCGAAGACGGATGTGTCAGGCCATTGATGCAAATAAAACGGCGACACAACACATTTCCATTCTCTGGACTACATCCTGCTGGAAATTTAGTAGGACCATTGTCCTGTTACAAGAGATATCCAGCGGGAGTTTGAGAATGAATGTTGAAGAAGAAGATTTAGTTCCTTTATAAAAAAATGTTTGGAAATGGAAAGATCTAAAAGCTGATTATTTCCTTTGCCAGAACCATTAGCATGAAAATGTTGAAGAAGCAGAGGAACAATTTGTCTGTATGTTACTAAGACCTGAGAGGTGATCAAAGAATAGTAACAATGCAGTCTGTCATGAATGCCATAAGATTAGTTTATTCTTCAGTTTTCATTCTCAAACTCCCACTGGATCTATCTCGTAGCAAGACTGGTCCTGTTAGATTTCCCACAGGAAGTAGTCCAGAGAATAGAAATGTGCTGTGTTGCCGTTTTATTTGCGCTGAATTTCCTGACATATCCATTTTTGCGGGAGATTAGATTAAGAGGTTGGACATGACTTTAAGCATGCCTGTAGAAAAAGAAAAATTAAATGTTAATCAAACTGTGACAAGAATAAACCTAACTCAATTTTCTTAAACGAGACGGCTGTCCAGTCAGATAACTATGACATTTTGAGGGAAAGCAACAGGAAGCAGGACGTTTTTCCTCTTAGAGAAAAGGGAAAACGGTAGAAACAAATGAAAGAGAGATTAAAATGTAGGTAGCATATCCTATTCAGGAATATCCATCAACCAGGATTTTTGGCTGTAGTGATTTTCTAGGCAGTAGAAATGCGTTTAGTAGGTTTATGTTACTTTCAGATGCTTTAAATGATTTGAATGCACAGTTGTCTGTGGCGGTTTGAATCAGGTACCTTGACTATATTAGACGCATTCTATATCATCCTGCTACAGAGCCGGATATGAGAGACTGCAAGACATAGAGATGATTGGAAAAACAGCTAAAGATAGAAAAAGATGAAGTATAAATCAAGATGAAGTATAAATCAAGATGAAGTATAAATTAAGATGAAGTATAAATCAAGATGAAGTATAAATCAAGATGAAGTATAAATTAAGAATAAAACATAGTTTTAGTATACCTAAGTATAGTTAATAATGGCTCAATCATCAGAACACACCCATCTGCTATCAGGGCCCGAAAGAGGAACAAAAATAGTAACACTGTTACATGCCAAGAATGTTGTAAGAGGTAACAACGGACAATGGAGGTTGTGGGGTAGAGTTGGTTTCCCATCCCATAGAACAGGGGGTTCACAACTTTTAAACAGTGAGCACTGCCCACGTAATGATTAATATTTGCGAGCACTTTTTAACACGCATGACGTGAACACATGTTGCGAGCACCTGCAATATAGGGTCAAATTTACCCAGAAGCTATGCTGAAGTCGGATGTGTCAGACCAATAGGTGCAGGTATCGCAGCAAATCTTTAATTCATGACACAGATTTCCGTCCTCCAGATTACATCCTGGTAATCTGCAGGAGTTTGAGAGTGAATGCAGAGAAGAACAACATAACACACTAGAATGACCATATATTACACTCTCGCCATGCCAAAGACGGATGTGTCGGGCCATTGGTGCAAATAAAATGGCGACACAACACAATTCCATTCTCTGGACTACATCCTGCTGGAAATCTATTAAGACCATGGTCCTGCTGCAAGAGAAATTCAGCAGGATTTTGAGAATGTACGCTGAAGAAGAAGACACTCTTGCAACCGTGAACAATTATTTTATTCTACACACAAGGTATTGCAGTCTCCCAAGCACATCTGTCTTCTCCTTTGCTCATTCTCAAACAGGTCAGGAGGATGTAGTCCGGAGAATATAATTCATTGTCATGGTTTACAGAGTGGCTGCAATATCTGCACCTTTAGGCATGACATATCTGACTTCAGCATATCTTTTGTGTCACTTTGACCAGACATCTTTGGACAGCCAACCCCACCAACAAGTCTTCCTTATTCGCCTATTATGACATGTGGCAAATAACAGTGGTGCTATTCTTTGCTCCCCTTTCATGTCCTGCCAGTATCAACTCAACCTGTCACTTAATCCAAATTACATACGTGGAACAGGTTTCAAGACTTGGAGCATGTCTTTCAAACATGCCCACCCTGTCAGGAGACCTGACACCATCTATGACCATAAGGAATCACACTAAAAAAAAATAAACTCAGGACACAAAACATGGTCTCCAATTTTAGTCTAGTTTATCCATAAAGTGAATATTGAAGCCTGATTATGAAGATCATTATTTGTTGAAGAAGAAATATATTTAACTGTATATCATTTATTCTGTTGTTTCATGCTTTAACTTTCCATTTAAAAAAAACAGCTACCACTGAATGATTTTCACATTTAAACTATTTGTTGGGTGAGTGACTATTTGACTTAGCTGAAAGTCTACAGAGCAGTGGTACTTCAGTGCTGTTATACGCTGGTGAAACATGGACTGTGTATAGATGTCATGTGAGGAAACTCAATCCTTTCACGGAACTTGTCTCAGAAAAGTTATGAACATCAAATGGCAAGACAAGATTCCAGATACCACTGTCCTTGACAGATATGGTATCCACAGCATTGACACTATCCTGATGCAGACACAGTATTGTTGGACAGGTCATTTAGTATGTATGCCAGACCATCAACTGCCAAGGATGCCGCTATGGTGAGCTGGAGAAGGATAAATGATCTCAAGGCGGCCAAAAGAAGAGCTACAAGAACTCGTTAAAGTCCTCACTGAAAGCGTTTGAAATAGACTAAGGTACATGGGAAGAACTTGCACAAAATAAATCTACATGACGTTCTACAGTCAAATAGAGCACATCATCTTGTGAAAAGAGGAGAAATGCTGCAGCTGACCAGCGGAGAGTAGCTAGAAAGTCACGGATAGACCAAAATATCTGCAGTGGTAATTCCATACCCGAACTGCCCAAGGACATTTACAGCTCGAATAGCCATCTACGAACTCATAATCAAGGACATAACTCTAATTGAATTTTCAAAAGTGGATGTAACAAATGGTCATCATCACTTGGTGATGGACGAACACACAAATTTGTAGGGTGTTACTAATATAAATATACCATTCTTTAATGGAAACATATGCACAGACAGTAAAGGTTAGGATAGCTTAGTCATGTATGCTAGGCTCGTAGAGTGTAGGTTGGGATAGCTATCTATTATCTAACTTATTGACACACAGTCAAGCAGGTCTCGAACACCTCATAAACTCCATTAAAGAACATAGTGAAAAACAAAACATTTCTGAATGAAAACAAGACCAAGATTATGACAAGTGACAAAACCACTAGCAAGTTCTCAATCAGTATCAACAACAGAGAATTAGAGTCACCAGTTTTGAATACCTTGGTTCTCTTCATCAACAGTAATGGGGATTGCTATGAAGAAGTCAGGATGTTGACTATCGCATCAAAGAAGCTTATACAAATGAAAAACATATGGTTGAACTGCTGCAAAACAACAAAACTAAGAATCCTAAGATTTTGCATATTCCCAGTGGCAATATATGGGTGTGAATCCTGGACAATCACCAACAAAGTGAAAAATAAAATAGCAGTACTTCAAACCAAATGTTACAGAAAAATGCCATGGACCAAACAGATCACTAATGTAGCCATCCTGAATGAAATGAATGTGAAAGAAAACTGGCTAAACTGGATGGTTCTTTCTCGAAAACTACAATATTTTGGCCATATCAAACACCATGACAGCCTAGAGAAGACCATAATGGAGGGGATGATGCCAAGGAGATGAATAAGAGGCAGACCAAGAAGAAGTTGGATGCAAGACATTAAAGACCACCTGAACATGACAGAAACAAGAAAGACTGGCTCAAGATGGCAGAAGATGATCGAAAAGCTGTAATGACTACTACATCCTGTTCAGGATATGCTACCTGATGATGAAGATTATCTAACAGCTGTCCTCTGATGTTATAATTTTCGAAGGTTTCCCAGAGAATGTCTTTATCTACTCTGTCGAATGCCTTTTCCTGTTCTACAAATACTGTGTTAAGATTCTTATTGTATTCAATTACTTTTTCACTTAGTTGTTTCAGTGTAAATAGTGCGTCAGTACAGCTCCCCCCCCCTTTCTGAAACTAAATTCTGAAGCCAAACCACTCATCTTTGGTTCTGCAGTGTATCATTTTCTCTGTTCTAATATTTTTGCGTAGATTTTACCTAAATTACTTAATAAGGAGATGCCTCTATATAGTTCACATTCTTTCTTACTAGCATTGTGATTCCATAACGGTACAACTACTGATTTTTGCCAGTCTTGTACTGTTCTTTCTGTCCATGCTATTTGAATAATCTGGCACGCCACTAAACCCTGGTGTTTCTACACGCTTTTATTGCTTCGCATGGTATATCATACCCTCCTGGTGATTTATTACTTGGGCTATGTTCAAGGCTTCTTCTATTTCTTGATTTAGTCCGTCTGTTTCTGTTGTTTCTAGGTCTTTTTGATTGTTTGTGGTCAACATTTTTCTATATTCTGTTGTGATACTTGGGTTGTATAATTCCTGGAATTATTTTTTCCATCTTGCTTTCCTATTTATGCTGTTCACTAACGGTTTTGCCATTTTTATCATTGATGATTGTTATGGGATTATAACTCTCTTCTCTCACTCGCATTGATTTAATGCTTTTGAAAAACTCTCTTGTTTGTTTTTACATTTGTCAGTTAAATTGTACTCCATATTTGTTCCATGTATTGACTTTTGCTTCTTTGATTACATTCTTGACATTTCTTCTAGCTAGTCGATATTGTAGACAGTCATCATGATGTTTGGATACCAACCATTTCTGGAAACATCTTTTCTATTGTATAACTTTTTGTATCTCTCCACTCCACCATGTTTTCTTGTCTTTCTTGTGTCAAACATATTTTGCAGTTGATTTGTTATTGCCTTTTTGAAAATATTCCAATTTGATGTTATCAGTTTCTTCTGGTCTCTCTCTCTCTCTCTCTCTCAATCTCTCTATGTGATTGTCCTTTACATAATGTTGTCCTCATTGCCACTCTGTAAGCCTCTCAGTTCTGTGTAAGCTACCCAGATTCTTCGTGTCATACTCAGAAGGTCTTCGATACCATGTGTCCATCATAGTCTTGGTTTGCATCTTGTTCTCTTTCCCGGAACTTTTCCATTCATGATTAATCTTTCTAAACCATCGTGTCTTTTTATATATGTCTGAAATATGTCAGTTTGTGTTTTGTGGATAGTTTTGTGAAGCCACTCGTCTTCCATGTTCATATATTTGCGGACATTTGTGTTGGTTCATTTTTCTGTCATGATATTTATTCATAAGAGCTTTTTTTCTTGTAGGTTTTGAAAATTTGAGTGATTCCTTAATGCAGTTCATTCCTTTTTTTGACAAGTAACAGGATGCAAGACATTAAAGACCACCTGAACATAACAGAAACAAGAAAGACTGGCTCAAGATGGCAGAAGATGATCGAAAAGCTGTAATGACTACTACATCCTGTTCAGGATATGCTACCTGATAATGAAGATTATAGCACAAGGCAACAAAATAAAACTTTTTTTAATCATCTGAAACCAAAATACACTTTTCTAAAGGATTTTTTGGCGCTGATTTCAGATCTGGTATCAGTTTTTTTCTATCACGTCAAGTTTTAAAGTTATGAGTGATGTTAGTTTTCACTGAACTTGGCTGTATTTTTTCGAGAATCGCAAACATCAATTAAGCAAATGATTCACATCTTCTAGACTAAATCAAATATACTCACATCACAGCATAGATATGTAGAATGTTTCTTCAAAAATGCTTGGAATTTGATTTTCTGTTATATTCTTCGCCTGGATTATCACGGAATAGCATCCAGCAGAAGTCGGCCATCATACTCTCATTCCACAAACCTTGATAACGGCGCTCCATTAACTGAATGTCCTGGTGAAAACGTTCTCCTTGCTCTTCACTCACCATACCAAGATATTCTGGGAAGAAATCTACATGGGAGTGCAAGAAGTGCACTTTTAATGACATGCGACAGCCAAGGTTCTGGTAAGAATCTATTAGACGCTGAACTCCTTCCCTGTACGTAGGGGACTTATGATTACCAAACTCAGAAGGTCATACTCAGAAGGTCTTCGATACCATGTGTCCATCATAGTCTTGGTTTGCATCTTGTTCTCTTTCCCGGAACTTTTCCATCCATGATTAATCTTTCTAAACCATCGTGTCTTTTTATATATATCTGAAATATGTCAGTTTGTGTTTTGTGGATAGTTTTGAGAAGCCACTCGTCTTCCATGTTCATGTTTGACTTCTAGAGCTTTCAAGTTCAGACTGTTTCCTGCCATTGTCCGGTTTCTTTTCTTTGTGTTGTTCGTATATGTTCTCTTTTCTAAGTTAGTACAACAAGTTTATGATTTGTATCAATGTCTATCTTTGGAGAGCTCTTGAATCAGTGATGTGTCTCTTTTGTCTAGCATTGATATAGATGGTAAAGATAATCTATTTTGAATACAGTAAATCTTACAAATAACTTCTGAATATGGCACGGGAAGAGGCAGAAGAGCTTGTACAGAATCGAAAGGCGTATAGATGGCAGTGAGGACAACATTCTATAAACGACATAATCATACAGAAATGATCTTCATTAATCTTCGTAATGCCTCATAATCTTACAATTAAAATATTTTAATTTATTATATGTAAGACTATAGAATGTCCACTGTATTTTTCTTCTGAGATATGATATAGGTGAGACTGCAGTAAAACTCTGATATAATTTTTTAAAAAGGCAAATACAGGCTAATAAATTGTCACAAATCACAAATAATACCCAAACAAATCAACATTTTGATGGAAAGGTCTCAATAAAAAACAAAACATATACGCACAAAGTGTAAAACAAACCATGCAGTCTATGCATACAACACTGAACTTGTATTTCATAGATGGTTCTGTTCTCTACCTATTGTGTCTTATATTTTGTTCCTAAATGAAATCACCATTTTCACCTTTTACTTTAAACATTGATTTTGTGTATTTTTAGTGATTTATGTTCTCACATTTTGTCATGTGAATTATGATAACCAGTTTAATATGAAAATATGGTTCATGTTTGTTTAACGGCACTACCATTCCAACTTTTTATAAAATTTGCGGTGAAATGAAGTTTTGTGAAACTAGTGATGTCACTGACCACCCACTTATTTTTAGATACAAAATACCTACGATAAATTTCTCACACCTACCTGTGATCGATAGAGATGTGATAACACTTGTTGCAAGCGAGGACTGCTGCTAGATACACAGATATAAGTTCCACACACTGAAAGTGCCCCCCCCCCTCATTTTACACACCACCCACTGATAGTCTCACCCATACATCCCTTGTAAATAACTGATCAGTAATTATAGCCAAGGGAAAAAATTGCAGAAAAAATGAAGAACTCAGATTTGCCTGCTCCTTGTAATTTATTTCATTTCGCTATCCGTAAAAACAGTAGTCTCGTTATGCAAACATGAGCCGAAAACACTTTCGTATCAATGTATTATCTTATCTTATATCTCCTATCATTTTTCAAGAAGGAATAGTAGCTGAGAGTACCACTGTAGCTGATGAGGATAATGTGCTTGAAGCTAGTGTGTCATTCAAGGATGTGCACAGAAGAAGATCACGAAGGAAGTCAAGTATTTGAAGTTTTTTTTAAATGAATATTTTCTCTCTTCTTCTACTGCATTCATTCTTAAATTCCTGTTGGTTAGCGGGATATGTTTTGCACATATTCTCAAACTCTTGTTGGTTAGAAGGATATGGTTTGCATATATTCTTAAATTCCTGTTGGTTAGCGGGATATGTTTTGCACATATTCTCAAATTCTTGTTGGTTAGAAGGATATGGTTTGCATATATTCTTAAATTCCTGTTGGTTAGCAGGATATGTTTTGCACATATTCTCAAACTCTTGTTGGTTAGAAGGATATGGTTTGCATATATTCTCAAACTCCTGTTAGTTAGCAGGATGTAGTCCAGAGAGCGGAATGTATTGCATCATGGTTTACAGCTTTGCTGTGTGATGCATTGCTCTCATGCAGACCTGGGGTTAGCAGATACCCAAGGGCATAGAGGGGAATGATGTCTTCTTACATGAGATTTATTCACAGCATACGAAGTTCCTTGTCTGAGATGGCATAATCTACCTACTTCTTTGGGTGATTAATACAATAGTGAAGGGTCAAAACACAAACCATGCTTGGTGATGGATTGGAAGACCATCACAAGTTGACGAGGTGAGTGCGTGAGAAATGCACAGGTAAAATTCCAGAACCATGACGTGTTTGGTGACGCAGCACCTCGCCTAGGTGTATCAACAACCCTAAGTCTAATTTGATTGTCACCATTACCTAACACAGCTCATACTGAAGAAATTAGGTCTGGAACCTAGGGACACTAAGGGTGGTAATGGAATGGTCTTCCTACACAAAGAATAGTTTGCTAACTGCGAAGCACCTCATTGGAGGAAAGGTGCACAGTGAGTGACTCAGACAAAATACCAGCTCATCTTGTAACATATAACCTCTCTGATTAGAAGGCTCCTTAGAGGTTGCACTAAGCTGAAAGCTGAAGTCTCCTGCTTATGAAAGAAAGCTCAGATGAACCACCTCACTACACATAGAAAGTAAGAGCAAGTTGCTCACAATTCCTGAGGTTATTGACAAACGAGCAAACAGTTTTTCTATAATATCTGCCCCTTTTGGTTTGACACATCTGCTTTCAGCAAATATTTGGATCACTTCACAAATTGGATGCGACAGCCAATCTATCTCCAAACCTCCTTAATTGCCTCTTATCTCATTCATGGCAGATGAGTGTTGATATTCTTTGCCCCCCTTTCATACCCCAGCAACATGTTGGCGTTTTTCTTGTAATTTTACTACCTTAGTAACATGGTAACATAACATAACATAAACATGACTGTTTGTTATCCCTGCTTGCCTAAAAGGAAGTAAAAGTCACTGTTTTCGAAATGGAATATTAATGAGGAAAAAAATTTCTCATCTGAATGTGATAGAGTAGAACACTGTTTAACCATTCAGAGACTCTAAAACGATATTGTGACTGGTCTAGCAAACTGACAATGTAGAACTAAAATTCTCATAGAAAACATGGAGAGTTCTCAGAAGATGACATGAACATCAAAACTGCACTATATAAAACGATCATCATACCATCACTATGCTACCAATGTCAAATGTGGACAATAACAACAGAATCCAAAAGAAAACTTGTGACAATAGAAATGACTTGTCTATTGTAGAATCCTTGGAGTAACAATAAGACACAGATTCAGAAACGAAAACATCAGAAGACTAACAAACACAATGCCAATCCTGGATTACATCAGAAGACTAACAAACACAATGCCAATCCTGGATTACATCAGAAGACAACAGATTAAGTTTCCATTGTGTTTTGTGCGTGGCATCCTGATTATCTGTGTGCCTTTTGACTGGTTGCCTCCGTCTTCAGCACTCTGCTTACTTGTGCAGGACTATGGTCCTGCTCGAGTGGGACTGCCCGACCAGTCTTAGTTTCCAGCCCCTGATGGTTGAACTAAGCCCCATCACCACTGCATGGTGCTGGCCTCGATGGGGGTACCCTCTCACTGTGGAATACCAGGAAATTAAAAAGCAGACCAACTGGCTAAGGAAGGTGCTGCCGAAGACCAATCAGATGTACCAATCACCTACCATCAGAAAAAACAGATAATCAAGTCAATAAGAAAGCCACAAACACCAACACAAGATGACTTTCACATTATGAACAGATCAGAACAAGTTATAATTCTACGCCTCAGAACAGGACACAACCGACTCCGCAGCTACATGTATAAAAAGTTCCTGATTGGCAATACGGCCATGTGTACAAGTGGACAGGCAGCACAGAGTGCCAAACATATACTTCAAGAGTGTTCTGAGCATGAAACGAGGCAGACATATTGGCCAGAGGAAACAACACTGGAATCAAAGCTCTATGGACCTCTGTATGAACTACAAAAGACAGTGAGTTTTATTAAGGAGACAGAATTACAGATATAGACATGTTTCAAGTGAACAAAAGAAGAAGAAGAAACAGATTAAGTGGTTTTCACATGTTTCCAGACTACCATCAGAAAGTGTCACTTAAAAGAGCATTACCATACAGACAATACAAAGCCAGTGGCAGACCATGCACACGATGGATTACAGAAATAAAAGAGTCAACAAAAACAAACATATATGAATCACACAAAATAGCCATCTCCAGAGAACTCTTCTACCCCTGACACTGCAAGACACAAAGAGGTATAAATGCGAAAATAAAGAAAAGTAACATAGTAAAAAAAACAACAATTTCTTTCATTCTCCTGCATATGTTCTGCAATACCTGTAGAATAGCAGGATATAGTCAAAAGAACGGAATGCTTTGCACCATTATTGACATCTGTATCTTTCAGCCTGACACATGCAGCCATAGTTTTGAGTCACTTTGACTTTCTATGAGATAGGACAGCCAATCCCAATGAGTCCTTAGTCATCTCCTACAGCATAGATGGCAGGTCACAGTGTTGAGATTCTATGCTTCCCTTTTGGGTACCGGCATCACACGAACATAACAACACCAACTCGTTTTCTTTCTCTTTCGTTCGCTTACAATTTTATATATATAAATTTATCTCTCATGTAAATTTCATTGATTTTTGTAGTTCATATTTATATAGATTTTCTTCTAGTGTTAAATCTCTGGACGTTGTGTTCACCTGTACATATATATATATATGGCTGTGTTGTAATTTTGAATTGTGAGTACATTTTACTGGGGTGACAACAATTTAGGATTCAACTGGACCATCTGCCTACAGTATAAAATTTCTTGAGACTAACGGGAATTGAACCAGTCCGTTCAACGGCAACAAATCGCCTAGCAACTATTGAACACGCGTTCTTCCGTACTTGACTAACCGCATCTCCAAAAAAAGATGCAAGGTATATGGATGTTGATGTGAATTCCCAGCCTTTAGCATCTAGGTGAAATTATTGCTGTTGAGGTACTGTCTTTATATGACTTCTGCACAAATGTGTTGATAGCACCACCTTGTAGAGGTACCCGTGTATCCACCCAGCCTTTAGCATCTAGGTGAAATTATTGCTGTTGAGGTACTGTCTTTATATGACTTCTGCACAAATGTGTTGATAGCACCACCTTGTAGAGGTACCCGTGTATCCACCCAGCCTTTAGCATCTAGGTGAAATTATTGCTGTTGAGGTACTGTCTTTATATGACTTCTGCACAAATGTGTTGATAGCACCACCTTGTAGAAGTACCCGTGTATCCACCCAGCCTTTAGCATCTAGGTGAAATTATTGCTGTTGAGGTACTGTCTTTATATGACTTCTGCACAAATGTGTTGATAGCACCACCTTGTAGAGGTACCCGTGTATCCACCCAGCCTTTAGCATCTAGGTGAAATTATTGCTGTTGAGGTACTGTCTTTATATGACTTCTGCACAAATGTGTTGATAGCACCACCTTGTAGAGGTACCCGTGTATCCACCCAGCCTTTAGCATCTAGGTGAAATTATTGCTGTTGAGGTACTGTCTTTATATGACTTCTGCACAAATGTGTTGATAGCACCACCTTGTAGAGGTACCCGTGTATCCACCCAGCCTTTAGCATCTAGGTGAAATTATTGCTGTTGAGGTACTGTCTTTATATGACTTCTGCACAAATGTGTTGATAGCACCACCTTGTAGAGGTACCCGTGTATCCACCCAGCCTTTAGCATCTAGGTGAAATTATTGCTGTTGAGGTACTGTCTTTATATGACTTCTGCACAAATGTGTTGATAGCACCACCTTGTAGAGGTACCCGTGTATCCACCCAGCCTTTAGCATCTAGATGAAATTATTGCTGTTGAGGTACTGTCTTTATATGACTTCTGCACAAATGTGTTGATAGCACCACCTTGTAGAGGTACCCGTGTATCCACCCAGCCTTTAGCATCTAGGTGAAATTATTGCTGTTGAGGTACTGTCTTTATATGACTTCTGCACAAATGTGTTGATAGCACCACCTTGTAGAGGTACCCGTGTATCCACAGTTTTCTATGGGAACAACTGAGTGCTTGATGGTATAACAAGGTCTCTTCTTCTTTCTTCTCAATGACCACACGAAGGATCCTGAATTGGTGTTAGGAAACATCTCTACCTTGAATGGATTCGATCCCTATCTAATATCCAAAATTATTTGATGAAAAATACCCCAACATTGAATTTGAAATCCCGCCGAAGACGGATGTGTCGGGCCATTGGCGCAAATAAAACGGCGACACAACGCATTTCCATTCTCTGAACTATATCCTGCTGGAAATCTAATAGGGCCATTGTCCTACTGCAATAGAGATCCAGCAGGAGTTTGAGAATGAACGCTGAAGAAGAAGAATTGGAAATATCTCTGATTAAGGCAGAAAACTATCACAAGATCTGCATTTATATGGAATTCACAGAAAACTATATCACATGATAGACATTTATATGGAATTCACAGAAAACTATATCACATGATAGACATTTATATGGAATTCACAGAAAACTGTCACAAGATAGGCATTCATATAGAATTCATAGAGAACTTTATCACAAGACATGTATTGATATGGAATTCACAGTGAACTTATAACACGATAGGCATTGATATGGAATTCACATAAAAAGAAGACAGGGAATACCTAAAAGCACAATGGTCTCCGTGATTTTGGTATTATGTGGAAAGACCAGAGAAGAAATCTAAGGTCAGGGCATATCTGGAAGAATTCCTCCATGATGTGTACTCTTATGAGGACCAGGATCTTGATTGATTGATACCGCCGAAGACGGATGTGTCGGGCCATTAGCGCAAATAAAACGGCGACACAACGCATTTCCATTCTCTGGACTACATTCTGCTGGAAATCTAGTAGGACATGTCCTGCTACAAGAGAATTCAGCAGGAGTTTGAGAATGTACGCTGAAGAAGAAGATTGATTGATGATGAGTTATGCTTCATTGAACAACAAAGTATTTGTTTTATTGATTGTGTGAGTTATGCTTCATTGAACAACACATTATTTCTTTTATTGATTGTGTGAGTTATGCTTCATTGAACAACAAAGTATTTGTTTTATTGATTGTGTGAGTTATGCTTCATTGAACAACACATTATTTCTTTTATTGATTGTGTGAGTTATGCTTCATTGAACAACACAGTATTTGATTTATTAGGGTTACATTTTAAAACTATTCATTTCTTTCCAATTTTATGACAGCCAAATCAAGGATTGATAAGTCTATGGAAGACACTTTTGATAAACCAGAAGTCGTCAAAGTGGTATCAGGTACGTTATGTTTACCTGTTATCAGTCCATTCTTGCTGCTTCTATTTGTATGACACTTATTACAGACAATTTAAATCTAGGAATAACAATAGGTGGCTCTGATCCTTCATATAAACAACATAGATTTCCTGTTAGCAAGCTCTAGCCATTAGGAAGGAAACTGCAATATGCAAATTTGCTTACAAAGCTATTTTAAAATTTAAGAAGGAGTTCATGGAGACAATATAGATTGAATTTACAATCACTTTGCTAGTGAAGAAATAATATTTAATCTAATGCTTAGAAAGTAGCAAAAATTAGAACAACAATTGTTGCTCTTTGTCTATTACATCCAATCTTCGTTTCAACCCATCCAAAACCAGATACATAGCCACCTAAAATTAATCCATTTATGTACCAATTTCTTCGCAATCTAACCTTGCACGACACCTATTACAGTTATTATCACTGTTATCTCTCACAGATTTACCAGTCATACCAGGCTTCTCAACTTTCCCAGAGGACATAGAAAGAATAAATACATGCCTTGTAAGTTCATATTGTTAACGTTATGTGTAACATACCATACACATAGATTCTGAAGGTCCCACCATTGGCCTATCAAAACAACCAGTATGCAGTAGTAGACTACAGTAGTAGGAGTAGATGGCATGCTAATATCATGAGGTTTTCCCTCTTCTTGTAGCCCCACAGCATTTCATCTACAATTACATTTTGTTTTGTGGTGTGCACCATTTATAGAACCCAACATTGCACACCAGACTGGAGTGATCAGATGAACTTTGTGGTGTGCAACATTTAGAGAACATGCAAAACCAACAGATAAATGGTTTGGTCATCTGGAAAGAATGTTGTGTGATTCATTAGTTTATAAAACATATATGAAGAGAGGAGAAGCAGAAAGAAGAGCCAAGGGTAGACCTAGAGTACGCTGGATCGACAACATTGAAGAGACATTACACGAACACCAAATAACATTATCTGAAGCTGCCAGAAAAGCGAGAACAAGAACATTGTATCTCCCTCGACACCCGTAAAGGATAAAAGAGGAAGGAATGAAGAAGAAAAAGAATATTTAGAGAACTCAAACATTGCACAATCAGATGAACTTTGGCCCTGACCATGTTTCCCTACCATCCCCTGTGGATGGTAGGGAATACATAACTGGCTATGCCACACACTCCAGTGAACACGATCCAGAGCTTGGTTACTATGGACACATAGAAAGTGTCACTATGACAGAAAGGGATACTTGGTGAGAGAGCTGAAACTCATAATTTCAATTCTTCATGTTGCAGAAAGGTAGAAAAACAACAATACCCCTAAAATTTACCCCCCTCAGAGTGGACATTTTCTCAAAGCATTGCAAACTGCTGAGAGTTTGTATTCTGGGTATGAAATAAAAACAAAGATGATTATGTCCTGTACATTGTCATTTGTATTCTGGGTATAAAATAAAAACAAAGATGATTATGTCCTGTACATTATCATTTGTATTGTTTCATATCAATACCCGACAGCGATAGTCTGTATAAATTAGCAGTGGTCCAGTAAGGCTACATTACCTGTGTTCTACGTAAATACGATTTTTAAATAGTGCAATAGAACGATATTCTTTGCTTCTATAAGGGAAGTGAGTAATTATAAAGGAAGGTAAGTTGCATTCTCTTTGACCCAATCCTTGTTTAAAAATGGCTTTAGCTGTAAGAATATATTGCACAATTATATTTGTTTGTTTTCAGGTTGTCCTACTATTTATCTACAGTGCTTTTGTCTTCTTTTTTTGGTCATCAAAGCACTGAATTCTTTTATAAATATTCTGTTATTTTCTAATAGACCCTATTCACGTCCCAGAGGTATTTAGACCACCTTTGATCTTGATGGTCTACTTGACTTGTGAATTTTTGTTGGTTGCATTTTTAATTTGCTAACTATCAGTGCATGATTAGTATCCTACAATCAGTGCTGTGGAATGTACTGTGTGATTTGTACTGTGTTGAAATGTTTGCCTTGAGTGAGTATAAAATGTAGGTGGTTTCAATGGTCTAATATTTGATGGCACCATGATACCAATGTCTGTGTTTGAAAGCAAAAAATGTATTTGTTTCAAATGTTGTTTTGAGAGCAGAATTCTAACATTCTCTGGCCATTTTCATTAATTTTCCCAATGCCATGATGACCTAGGCATACTTGCCATTATAAGTAGATTCTTGCCTGCATTGAAGTCCCCCAGAATGTAGAGGTGTTCATCCCTTGAAAGTAAGTTGACAGCGTTTTGCAAAGTATTTTTAATTTTTTTATCTTCAGTAGATGCTGGTAGTGTTGGTGCATATACGCTGACGATGTTGATAAAACTGTAAGTGTAAACATTTTTGTATGTTTTTCCTGTCAAAAAATTGTGTAATTCTTTTCTATTACTAAGCTGCAATAAGGAAGATAGTCTTCTGAAGGATAGTAATGTCTACCTGCAGTCTGGTGAGTTTTCTGTCTATAAGTTCTGTTTTTCTGATGTCTTGTGTGTTGGCTGGGTATTTATATCAAGTCCAGGACACACACATGGCTCTTACATCCTATGTGCGGAGTCTGAATGGTTTGTGTTTTCTACTATGTCTGGCAACTAATATAGAATGTGTCTTGCCCATTTTGCAAAACACCACTCGATCTCAGTTTTACTGTAAAGGAAAGATGGTGTATCTATGTTTGAAGTCAAGCAAGGTTTGCAGAAGATGCCTGAAGTTGTGTTGGAATATTCCTAATCAACAACTGCCTTAAGGTCCTCAGCTATGGACGCTTTGGTTTGAACTTAACTGTCCTAACCCTGTGCATTATTATGCATAGGGGCATACTCATAAAAAGGTCACGAGGATTTTGTTTTTGTGATTATCTCCTTTAACATTTTCCTACCACCAAGTCTCCCACCAGGCAGTGGGTTTTTAACTGTCGTACACACATTAAACAATATTATATGAAAAAAACAACTCACAAACACATAAATATATCACACAATCACATTAGGTCAAAGGGCATGATCCCATAGATTGCTTGATCAGCAAGCAAACACAATGTCAATCTTGCTCACAAAACATATCTGCATCACTATATTAATGTACTATTTTATGTAGACTAGTTAAAACAACAAAATTCCTGTTTTATATTCCGGTATATAACTTGAAAACTTTCTTTACTGCATGTTTTCCGTGAAGGAGTGCAGGGAGGCTTTCTATGGGCCGTGGAAATAAAGGCTGCTTTGCCATAGCAGATGCCGCAACATGTGCAAGAAGGATTTTGGTTGTACCTCCGAAAGAAAAAAATCCCGTCCCAACCATGGATTTAACTTGGGACCTCAAGGATCTGGCGCGTTCTGCGGTATATTATATATATATATATATATATATATTATATGTTTATTTTATTGTTCCTGTTTTCATAGGGTCATCAAAGAATATTTCTACATATGTCTTGGGGATATGTACCAGAGGAAGTGGCTAATACCAGAACAAATAGTTTTTACTTCCTTAGAACGACACCAGGAATGGTTCCAGCCTACAGAACCATTGAAGAAGCAGACCTTGACATGCCGTTGCAGCTAGAGTATGGCTTGCTCAATAGTCACCCTCTTTTTATGCTTGATCAGCTCTTGAATTTGGTAAGTTCCTGTGTTCCTCTTTAATCCAAAGTTGATGTGGTAACATTTAACAATTGTAAGGATTAATATTACAAAAGTCAATTATTCGTACCAATTTATTGAGGAAAATCTCTTTTGTCAGTAATGATACTTTGAGAAATACAGTGTTATACCCATATTTTTCATTGACTAGCAATATACGAAGGGATTATGTGGTCATCATGCCCAGCTCCTTTACTTTCCCAGAAGAGCTGGCACACATTTCCTTGAGCTGGCCTCATTTAGGAGCCAATGGTGATTTAAAAATGTTTCTATTTGAACTGGAAATTGACACAAAATGCAAAACTGAAATATTTACATATCATTATGCTGGGTAGCAAGGATGTTAATTTCTCTTTTGAGAATCCCTGGGTTAGAACAATAACCTGCATTGTTCTGACATTGCTTAAGTTTGTAAGATTAACCAAGAAACTAAATTATATCCACACAGTAAATCATATGAGCCTTCTTCAAACGAAAACCTTAAATGGTGCATTCTTACAGATCTGGGTTTTAACAATCAAATTATTATTTACTGTCATTGGGATAGTATGAGTCAATGTCATTAACATGGGGCAGCATGTTCTGCATGATTCTTACAATTATCTGGTATTAGTGTAGCTAATAGTTCCTACTTATTGTGTACCTTGGAAACATATAGTGGTGTTTCTAGTTAACTATTTTAAGGATCGCTGCCAGGGCTGTGGATGCTAAAAATGAAGTGAGAATTTATTGCAATGAGACAAGCAATATCTCCAACACTTCTCAGCTGACACAGCCAGTGGCACTGTGGCCACACAGTGATGCAAGGCATTCTGGCTCAGAAAGCTGGAATGCAGGGACATTGGAAGGGCAGCCAATGTCGACTACTTGATATTAGTAGATGATACTAATGTATAGTAATATCTAGAGCAAACATTGAATGTTTCTGGAAAAGACAACATTCGATAGAGGTCAGCATTGTAAGACCATATATTGTATACTTTGTTCCGTCTAAGAATGAAGTGGGTCACAACATACCCATATATTACTCTGCGACAACAGGTGATTTTGAAACAGCTGATAACATTTAAAAACTATATTATTGTATTATGTTCTAATGAACTATATTATTGCGCACTTAATCGATTAATGCATTCCGTGTCCAACAACCAATCAGAAGCACAAACCTACTTCACTCTTAGATAGAACCTAGTATACTGGAAATATGCTTGCTCTAATAAAATGTAACTTAATTTTACTGATGATGTATTGCTAAAGAGTTTTAATATGTGCTAATTTTAATGTCATATAATGGATTGCTTCTTTTGTATAATCTTAGATATTTATGTTAGCTCCAAAATATTGATAATTTGTGACATCTTCCAGTTCTTATTTTTAAATTATTGAGTATTTATCTCATGAATTTTGTACTAAGAGACAAGCAAAATCAAAGAGGGTAGGACTGTTCTTTTAAAAACCCTCCTCCCAAAAAAGATCATACAAAATCCCAGAAAAACAAGATATTTACTTTTTTTAAGGTAATCTACCCTCAACCCACCTTTTTTTTTTAAAATACTGAAGTTAATCTACAGCCATGGTGATATGGAATTATTCTTAACAAATTCCTTTTAATAAATACATGTATTTGAGCATTGTCTGTCAATACTTTACCTCTTATCTACTTAACTTGCAGTACTACCCAAACACATCAATCCTTCATTACATTCTAATGTAATGTGAGCTAACGACTACTTTTTCTCTCTGCTTGTCTGTCCATCCCATTACATGCACAGAATAATTTGTCTATTTCCAGGTATATCAACCACTCCTATCTTACCATTTGTCTATTTCCAGGTATATCAACCACTCCTATCTTACCATTTGTCTATTTCCAGGTATATCAACCACTCCTATCTTACCATTTGTCTATTTCCAGGTATATCAACCACTCCTATCTTACCATTTGTCTATTTCCAGGTATATCAACCACTCCTATCTTACCATTTGTCTATTTCCAAGTATATCAACCACTCATATCTTACCATTTGTCTATTTCCAGGTATATCAACCTCTCATATCTTACCATTTGTCTATTTCCAGGTATATCAACCACTCCTATCTTACCATTTGTCTATTTCCAAGTATATCAACCACTCATATCTTACCATTTGTCTATTTCCAGGTATATCAACCACTCCTATCTTACCATTTGTCTATTTCCAGGTATATCAACCACTCCTATCTTACCATTTGTCTATTTCCAGGTATATCAACCACTCCTATCTTACCATTTGTCTATTTCCAGGTATATCAACCACTCCTATCTTACCATCAGTACCAACATCTGGAGGGAAGAAATGAAGATATGTCAAAAGGAGATGACACACAAGCAGATGGAGCAAATAAAGCCATGTCTGTAGCACATATTGCTAGAAGGAGGAATACCTCGGAGACGTTTGTTGTGTTGAACAGCATCTATGCTCAGAGTCGTGTATGTTTATATTGTTGTTAATTGTCATTAAAGTGAATTTATTGGAGTATTTATCATCAACAAGTATCTCTGCATCAAAAGTTGGCTGCAACAAACAATGCAACAAACAGTACAACCAACAAAAAAAACAACAACTGGTGTTGCATTTTATAGAAGGCATCTTGTTCATCTTGTGATGTTTCTCTTGCTGCATGTATCTTTTGTACTCACTTGTATCAGTTGTCTACCTCTTCTTGCCATCCTTCAACTTTATTGTCACGTAAGATCTTCAACAAGGTACCATGTATTTTACATGTCCAAAATATTTTTGTATTTTGTTTGTAGTACCCACACTTTCTTTTAAGCGTAGAAGTGGGAGACTCAGTTGTCGTTCCCACTCAGTTTCCTTGGTCTTCTTCTTCTTCAGTATTCATTCTCAAACTCCCGCTGGATCTCTCTTGTAGCTGGACCATGATCCTACTAGATTTCCAGCAGGATGTAGTCCGGAGAGTGGAACAGTGTTGTGTCGCTGTTTTATTTGCACCAATTGCCTGATACATCCGTCTTCGGTGGGGTTTTCTTGGTCTACCTGTGGCTTTATGTCGAGATATTTTTTGTGTGATATTCTCTTATAAGTATAGGTTTGATTCGTTATCATAAGGCGACCAAACTATTTTACTTACTGTCTTTCGATATGTTCAATACATGATATTATACCAACTCTTTTCCTAATTTCTTAATTTCTTATATTTAGTTTAGTAACCATTGCAGCTTTTCTCAGACAATTCATTTCACAAGTTGGTGAAAAATTATAAATCATTGACAGTGATATAGTGTAATAGCTGTATAAATGCCATTGCACATGAGGATACAAAAGCTCTATTGATTGTAGTTTCATCAGATCGAAACAAATAAACACTCCAGTATATCTGAGGTGCCTACATGTTACACGTTCTAATTTACATCACCAAGAGAAATTACTGCACATCAGTAACTATTGTTTTTGTTAATTTTTTTCAGGTTTCTTCAGGCAATGATGCCTCTAACGTTGCACACCTCAGAGATGATTTTCTTCTTGGGCTGCAGAAATTTATGCATGAAATAGATAAGCTTCTGTCTCAGCTTAAAGGCAAGGTGAGAACAAATACAAATTTCTTGTATACACATGAATCATCTGTATGCTATCAAGACCTGTAATGGGAACGAAGAATAGAAACGCAACCACATGTCATACATGTTGAAAAAGATGACTTATAAGGTTGGGAATCGAGTTGGCTCCCTGCTAAGATAACCACTATGTTAAAGTATTCTGAGGAACGGTGACTGGACAGCTGGAAAGGAATGAAATTTTGTTATCTGCTGCATGCATCGAGAGCTGGAGGATACTGAGATATGGTTTTTGATAAGAAATATTAACCTGTAGCAGCCCAGCTAAAAATAGCGCATATTGCATCTGACACCTGACCATTTTTTTATGACTTATGGTATTTTTTCATGTGTTTGCTTTTTTGATGTAACGTTTTTATTTATTGAGTTATTGATTTCAAATTCGGAGACAATAGAGATAAATGGATACTGCAGATGATTTGGAGGTGTTATGTTGTTTACAACCAAAATCGAGAATTTGGACAAATGCAGACAAAGTATTTAACGCATCAAGGTCACGCTTAGGCCTAGCTGAAGAAAACACATTTCCTCAAATTGCTCCTCATAAATAACATTGATTACATCACTTTTAAATATTATAAACTTCTCTCTCAAATACCATATGTTGATCTATTGTAAGTAAAACTCTAAAGCTTTAAAATTCATCTTTTTCTGAATCATAATTCATGAATAAATAGCAAAAAATCGTGGTACCGATACTAGACCTACGGAGTTCAGCTTGTAAATGAGAAAGTTCTAATAAATTACGACTGCATATTTATATCGCTTTGGAAAACTAAAGAACAATCACTTTAAAACACACTTAATATAAGAGCATGATGGGAAATAAACATGGCCAATTGTTGTCCATGACTACAAATTGCTACCTCGATGTAGACATCTGTTGATGTCGGACGTCTATTGCTAGATGACATTTGTAGACTACGGGTTGCTACAAGTTAATACCACAGACGGGTACATGTCACTCCTGAATATAAACCTTTAATAATAGCTAGAAACACACTTAATAATATACACAAATCAATATTTCCACCAAAGACCTTTATCAAAACTACACACAACAGCAACAAAAAAACGACGAAAATATCTTGTCATTTTTTTGTTGCGTGTGTAATGTTGATAAAGACTTTTTGATCAAAACGTCAATTTGTGTATGTTATTTTGTGTGTTTCTAGCTATTATGAAAGGTTTATATTCAGGAGTGATATGTTATACTGGTCACCTGCACCAATTATGAAAGATTTACTCTCATTAGTAGATACCTCAACAGTATACCTCAACAATACTGGCCACAGAATCCATCATGAAAGTTGCAACTCCAGGGAATTCTGGTCGTAGGTGTAATTGTGAATGCTATACACTCAGACATACTTGTTGCCTGAACCACTGTGAATGTTAAAAGCACAACTCCCAGGGAACCCTACTTCCTGACCGTGTGGTGGATTAAATATTGATATTGATAGAAGTCACAAAAGATGCAAGAGAATAATCCAGCCACTGACTTAGCAAAATAGAATAGTGTAAATTTGAAATATCCAGTTGAGTCTCTATGTGAATAACTCCTCTGGTAGGGCATGTCAAGGAATAAGCAGGCTGACAGATTATCCAAATCTAGCTTCACTCCTCCCTTTCCACACACTGACTAAACCTAGCATACTTTTATTAATTAATTAAACAAATTATGCCAAAAGCTAAATCTAATGCGTTTATTGGTGGACCCTTAAATGTATCTTTTTCAATATAAACTTCATCAACATAAATAATGCAAACATACATGATTCTTAACTATAACTATTATCAGAGTGGCTATTATCTAAATCCTAATTATCACATCAATAAGACAATACATATCTTTAAGTTTGATCCACCTGTTGCGTCAGACTTCTTCCTGTAGTGATTGTTGTTCACACCTGTACCTGGTTGTACTTACACTGCCATCCCTCAGTTTTCAGGTTGTCGAGCATTCAATCACTTTCAGGATTAAGCTTGGTAATTAATTCCTGCACAATTGTAATATCAGAGACAGCACATCCATCATTAGTAAAACTCCTATAAACACACATCAAACAGTTGTTTGTCTCACAAGAATCTAAGGTTAACTATAACCATTTCACTTGGACTGTTCCTAGACAAAATTAATCTATGAAAGCTCCCCGATCGCTTGCTCACATTCCCTTAAACATCTATATTTCCAGACTTTATTTTCGCGCCTCAAATATTCTGAGCACATTTCTAATTCTATTTCTGGACCTCACATCTGTTGTTTTTCTTGTCTACACAGGTGCTGTCTCGACTGCATGTAACAATCACTCCATGCATTGTCCACAGTGTTATCGAGACAGAAATGATTAAAGTTTCCTACAGTTTATTGTCCCCTACCAATTTTTTATAACAACTCTGACACGTTTGACATGTGTGACACTTAACATCATTGTCTGGTTTCATTTTCAAAACATCCTCAAAATACTTGCTTGACCTAACATCTCACACATGTGGTTGCGTCTGTGGGTCTCACCAATGGCCCACTAGACATACCACTCATACAACAGAATACCTTAGTGGATTACATGCCGTTATATTGAAGTTATCTTAGAGAAGCTTCATGGCACGTCATCTATACAATTATGCTTTTATTTTCTTGTTGAATTGTGTTTCATGTTTACCTGAATATATATGTATTTGGTTGTTGGATACCTCCCTCTGTGGTTGGGAGGGAGCCAGAGATGTACTGTGCAGCACTGGGGAGGAGGAAACTGACAGCACTGTTTTTTCCTGTGACTGAAACCCATCATAGAGGCACAGTGACTCAGGACGTGACAATCCTTTTGACTTGAACATTTGGTTGCATTCCTAGAGCAATAGAGAAGTTCGGCATAACCAGTAGTCAATTGGTGGCGGGGAATGAGCACAGTGAACCCTATCTTGGCTACAGTGGCTAGGAGCATTGCATAGGTTGAAACCTACCTTCCTGGAGGTGTGATAGTTATTCTCTGGCTCTGTCCCGAAAATCCACAGACTTCCCAGCAATATAGTGCCATTTAATGGCATTAGGTCCAAGGGCATGAGCCCATGGACCGCTGGATCAGCAACCAACCAACCTAACCTCTAATGTTACATTTAAATTTTGCTGCTTGAGGGGTCATAATACATAAGTTCAGGTCACTTCGTGTAAACTCAGAGACTATGTAAACCGTTATACGGTTACAGTATTAGCGAAACTTCATTACCCTGTTCCTAGCAAGACTAGTAAAAATGGCTTGTCTGGATTTATTTTTCCCCACTTTCTGTCTTATCGTTAAGTCTGTACTATTCTATGTGACTTCTTACAAGTTGCTGCGTGTACCTACATAAGAAAATAGAAAATATTGTTAGATGAATACATTTAGAGTTAAATTTATGCATACATTTTACTGTATAATAATTTTTCTTTACAAAACAGTTAAAACTGAAAGTCCCCATGATTAGGCTGACAGGAAAGCCTAATTATGATTTCATGAATGTGGAAGCAATGCAGATTATTCATGAAACTATACACACATTTCAGCACCAGGTAGGAAAACAATATACTTAGCTGTCAAATTTTTGTTCCATGAATCCATATTTTTAATAATTTATCTCTGTATTTCAATAAAAACGTCCGTATTTAGCAAAAAAAACCCTATTATTTTTTATTTTTAAAAAAAACACACCCTAAACAAAAAATTTAGTTGGGGGGGGGGGGGAATTTTGGAGGGGTTTTGGCTGGTGCGAAATCCGTACTAGTTGTGGAATATAGCACCTTTTGTAATAAGACAGCTGTAGAAGTTGTGTATATTGAGATCATTTGTGAAATAAGTAAAGGTAGATAAGTTGTGAGCCAACTTCAAAGTGCACAATTTTATCTAGGTGTTGAGTCGTGAGCCAACTTCAAAGTGCACAATTTTATTCTAGGTGTTGAGTTGTGAGCCAACTTCAAAGTGCACAATTTTATCTAGGTGTTGAGTTGTGAGCCAACTTCAAAGTGCACAATTTTATCTAGGTGTTGTGTTGTGAGCCAACTTCAAAGTGCACAATTTTATCTAGGTGTTGTGTTGTGACCATAAATTCTCAAATACTCATAAATTGGATATTTAACCAACAATATTCTGTTCATACTCTATATAAAGAGAAATACTGAAAATCAATTTTGATATTTAATGAATTTTTTCCTGTACAAAATGCAAAAAATCCATAATAGTTGATAGCTATGCATAATTTCCGAAAGTCTATTACAGGTTGATACACTTCTGGAGTCCACTATCAATAAACCACGTATTGGAGATGGCCCTCTAGTAGAACTAAAGTACTGGCGAGAAAGAGACAGTATTCTCCACTCTGTTGCAGAACAATTTAATGATCCTGTAGTAAGTACAGCTTTAGAAAATATAAATACAAATATATTTAATGACTGGTTAAAGTAGCACATTTTCTGATGTTGAAGTCAACTTCACTACCTGTTAATATTTGATGATGATGATTCCTTGAAGTACTCTGAGTGCTTGCACCAGATCTAATAATCTACGTGGATCTCCAAAGGACAAACAACACATATTTTTTGCTGTGTCTATTTCTATTGTCTTTTCTCTGCTTCTGCTGTTGAGTGTCGCAGGATTGAATGACCATCTGTTTCATACTATGGCATGTTTAGTTCCATACCACACAACAAATGCTGAATCTGTCCTGCAGACTGAATAGGTGTAGACTAAAATCATATTTTTATACTCCTTTTCAGTGATGCTTCTATACAATTTTTTTTCAGGTGGCTTTCTGCAACAATGTGACCCACACATAGACGAACGCCAGCAACGCGGTGTGGACTGCATCGGGCATGGTGAGACACGTAGATTGTACGCAAATGTTTGGCGTAGAAATGGCATTAACCTACAGACTAAGCTGAAAGTTTACAGAGCAATGGTACTTTCAGTGCTGTTATACGCTAGTAAAACATGGACTGTGTATAGACGTCATGTGAAAAAACTCAATCATTTTCATACAAATTGTCTCAAAAAAGTTATGAACATCAGATGGCAAGACAAGATTACAGATACCTCTGTCTTTGATAGAGCTGGTATCCCCAGCATTGACACGATCCTGATGCAGACACAGATTCGTTGGGCAGGTAATTTGGTGCGTATGCCAGACCATCGTCTGCCAAAGATACTTCTCTATGGTGAGCTAGAGAAGGGTATACGATCTCAAGGTGGCCAAAGGAAGCGCTGCAAGGACTCGTTAAAGAACTCACTGAAAGCCTTTGAAATAGACCACGATACATGGGAAGAACTTGCACAAAATAGATCTACATGGCGTTCTAAAATTAAAAAGAGCGCATAATCTTGTGAAAAGAAGAGAAATGCAGCAGCTCAACAGCGGAGAGCAGCTAGAAAGTCACGGACAGACCAAGATCCGTCTACACCGTCATTCCATGTCCGAACTGTCCAAGGACATTTACAGCTCGAATAGGGCTCATTAGCCATCTACGAACTCATAATCAAGGTCATAACTAAAATTGAATTTTCAAAAATGGATGTAACAAATGGTCATCATCACTTGTGATGGACGAACAACAACAACGACCCACACTGCACACCACTCCAGTACCTTTGTGCACGAATTTGGTATAAAGGGAATGCAAAAATGTTTTTATAACACTAAAATCAGAAATGTTTGAATATAGTATGTTGAATCTAGTTAAAAAAAGAAAGAAATACAAAACAAAGTAAATAAAAATTAATGTTCTAAATATCAACTGTAGAAACTAGGGTTGAAACAAAACTGATAAGCGAATTTAAAAAAATTCATTGGTCCACGTGTGTTTAAATATTTGTGTGGTCCTTAAGGAATTTAAATACTTTTGCAATTTGTGTATTGTTGTTTATAATTCAATCTATTGTCCATATTCAATGTGACTTGAGAATACACATTTTATTTCTTTGTTAAACATAGGCTACATTTTTCTTTTTAGGGATGCATATTGCTTAGATTTGGAGAATGTTTTGACTCAAGATGTGAAGTGAATTAGTGGGTGCAAAATGGACTAGGTTCAAATCTCATCTGCTACCTTCAAATTTTATAAATCAAAATGCAAATTAGTCAATTAAAATATATTGGCTCTCATGTGATTATTCCCAATTTTAACTAAATGTGCAAAAATATTATATCTACTTTCACTAAATGTGTTATTTTCATATCTACTTTCACAAAATGTGTTGTTTTAAAAAAAAATATCTACTTTCACTAAATGTGGGGGGTGCAAAGGGAACGCATTGCTCTAGGCGGACCCAGGGTTAGCAGATAACCAAGATCCCAAATGTACCTCCACGCGGTGCACCCTGGAAACAGAAATACAGCAGCTCGAGCTGATTCTCGCCAAATCATTTGGGGATCGTGTCCGAGAATGTGGAGGTAGCAGATGAAAGAGATTTGACTGCACAAGAGACAGACAATATCTCCGACTCCACCAGCATCACCACATATAGCGATACTGTCGACATACAGTGAAGCTAGTCAGTCCAGTCCGAACATTGGAGGGGCGGCCAATGTAAAATGCACGTAAAGGTAGATGCATGGCGAGAGACAAATAGATTTCATACCGAGTACAATGAAACAATGAAAGGGTAGAACAGCGCTAGAGGACAGCGCGAACTGCAAATAGAAAGTGAAAAGTCCCTAGGAAAGGGGAACTACAAGCTCCGTCAGCTTGAGTCGAGCTTCTAGTTACCTGTGTTCCTTACAGGCAGAGACCCAGCCCAGACCCATTCATTGGCGTCTGGTAAAGCAAGAAGACCTAATCCAACTCTAATGTCGAGCCTTCCTAAACCGGAAATATGCTCGCGAAGAGAAAGGGTTCTGTACCCGATGGGCTTAGGCAAGAAAGGGACAACGATAGTAGTCCTGGTCCAACTCTACTGTCAAGGTTTCCTATACCGGAAGTACACTTGCAGAGAGAAAGGGTTCTGTACCCGATGGGCTCAGGCACAACAGGAACAACGATTTAGCCCTGGCCCAACTCTACTGTCAGGTTTTCCTACACCAGAAATACACTTGAAGAGAGAAAGGGTTCAGTACCTGATGGGCTCAGGCGCTATTGGGGCAAGGACGCTCAGCTCGAGAACGCCTTGCTCTCAAACGCGTGGTGTGAGACTCGAACTCGGACAAGGGGTACACGATGTCGGTGAATGACACATTGGCTAAGAGGGCGAAAGAGCCAGGGTCCAACTCCTCTGTTGAGTTCTTCCCCTTAAGGAACCAGGCTCACGGATGAGAAATGGTTCAGTACCCAATGGGCACAGGCACAGCACGTCCAATTACATGAGGCAAGTTCATAGACAGTGGAACACCTCGTGCGAGTCAGACGAGAGAAAAAAATCTTCTTGGCGAAGAGTCACCACTACGCGTGCATGGAGACAGATATAGAGGCTGTCACAGGCTAAGGGTAGCCCACCCGAATTGTCAAGGCATGCCGAAATCGGATGTGCTAGGCCTACATGGCGCATAACGGTGGCACAACATAATCACGCTCCCGTCGGAAATCGCACGGATATCCTTGATGGTTGCAATGGAGCGAACGCAAAACAAACAAACTAAAAGTGTTTTTTTTTTCATATCTACTTTCACAAAATGTGGTTTTTTTCATATCTACTTCCATTAAATGTGTTATTTTTCATTTAAGATTCAGTATATGTTGAGTCTTCACATAAGAACAGAAGGTGACTTTGAATTTACTCGAAGGGACCTACTCAGGTATGCCACAGAGGCAAAGGACAATGTCCGATTCTTAACTACCCTTGAGCGCCATTTTAGGAATATCAAGTTTGGAGTGACTTTTCAGGTGACTACATTCTTTTTTGTGGTTTGCACAATGTTTGATTCTTGATGAATGTTTATTTCCTTGAATGTTTATTTCCTTGAATGTTTATTTTCTTGATGAATGTTTATTTTCTTGATGAATGTTTATTTTCTTGATGAATGTTTATTTTCATGATGAATGTTTATTTCCTTGAATGTTTATTTTCTTGATGAATGTTTATTTTCTTTCATTTATATTTTTGTTACATTAAAAAAACCATTATTTTTATATGATTCGCAGGCAGTGACAGAAACAATACCCCCAATGATGAATGCCCTGAGGATGATATGGATAATCTCTCGTCACTACAACACTGATGAACTAATGGTGCCACTCATGGAGAGGATCGCCTGGGAACTCTGTGAGAGAGTGGTCAGAGTTATTGATGTTCATTCCCTGTTCCAGTAAGTTTGCTAATCTGTTTTACTAAAGAATGTCAGACTTTTTTTTCCGACATATTTGGCTGAAATGTTGTTCTATCAAGTGTCTAGACTGCTGTTGTAGTGAAATTTTCCTGGTTCAGGACAGCCATTTGCCTTGTACTCAGGATGTCACTGTTTGATCGCAGGTTGTGGTATCTTGTTTACAAGCACATTTTATTTTCAGATGCTAATTCCTGGGGATTAACACTTGAAGCTATTGACTATGTGCTACAAGTGGTAATCTTTGGCAGACAAAATGTTGTTTCTATTGAGAGGGCTTGGAATATATGTGGGAAACTGCAGTCATCCACTTCCTCCGTGTTCTTGTCGGAGTCAGATGTTGATATGAATTTCATCAGTGCACTGGACTGTGGTCACCAGTCCCGAGATAAGATCATAGAGCTGTTTCTGATAGTCATAGTACAAAAGGTCAAAGGTAGACCAAGAAAACATTGGATAGAAAAATAACTTTGAACAAACATGTGGATTTAATGCAACCAAGGTGACTAATCTGGCCTTGGAATGACAGCTGAAGCTCCCACCCCTACACTTAATGGCAAGTGTGAAACAATCAACCATCGTTCACCTGAGAACAGAGAATAGTGCAATTGGAGTCATCATCATGAAACACAAGACGCCCTTAAGTTCATAGGGATGGCACTAGAAACAGCATATAAATCCTACAATACTTCTTTGTTCTCAGTGGTTTGTTTGAGTGTGAAGAATCTTAATTATGTCCAGTCTTTAATATTCTCAATCCATGCTATTCCTTCCTCTCCTTCTCCTACTTTAACTGTTCCCTGCAAAAAGGTTTTGGGAAGGGAATCATGCCTCATTATGTACCCAAACACACAAGTTTGCGTCGTTGTATCGCCACACAAGCTTGCTTCGTATCGCCACTGGCAGATATTAGTGTTGATTTGCAAGATCACTTATTTTGTTTCTTATATATGTCTACATTGATTTTATGTTCCATAAATGGTTAATACTCGTTTGTAAAATGTGATTTCATAAGTCTGTATTCTTTGCACAGATGTGAGAGTTTGACAATTATATCATAAGTGGACAGAAGAATACATGTTTTTGAAAACACATCTTACAAATAAGTACTGCGCATCCGTTATAAATATCATAAAACGTTATAAATAACATAAAACCAACATATATGTGAGAAACATAGTGAATGCTCTTCACCAAGAGGTCAGCGAGAATATCTGGTAGTGGTGAAATGTCACAAACTTGTGTGTTTAGGCCATATGGTGAGGCATGATTTCTTTTCCACAATGATCCTGCAGGGGACAGTTGAGGGTGGAAGAGTTGGCAAAAAGGGTTGGATTAATAATATAAAACATTAGGCAAGCACCTACACTGCAAGCCCTATGTTGCCTTTAATTATACTACAAGGGTGATAGTATACCAGATCTTAGAGCAGACGTCCCCTATTTTCAAAAACAAATATGTGAACATGAACCCAAAAACTGCACTATATAAAACGATTATCATACCATCACTATGTTACCAATGTCAAAAGTGGACACTAACAGCAGAGTCCAAAAGAAAATTTGTTGCAACAGAAATGATTTGTCTACATAAAATCCTCAGAGCAACAATTAAAGATAAATCAGAAATGAAAACATCAGAAGACTAACAAACACAATGCCAATCCTGTATTACATCAGAAGACAACAGATTAAGTGTTTTTTACATGCTTCCAGAAAACTAACAATCACAATCCTCTGACGCTGCAAGGCTAAAGGGGTATAAAATGAAAAGAAAGAACATAAGTGATTAAAGAACTCACTCTGAACATGAGATGGTGACAGCAAGAGCATGCTGTCTCTATCACACAGTTACAAAATTCCTCCCTGCAACTCCCTAACTGGAAACAGGCAGTATTTGACAGTTGTGACAGGGGTGACGAAGATCACAGCTTTATTATGAAAATATAGCTATCACTATAGGCATTTTTTTTTTAAATTAAAAAAACCAATAGCCATTTTTATGCATTTTTATAATGGAATCTATTTCTAGGATTCACACACAGACAATCAAAGGCATTACATCTCAGGCAGTAAAAATGCTACATGCATGGAAGCACTCTTACTTTGCTGTCCGAGCAAAAATTGAAGCCTCAGGAAGAGATGTCCGGTGGGAATTTGATCGTAAAAGATTATTTGACAGATCAGACTATATAGCCGATGTTTGTCAAGATCTTTATGACATCGCTCAGGCAAGTGAATTTACAGTTGTTCTTAATTTTATTGTTATGTTGTGTGATTGGTAGAAATGGTAATGAATTCCCTCCACAGCAATCTCCTTTTGCATTTTTTCAATATTTTTAAAATTGGAATACTGTTGCAGTTAATTTAAACTTTGAATAAGATTTGCCCATGGCCTGAAATGGGAGGAAAAAAAATAGTAACACTGTTAAGTTCTATTACTTTCATAAAAGGCGACAGGAGGTACGTGGGCATGGTGTGGTGTTGGCTGTCCCATCACGTAGAATTTAAAATTGCCCACAAGACAAGATGAAGTCAGATGGAGTTTGAGAACGAACTCAGTGTTGAAAGACAAAAAAATGAATATATATAGTAATGAAGTATTACAAATAACTGGAAATACACAAGAAAACACACAACATTTGAACCTGCCCGTGTGTTGCTGGTGCCAGAAAGGGAGGCAAAGAATAGCAATGCTGATTACCTTTCATGCATGTTGTAAGAAGTGACTAAGGAGATTATGAAATTGGCTGTCCCATCCTATATAAGGTTAAAGTGACTCAGAAGCCATGCTGAAGTCGGATGTGTCAGGCAGAAATGTGCAGATATCGCAGTGTAGTTGTAAACCATGACACAATACATCTTGTTCTCCATACTACATCAATGCTAATCTGCAGGGGTGTGAGAACAAATGCAGAAGAAGAGGAAGAGTTTCAACCAAAAGACGTTTATCAAGAACACAATATAATATATGACAAGTAAAGAATGGTACTGTGAAGGATCACATAACAGTTAAAAGTTATACACACAAAAATTTGTGGTGCAATGTCACACAGAAACATTTTTATCCATTCGTATTAGGTAAGGTTTCATGTATTGGTACATTTATTGTTTAACACCTTCATTTCTTGCTTGTACAAAACATTTGTTTTGTAATAGAAGATGACTGATTCATTTGATTTTGGTTGATGATTGTTATTCATTATTGTGGTTATCATTCAGAGGAATATAGAGTACAGCACAAGTAGATGCCACCACATGTTTAATTATTTCCCTTGTCTATGTTTGTAAATATCATGTTCATCATTGAATAATTGAAATATTTCTTTATTTAGGGTTCGGGTTAGGATTACTCATGTAAATAACAACTATCTTAACCTAAACTCCAAAATAAATATTTATATTGTTAAAATATATAAATGATGAACATGAAATGTACAAACATAGACATTGGAAATAACTCAGCTATTTGGTGGTGTCTACTTGTACTATACCAAATATAGTTATTACAAAAACATGACGGAAACCAGAAAATAAAGAAAGTTAAAGCACCTCATTGTAATTGTCTGATGAATTTTAAGCAGGAAGCTGAGATATTTTATGGCAATGATGTAATAACTTACATATTCAAAGACTTTGTCTTAGCATGCTATAATATATTTTAAACTTATTCTATAATTTTATCATAACAGTGGTATGATATATTTTATAACTCAGGTTATTGAGGAATTCAACAACATATTCAGCCAAGAATTGAAGGATGTCACAGGTGATGCTGAACGTATAGATGATGTGCTGGAGCAGGTTTACGAGCTGGTTGAGCCAATTGCACTAGTAAAGGATTATCATTATTATAACTTTTCATTGCCTCGTGGCATTTTTAGCAAAAATTTATGTTTTTAAATATTGTTGTTTGATTGCCTAATTTAATTCATATTAATGTATGCATATGTTTAGTTGTTTTAAAAAAATGCAGGTACAAGAATGTTTATAGAAATGTCAATAAAATGTAGCTGTATAGATTATAGACAAACAATTCAACAACTTCTGGAAATTTTACTAAAATGTAGATGTATAGACAAACAATTCAACAATAATTAAAGTGTAGATGTATAGACAAACAATTCAACAACTTCTGGAAATTTTACTAAAGTGTAGATGTATAGACAAACAATATAACAATAATTTCTGGAAATTTTACTAAAATGTAGATATATAGACAAACAATTCTACAATAATTTCTGGAGATATTACTAATATACTACATATTACATATTACTGAAATGTAGGTGTAGGACCCCTATAGACTAACAATTCAACAATTTCTGGAAATGTTATTAAAATGTAGATTCATGTTAACAATTCAACAATAATTCAAAAACGATGTCATAAGTTTTCTTCTGGTCAAAGTACAGGATTTAGACGTTATTTCAAACTGAAATATTATATGATCCTTTTGGTTATGAGCTGACATCATTGCACTTTGGGCAAACTTATAGATGCTCAGTACCCCCCATCAGCAGATGTCGAAGGATATGCATGCTCATTGTTTTTGTGGCTTGCCGGTTAAAAACACATCCTTGCTCCACAACATAAGCTCCCAGTCTTACTTGTGTCATGTTTAATACTGACCTCCCCTAATCGCTGGCTTGCTTCATCATCAATCCTGGTTTCCTCATCTAACAATTGTTCTTTAAGCATTTCAATACATCTCCTTTATCTATTGTCAATTCAAAGATTATGGGTACTTTTCCTGCAACCCTGTCTGCCATCTCATTACCACGAATGCTTGCATGTTCAGGATAGAAGATTCCTGTGATGCCCTGGTTGAGGTTATAGATGACATTTACTGTAGATGTGCATTGTTTGTGTTTCTCTTGTCAGTGTCTTTTAAGAGAACCTCATTTACTCTCTCCTTCCAAGCACTTCTATAATTTATTTTCATATTTTCGGCATTCACAAAACTAACAAATTATGTCATGGAAATGGAGATGGATTAGACACATTCTAAGAAAGGTCTAAAAACCGTATTGAAAAAGGGCATTGACATAATATTCACAGAAGAAGAGAAAAGAAAGAACTTGGAGAAGTGAAATGATGAAAGCTCTCAGTGGTATTGACATCACATGGCAATACATCTGGAGTGAAAATCTTAGGACAAGGTTGATTGGAGATAAATTATCCATAGCCTGTGTTCATATGAGGGCCTGGGTTTGATTCATTAATTGATTGATGAAACTAATACTTTAAATTCTGTTATAGGCTTTTTTTCCTATTAATCTAAAAAAAATAGTTTTTCCTCTAATTAAAACATGATGTAATATTGTTCTTCAGTTGCCTTATGATGCTTTCGCTCCAACACGTCTGTCCAGTTGGCAGGCAATAAAAGCCAAATTCTACAAAAGAGTTATAGAAATTGAAGATGCAGCCAAAGACTTTATTGATGAGTCATTCCAGGTGAGAGAAATACAAAATGACCCTACTTATTACATGACTGATATGCTGAATCTATATGTTCTAGTTAAAATATTATTTAGCTTGCTAATTTATTACACACGCACAAGATACATGTGCCCTCTTACAGGAGACTATACACACAAAAAATGACCCATATCTGTCAGGATATACCAGCTACGCCTGTAAGTGTACCAACTGCCGTGGCATAATTACTTATATCAGGAATGACATCCAGGGACATGTCACCAGATTTCAGCCCATCCCACAGATATGCAGAAGGTGATCATCTGGCACACTGGAGGAGAGTACACAATCTACAACATTTACAGCCCACCTCAGACAACATGCAATTTCCCAGAAATCCATACAACACAATTTCTCAAAACAGTACTTGCTGGTGACTTTAATGGCTACTCACCCCATTGGGGTTACCAGAACCACAATAAGACAGGAAGATATATAGAGGAGCTCTGTGAAACAACAAACCTGTAGGTCCTTCAAGATGCAAAGTCTGTACCAACACTTGTGCATAGGAGCCATCTATCTCTCAATCGACCTGATTTGTCTATCTGTTCATCTGATATATTAGACTCTTGCTCACTAGAAATCCTTGACGACATCGGAAGTGACCATAGACCAATCCTCACCACCATAACTACACCCAACAAAGCATATTTCAAACAGAAAACTCGCTGGAATTTTGGCAAGGCAGATATATATTCCAAGAAACATCTGATTCCCTGCTAGGTAATATCGATAGCAATGACATAGAAACAATTACTGCTGAGGTGACAAAAGCTATCCTCAATTCAACATCACAAAGCATCCCAAGGGGCAGTAGGAAATCTTACAAACCATTCTACAAAAAAGAAATGCAAGCTAGAATTATTGAGAGAAAAAAAAGCAAGAGAAGCCCTTGAGATAGTAGAATCTCTAGAAAGAGTTCAAAACAATGCCCTACGTCTTATTAGTGGGGCAATGAGATCTACACCAATGGCTGCATGTGAAATATATACAAATGTAGAACCCCTTGAGATGCGGAGAAATATGGCTGCAATAGAGGCTTATGAATAAAGCAAAAGAATGAACAAAGACCACCCAAATAAACAACTTGTAGAAAACTGGGAACCAAACCACAGAATAAAACAAAAGTCAGTCCTGAGCCATGTAAATGAAATAAAAGACAACTATCATCTCCCAGAAAAGAGACAAAAACTGCAAAGAGTAGAAAAATGTTTACCACCACACGCAGGCTTTAAATTGCCGGAAATCAAAACACAGTTAAGAGATAATGCAACGAAAAGTTCTGACCCAGTAAGTCTTATTAAAGCAACACAGAAAACAATAGACACCTACCTAGAACAATGGATTCATGTCTATACTGAATGGGTCTGCCTTCAAAGCCATCATCAAAGCAGGTTATGGTGTCTATATAGAATATCCAGACAAAACATCTGATGAGTTGTTTGATGCCTGCAGGGAGATATGTTCTAACTATGAAGCTGAAATAACAGCACTAGAAGTTGCCTTGTACCACCTGAAGACCATATTTGATGCCTTTCCATCAAAAGTCTAAAACATTGTTATTTTCACAGACTTTATGTCCGCTCTTCAAGCACTAGAATATGATGAACATTGTAAGCCTGAGCTGGTGGAAAAATATCACCATGCCAACCAGCTGCTTACATCTTATGAAGTCAGCATTGTTATGCAGTGGATTCCTGGCCACTCAAACACACCTGTCAATGGCAAAGCAGACAGACTAGCAAAGATGGGAGCTCAACAAGAACAGCCATATACACAAACAACCATGCACACAGTTAAAATGATGCTGAAATCTGTGAACAAAGAAAATTGGATGAACAGATGAGCCATGGGAAACACTGGTATGGAAATCTATAAAAATATAGCTGGCCCAAATCCTAAAGATAACATCAACCTCCTGGACAGGAAAAACCAGAGTATCATCTTCCGACTGCGCACAAAATATGTACAGCTTAACAATCACCTGAACAGAATACAACCACAACACACTCCAAAGTTCCGGCTGTGCACTTATCCCTATGAAACTGTTGACCACCACCTTTTTTGAATGCCCAGCGCTGGATGACATCAGGAAAATGCTTCTCCCTCCAGCGCCAGATAAATGGAATACATTTGGAACACAACAACAGCTCACAAACACATGCATATATCATCTAATCGCATTGGGTCAAAGGGCATGAGCCCATGGAATGCTGCATCAGCTACCAGGCAAAATTTTTAAAATAAAATTGTAGCACTTCATATTCAATCACAATGATTCAAATTACATTAGAAATTATCTTAATCTAGAGCAGAGATTCGCATCTTTTCTTGATATATAGATCGTTCTAGTACTTTCTACTGGAATCTGGTAACATCTACTGTCCGATGATATTAACCTGTAGCAACTCGTAGTCTGCAAATGCTGACAAATATCATATAGCAATAGACGTCTGACGTTGACAAGTGTCTACGTCGAGGTAGCCATTTGTAGTCATTGACAACAATCAGCCATGTTTGTTTTCCATCATGCTCTTATAGGAAGTGTGTGCTAGAGTGATTGTTCTTTAGTTTTCCGAAGAGATATAAATACGCAGTCGTAATATATTCTACCTTTCACATTTGAAAACCAAACTGTGTAGGTCTATCTTCGGTGCCGCCATTTTTCTATATTTCTTCACTGTATATGATTCAGAAAAGGAAGAATTTTAAAGCGTTATTGTTTCATTTACTGTAGATCAACATACAGTGTTTGAGATAGATGTTTATAATATTTAATAGTGATGTAATTGAAGTCATTTACGACGAGGAATTTGAGAAGCCATGTTTTCTTCAGCTAGACTTACACGTGACCTTGACATGATAAGTACTTTGTGTGTGTTTGTCCACTTTCTCGATTTTGTTGTGCACAACATAACACTGACACACACAAGCAAAAAACACCTTCAAATCATTTCTAGCATCTATTTTTCTCTGAATTTGAAATCAATAACTCGATAAATAAAAATATTACATCAAAAAAAAAAATGCAGAAAAACAAGAAGTCATAAAAAATGGCCAGGTGTCATAGGAAATATGCATTTTCTTTAGCTGGGTTGCTACAGGTTAAAAAAATTGTCCAGTCCATTGATCAGATTAAAAGACTTGAGTTGATCAAAATCAAAATATTTGTCACATCTTATTCCTATCAACAAAAGGTGCCAACAAACACTGTCTCTCCAAGTTTCTTCTAGTTATTTACATGTATTCAATTCTTAAAATCAAAATATTTCCAATAAGTTATTGTACTAAATATGTTATCCTTACATATTAAGACTTGCTCACGACTCTCGATGTTCATAACCACATCTAGCCAAATCGGGAGATCAACATTGGCCATCCCTCCAATGCATCTACATTTTCACTGACTGAGCCAGAATGCCATGCATCACTGTGTCAACAGTGCCACTGTATGTGTTGGTGTAGAGGTGTCAAAGATATTGCATGCATTTTTTTTAGTCAATTCTCATTCCATCTGCCGCCTTCACATCCACAGACACAATCCCTAAAAGTGTTCCCTAAAAGAAACTCAGCACAAGCTGCTGTATTTCTGTTTCCAAGGTGCACGAGGAGCTACTTTTAGAATCTTGGTTATCTGCTAACCCTGCGTCTGCACGAGAGCAATGTGGTACTATTTACACCCCTTTAAAGGTCATATAATAAAATCCGGTTCATTATGGGGAGATGTGTCCACATTCCAACTTTTTAAAATTATGCGTAATTTGATACTGCTATCGTGATTTAGAGATTAAAATGTCGCAACTTCTACTGCTGATGAATAAAAAGCTTGCAGCGCACAACTCCCCTCCCCCCACCAGGGTCACCATGAGGGCATCTCAATGTGTAGCATGTAGATCATTGGATATAAATAACCAAATAGTCAGAGGGTGTCCGACAAAGTGGATGGTGCCGCAGTAACCTAATGAACAAATAGTCAAGTAAAATGAATTAAACAGGTTACTAAAACACTTACCTTGCCTATTAATAAAAATATATAAAAAAGTATATATAAAAAAACATACAATAAAACTAAACAGGACAATTATCCACGTATCGGCTCTTCTTCTTCTTCTGCGTTCATTCTCAAACTCCTGCAGATTAGCAGGATGTAGTCCGGAGAACGGAATGCATTGTGTCATGGTTTACAGCATTGCTGCGATATGTGCGCCTTTCGGCCTGACTCATCCGACTTCAGCATGGCTTTGGGTCACTGACCCTATATGGGATGGGACAGCCAACTCCATCCTATAACCCCCTTAGTCACCTTTTACGACTTGCATGAAAGGTAAACAGTGTTGTTATTCTTTGCTCCCCATTTGGGCCCCCGGCAACACACGGGCGCCACGTATCAGCTCAAATTGAACCTTTTTCAAGAGACAAACAACAGAAAACAACAAAATAAAAAACAAAATAGATGACTAGAATTCCCTGCGTTATGGAGACGGGGCTTGGTGAAATCTAGTCATCTATTTTGTTTTTTATTTTGTTGTTTTCTGTTGTTTGTCTCTTGAAAAAGGTTCAATTTGAGCCGATAATTGGAGAATTGTCCTGTTTAGTTTTATTGTATGTTTTTTTTATATATACTTTTTTATATATTTTTATTAATAGATCATTGGATGAAGTGGTGTATATCATCTTTAGCGAAATTTCATTTGGGTAAATAATGTATAGTTTGTTTCGTTAAAAATGTGGACACATCTCCCCGTAATGAACCTAAAATGTAAAATGGGTTTTCTGTAGTGCACAGGCATCTTTCCATTAGTGTGTTATATAGTATACTGATTTTGTTAGTTTCTAAGCATGCTTGGTGGTGTTAAACTTCCCATGAAGGTCAATTCTAGAAGGTATAGGTTTGTGTATTATTTATGGGTGGGATTGTTTTTTGGGGTGTGTTATAAGGTTTAGGGTTTTAGATTAGGATTATGCTATTCTACTGGGAAAGTAAAGGGTTAGGATTAGGTGATAAAACTAAAAGGGTTAGTGTTCAGATTAGGCTGTATTTGTTGTAGAATGATTGTTGCGGTTAGATTTGAACATGTGAATATTTAATATCTCATTATAGGTCTATAATTTTTTTAGAGAATACCAGCAAACAATATATTGCATTATATAATTTATTTAGAGAATGACAGCAAATAATACATTATAATGTACTTTTCTAAATAGAATAATGGCAGATAATGTACTACATTATAGTTAATTTTTATAGAATAATAAAGAAAATATGCAAGAACACTTAAGTATTATCAAACATACTGTAACCTCAATTTGCTTCTATCAATGCCCAGAGTCTCAGATCCTCAGATGGTGCCTTTGAATTGCTGATTAAGCTAAGGGGGATACAGTCAAGGGAAGCAGTCAACAAAAGAATGCAATCCAAATTTAGAAATATCATCCTTCAATATAACAAAGAGGTAACACAAGCATTGGTTTTATGAGAGTATTATAAGAATGCTAGTTTCCTAATTATTATAATAATAATTTAACAATAATTTAGTAATGATAACAATAATAATTTATTTGCAGTGTTTCTTTTTGGATTCCTGGAGGATAGGTTGTCATAGTTTTCATGTACAAATTAGTTGATACTTTCCTGTTGAGAGTACACACATTTAAAGAAACAAATTGCAATGTGAAACGGGAAAACAAAAAACAGGTAGGCTCCTATTATGATCGCAGTCCAGCTCCTGTTGCGCCAATTAGTGCCTACCTGTGTGATTATTTCCATTGCCTATGTTTATCAGTTTATATTTAGCATTTATTAGTTTAAATATAATTATATTTAGTGTTAGGATTAGTTATGTAAAATACTCCTAACCCTAAAAATGAATATTTCACTTAATTATTGATTATTTATTTATATAATATTTAGATTAATTAACCACAAAAATACGTAGGTAGACAGTAATGGGAAACAAGAATGAAAACGGGGGTTGACCTGTGATCATAGTACCCAAAAACCGCCTGTGTGTTGTCGGGGCCCGAAATGGGAGCAAAGAATAGCAACATTGTTTACCTTCCATGCATGTCGTACGAGGCGACTAAGGAGGTTATTGCATGTATTTGATGAACATTTTCTGATGGCTTCCTCATCTATTTTTCAAATAGTATAAAATACTATAAATTATAATATTTTGGTGCTTTAAATGTGATAAAATTTCCTATTCCTACGGTCTTTCAAGAGGCAGTCAAGACCGTCATTACACTCAATAGAGAGTGCAGGAAACTCAGCTCCGTGAGCATGGATGGTGAGGGCAAGGTACTAATCTGCGAGAATACCGATGACACAGATGTTGTGATTTACACGGGTGGGTCGGTCATCCGTTACCACTGATGCGCATGGGCCTTTGCTGCCAGATCAAAAGGAAGAACAGTACACTAAGCCACTGGTGCCTTTACTGCAACAAAAAGCAGCCTAACAATGGAAGTATTCTCAGTAACGCAGGTCCTTAACTGACTGGAATCGCAAGCCTATTCCCATGCATGCAAACTAAGTGACTCTCTAAATAGGATTCGGAAAGTCAAAACAGATGATGTATGTAGGGAATGGGTGGAGTCATTAGAGAGAGCAGAATGCTGACATCACTACAAAAACTCACGCTTATTTTTGTCCTCAGACATGCAGGCGTGGAGGAAAACAAACGAGCTGACGACGACCAATTAGCTAGCCTTGCCACCACAACAGACAGAGCTAATGGACCGAGCAGACATACTTATTGCTCTTCGTGAATCCTCATGATCAGAGGATTTTGAGATGAATGAGCTTGATTCAATATCGAGAATGTGCGAATTTGGAGTGAGGATGTGCATGGCCGTAGAGAAACCCGGACAAAAATTTCAAAAAGAGCAGTGAACCAACATAGAACCGGAATCATCAGCCGTTATACCCTGAGAGATTTACTGAAGCGGAGATCTGAGCACCTATGTGTGTGAAGAGGATAATCAACATACCTAATACCTACCTAATAGAGACTTCGAATATTTACATATATAATACATATTATAGGAAGTATAATTAATTGTTTCATAATAAAATTGATGACATCGGTCATAGATAAAAATTCATTGCAGGTTTTTTTTTGGTGCCAGAAATATGTATAAATATGGAAAATCTGTTCTAGTTGACACCTATGCATAAAGCATAACTAAGGATGATGAGGTCTGCATCACACCCATCGATTTTACTTTCCCAATTTCCAAGAAGGTCTATTACTCATTTCCTTTGTCTGGGTTGAACTAGAAGCGTATGGTGATTAAAAAATATTTCCAGCTGAACTGGAATTTCAACTTTGGATCACCCAACTAATAATATGAGCTAGTTGAAAGAATATAGTGCGGATGATAAATAATTCCTAAGTTTCATTCTGTGTAGATTCATCATTTGTGACTAATATTTGGGACTTCTTTTCAGATTGATGTGGTTAACAATTTATTTCTAGAGCAGAAACAGAACCCACCAGTGTTCCGTGCATACCCGCCAGTGGCTGGTAGCATTTACTGGGAAAGGTCATTATTTCATCGCATAAAAGCCAGCATTATCAGATTTAATACCATGGACGAAATGATGTCCACTGATATTGGCAAGATGGTAATGAAGCTGGAAGAATGACAGCAATATTTTGTTTCAATAAGTAGACTATTTCTCTGTCCGTCTTTCTATTCAATGTTTGATTGTTTCATTAAAATGTACGAATTATTATACTTTGTTTTTCATGTCCTTTGTGTGTTTTTCCCCTTTTGATTCACATCCAGATAATCCAGAGTCCTAGTATTTTGCAATACTATAAGTGATGTCCTACTCAATGTCCCCCCATTGCCTCAAAACACTGTTCTTCAACCCATTTGTATTTTTCTGATCATGGTCTGTCACAAGTCACTGAAGATGCAGACATGAATTACCCTCCTTGTACTGTGCCTTGATCAGTGCTATAATCTCCAGTCATGCTGCTTGTAGCCACAGCAAAAGCACCACTCCCCTCCTTGAAGGCTTTTCTTACATACTGAGCTCGGAAGGCAGACGTACTAAACACATGCCAAACAACCAAACCATCCATGTATATAATCATGTCATCTTTCTTGAAATTCTCACTGATCAATGACCACCTCAGACTCTTGGTGACACATCTTCCAACATGCAGTATGACATCCTCAGAAAACCCCAATGTATGACATCATCAACAAACCCCCAAATGTATGACATCATCGGCAAACCCCAGTATGACATCATCAGAAAACCCCAATGTATGACATCATCAACAAACCCCCAAATGTATGACATCCTCAGCAAACCCCAGTATGACATCATCAGCAAACCCCAATGTATGACATCCTCAGCAAACCCCATGTGTGACATCTTCAGCAAATTCCAATGTATGATATACATATTTTTGTATAACTTTTTCAGATTTAAATTACGAAACTATACATATCTATTCTTAGTACACATACACACTGCTGGTTTTGTTAGTCCTGTTGCAGTGGCAAGCTCCCTAAATTTTATAATGGTTTATATCACCTTTGTGCATGCAGATCTTTGCCCTATCAAATGAGACAAAAACCTGCATTTACCTATGCTCATAAACTATCATTCTATTGTCTACATGTAAGACTTATGCTTTCAATACCCTCACTAATGTAGATAGATAAGCTATACACTGATGACAGTTTTTTGTCCCGTAGTTAGGTCTAGGAGTCAGAGTACACTTAAGTGTAAAAAAAGTGCGTATCTCTGCCCCACCCTACCCTATTACTTGCCATATTTTCACATTTTCCTGAATGCAAAACCATAATTGTAACTATTCATCTCAGTTACAAGACTGCGTAGCAACGGATCACAATTTTGCTAACACATCATTCAAGGTTCCTGTTTTTTTAAGCTGACAGCATGGTAAAGGTTAAAACTACTTATGACCTTTTCACTTTCGCATAAATTTTTTTGCTGTATAATGTCTTTTAATATCATTATCTTCTATTCAGTGAGTGCATGTTTGAATAATCAAGTGTTTAAATCTCTAGGCATCTCAAAAATACTTGGCTGTTGCCAAAAATATGAGAAAGTTTGAGGAAACAGTCTTTAGTAAATGGTATGAAACAGTTGAGAAGTGTGTGCCTCAACTGCTGAGACAGTGTATTCTTACAGTATCCACAAGTTCTATTAATGAGCAGGCTTTAGAAATAGAGAGTCAATCTACAACAGTTATAGGTGAGATTTATATTTCTCATTTTAATTTTTTAATGTTATCTTCCTAATTTTTTGTGATGTCATGTGATGTATTCTCTCCAGAATGTTGTCTTCCCAAGGAACTCCCTGAACCCATCTCTGTTTTGGACCATGCAACTTGCATTTTCCAACGACGTGTTCTTCATGTTATTTTTTAATGTCTTTAGTCCATCATCTTCTTGGTCTGCCCATTCTCCTCCTCGCAGGTACTCTGCCCTCCATTATTTGTCTTTCTAAACAGTTGTGTCTCTTTATGTGCCAAACAGGTGTAGTTTTTTTTGCTATTGTGTTTAGTAACCAACACTCTGCCATGTGTTTAGTAACCAACAATCTGCCACGTGTTTAGTGACCAACACTCTGCCATGTGTTTAGTAATCAACACTCTGCCATGTGTTTAGTAACCAACACTCTGCCATGTGTTTAGTAACCAACACTGCCATGTGTTTAGTAACCAACACTCTGCCATGTGTTTAGTAACTAACACTCTGCCATGTGTTTATAGTATCCAAGTTTCTTTTCTTTTTCCCCCATTTGGAGATAAAATTTCCATTTTTTTTGGACACATATTTCACATGAGTTTTCTATATTTTCATAGAAATGTACTCTCCAAAGTTGCAGTATCAAAACTCAAAGAAAAAAAAGGATGCACTTTTAAACAAGAATTCATGACTTGAGATGTGATCCATTAAATGTCCAGGAAATTACTTAACCACTATCTCAGGGAGATGTACAAGATTTTTTTTGCAGTACAAACATAGTTTGTTTTAATGTTATAATAAAACTGCCATATTTTATGTTTTAATGCTATAATCAAACTAGCATATTTTGTTTCAATGTTATCTTAAAACTACCATATTTTATATTTCAATGTTATCTTAAAACTACCATATTTTATGTTTCAATGTTAGTCAAACTACCATATTTTATATTTCAATGTTAGTCAAACTACCATATTTTATATTTCAATGTTATCTTAAAACTACCATATTTTATATTTCAATGTTAGTCAAACTACCATATTTTATATTTCAATGTTATCTTAAAACTACCATATTTTATATTTCAATTTTATAATAATACTACCATAATTTAGTTAAAAGGAGAATAGGAATGGCTAAAAGTAACTTCAATAACATGAGGAATTTATTAATATCTAAAAAAATTACAAAGTTAAAAATGAGAATTATAAAATGCTACATCTATTCCATATTAATGTATGGCTCAGAAACATGTACATTAAATAAACAATTAGAAGACAAAATTGATGCCTTTGAGATGTGGGTATATAGAAGAATAGGGAGAACATCATGGAAAGAGAAGAAAACAAATAAAGAGTTGCTAAAGATATTTAATATGAAGAAAGAACTACTAAGAGAAATAAAGATCAGGAAAATAAAATACTTTGGACACAATAAAAGACATGACACCTTATTGAAGACCTTACTTGAGGGTAAAGTCAAAGGGAAATGAGCAAGAGGTAGGCAGAGATACAAGTGGGAGAGTAACATCACACGATGGACGGGTTACAGTCTGGCAGAGTGCACCACCAAGACAAGAGAGGAGATGTTGGAGATACGTTACAGCCAACCTTCGTTGCGGAGACGGCACTTAATGATGATGACCATAATTTATGTTTCAAGGTTATAATCAGACTACCATATTTTATGTTATAATCTTATAATGTTATAAAGACAATAGACAATGTTATAATCATGTATTCCTGACCGCTAATTTCAGGGCATAAAAATTTGTTGCTACTCAGGAGAATGGAATCACCAACTTTAATATGTAAGTTATTCATAGCTTAACATGGTGCACAGGGCTTCACATTGTTCTCATGTGATTCTCAGGGCTAGCAGATAACCAAGATCCTAAAAGTAGTTTAGTTCCTCATGGTGCACCCTGGGAAACAGAGAGTATCATATCTTATGTGGTAGGCTATATCTGAATAACACTTTTTGGGATCATGTCTGGTGCTACTGAGGCTGAAGATGGAATGAGAATTGATTACAACTAAACAAACAACATTTCTGCTACCCCCTTTACAACCTGCAACACTATTGCAACAAAGTAGTGCAATGCACTCTGACTTGGATAGCTGGAATGCAAAGCCATAACAAGGATTGCTAATATGGATATCTGGTGGATAAGAGAAAATGACATGAAGGTATAGTAACTTCTAGAGTCTATACTAGCCCACCTGGCAACTCGCTAGAGAGTAGCATTGTGTAAGGAAAATTTATTGTGACAATAATGTCTTAAATGTCCAGCAAGAACTGGCTGAAGTGTTGTTTGTGGTCAAGAACACACAAAAGTAAAACAATATATATCCGATAGCAAACATCTCACTGCAACAGAACACACTCAAAGTAGAAGCCTTGCTTTAGGAATTGGATACGTTAACTGAGAGCAGGTATTCCTGAGTATAAAAGAAAGCTTTAAATACAGCTTAAACCAACATAGACTCCGGCCTTAGCTTGAAGTAGTTGTGCCTCGGCAAGAAACTTTAATCCCCCATTTCATAAACAACAAGCAAAGCTCATCATTTACAAAGGAAAAACATCAAACAACATTTAATAAACAACAAGCAAAGCTCATCATTTACAAAGGAAAAACATCAAACAACATTTAATAAACAACAAGCAAAGCTCATCATTACACAAAGGAAAAGCATCAAACATTTCATAAACAAGCAAAGCTCATCATTACACAAAGGAAAAGCATCAAACATTTCATAAACAAGCAAAGCTCATCATTACACAAAGGAAAAGCATCAAACAACATTTCATAAACAACAAGCAAAGCTCATCATTTACAAAGGAAAAGCATCAAACAACATTTAATAAACAACAAGCAAAGCTCATCATTACACAAAGGAAAAGCATCAAACAACATTTCATAAACAACAAGCAAAGCTCATCATTTACAAAGGAAAAACATCAAACAACATTTAATAAACAACAAGCAAAGCTCATCATTACACAAAGGAAAAGCATCAAACATTTCATAAACAAGCAAAGCTCATCATTACACAAAGGAAAAGCATCAAACATTTCATAAACAAGCAAAGCTCATCATTACACAAAGGAAAAGCATCAAACAACATTTCATAAACAACAAGCAAAGCTCATCATTTACAAAGGAAAAGCATCAAACAACATTTCATAAACAAGCAAAGCTCATCATTTACAAAGGAAAAGCATCAAACAACATTTCATAAACAAGCAAAGCTCATCATTACACAAAGGAAAAGCATCAAACAACATTTCATAAACAATGAGCAAAGCTCCTCATTGCACAAAAGAAAAGAATCAAACAAACAAATGTTGGGGAACACATTGTTCAAACTCTCAGACTGGTGCTGTATTAAAACTCAGACTGAATGTGTTGAGAGTGTTGCTAGGAAGCAAGTTCTAGTCTTCAGTGGAGAAGCAACCTAAGACTTGAAAAAACCTCTTGTCATCGAAGAATGTCACATTATGTGCCTGTAAAAACGGAGTTTACAAAATTTCATGATTGTTAACAGTTGTTCTTGTTGAATCTCTACTACATTAATTCTAACATGCACAAACTCATTGATCTGAATAAACATATAGATAACATTTCATTGATCTGAATAAACATATAGATAACATTTCATTGATCTTAATAAACATATAGATAACATTTCATTGATCTGAATAAACATATAGATAATATTTCATTGATCTTAAGAAACATATAGATAACATTTCATTGATCTTAAGAAACATATAGATAACATTTCATTGATCTTAAGAAACATATAGATAACATTTCAATGAAACTTTTGCCTGTGTGACATTTGTGAACTGGAATTTTAGTTCAGGATGCAAAGAATAGGACCACTGTCTTCTTTTAAGGCATTTTGTAGGAGGTGACTAAGAAATGTTGGAGATCTGCTGACAGCCTGTCACCTGTGAAAAAAAATCATCATTGTCACAGATTGTCTTGACTTATTTCCTATGTCTGTCTTCTTTCAAATAATCCCCATGGTTGATAAAGAGATGCAGGCCAGCTTACATTGCACGTTTGTCCTTTTGTGAGAGGCTCCTATGTGGTAGGGAATGCTAGGTGTGCTATCACTGCAGATGGGTCAGTGGATATGACAGAAGAATGATGAACTAGTTGGTCCAGAAATATATGATATATGCTCCTGGCAAGACATAATGATTCTGGGACACTACCACACTGGAATACCTACCTTCAAGGACTAAACATGCATCCATTAATTCAAACACCCCCCCCCCCCCTCCCCCCTCCAATACAGCCAAGATTTGAGACCAAGAACAGTATATTTAGAAAGACAATATACTGCCAAGAGTTATCTGCTCACTACAGGTAAATGATTACTTCATTATCATGACAATGTGGATGAACAGCTACAAGTTCAAGAATACAATCATTTATACAATCCCGTAGTCGTAACCTTCGATAACAATTACCATGTTGTTCCGACAGGCCGACGTTGTGCTTGAACTAGTTACGGGCGCGGCGTGGTTGGGCGGAACAACAAAGAGACCTGTCGCAAGGGCCAGAGTTGCGCCCTGATGTCGACGTCTGTTTCAGCGGCATTAGATTTTAAACATCATCGAGTCGGATGGCTGCTGGAACAGAGGGCGGAGCACTTATGGGAATGCCCCACATGCAGTGAGGCCAGTTTTTAATCAAGAAGTTCAAGAAAGTTTTTAGTGTGTGCTGGGCCAACTAATCACTCTGCTACTAAACTGAATAAAGTATATCATAATTATAAATCAATCCTGCAGGCAAGTAGAAATTGCTTGGTGAACCAGTTTAAGGGGCAAAGGTTGTCCACAGTGGATCCAGTGTTCATCTAAGGGGCAAAGGTTGTCCGCAGTGGTTCCAGTGTTGATTTAAGAGTCAAAGGTTGTCCATAACAGATCTGGTGTTGATCTAAGGGGCAAAGGTGGTTCACAACAGATCCACTGTTGATCTAAGGGGCAAAGGTTGTCCACATCGGATCCAGTGTTGATCTAAGGGTCAAAGGTTATCCACAGTGGGTCCAAAAAAATTGGTTTTAAAGCTTGTAAAAATCATTCAGCCAAACACAATGTTCAGTTATATTTAAGATAACTATTATAGTTAAAAAGTTAGCAGCATGGATATCAGATAATTAGTTCAATGTGTGGATAGGTAGATTACTTGGATATTCTATGATACTTATTTGCTAGTGTTTCATCTGATCTAGTGTCAAACATGATGCCGCAGTACTCCGTCAATATGAAGCCTTTAATACACCAAATTGTCACTGAAACAAAACTGTTACTGTCCATCAAACTCATTGCCCCGGAAGTCGTTAGACAACTTAACGTGAATGTAAGTTGTAATAGCAATAAAAACAACTAAGATTGTTGCAATAGAAATGGTAACAACAGCATCTATCTCTCTATTCATAGGAGCTAACTACATATGTAATATAAGTTGTAATAGCAATAAAAACAGCTAAGATTGTTATAATAGTAACCATTGTTACTATTATAATAGTTTTGATAGAAATAGTAGATTGTTTTAATAGAAATAGTAGCATCTGTCTCTCTATTCTTAGGAGCTAACTGCATGAACAACATTTGCAACTTACATGTTATTATTTGCTCAAAGAATTAAAAGACAATATGAAGCATAAAGAACAGCACAACAATCCACAAATAATGAGCTATATATAAAATTGTATTGTTAAATACAAGTGACAATCCATTTAATATTCTGCTTCTTCAGAATATGTAACATTTTATGTTAGCTTATTTTATTCTTCCATCTTAATGCAGAAATAATTCAGGCAGTTGAAAACTTTTCCTATTTAAGCAGCATAATGACACAGGATGGAGATACCATAAAAGAGATTACTACGAGAATTGCATTGGCATCAAGTGCATTCAACCACCTAACAAACATCTGGAAATCAAACTACAAATTTTTAACTCCAATGTAATATCCATATCGCCCATGTGTTGCCGGAGCCCAAATGGGGAGCAAAGACTAGCAACACTGTTTACCTTCCATGCATGTCATAAGAGGCGACTAAGGAGGTTGTGAGATGGAGTTGGCTGTCCCATACAATATAGCGTCAGTGACTCAAAGCCATGCTGAAGTTGAATGTGTCAGGCTGAAAGGCGCAGATATCGCAGCAATGCTGTAAACCATGACACAGTGCATTCTGTTCTCTGGACTACATCCTGCTAATCTGCAGGAGTTTGAGAATGAACGCAGAAGGAAAAAAAATCCATATTAAAATATTGTTGTGAAAGTTGGAAAATAACAAAAGCACTGGAGAAGAAAAATCGGTACAATACAATAATCAGTGGACAGGTTTTTACGGAACAAATAACTAACATAATTAAACGAAACGAAATTATGATAAAGATGCATATACTGACACATCCAATATTTGACACGTTGCATGATGAGAGCCCCTGACCACTCGACATGCGTGCTGCACACTGAGTGGGAGGTGGATGGCCAGTTCATTGCGTGCAAATCGCTAGATCGGTATTTTAAGTTACGCTTTTTTAAGTTTCTGAGATAGTGCAATAGCATATGAAATTAAAAAGTTGGCATGTTGTCATGTGATTTGTCCACGAATTCTTGTATTGTACTGAAAAATCAATTTAGGGTGTTGAATTGTTGTCCCTAACCAATTAATCCACCACATTCTTGCGTTCAACAATTTCAGTGTAATATTACTGTATACTATAATTCAGGAATTTATATACATAAATCCCGCCGAAGACAGATGTGTCGGGCCATTGGCGCAAATAAAACAGTGACACATAATATTTCCATTCTCAGGACTACATCCTGCTGAAAATTCGGTACGACCATGGTCCTGCTACAAGGGAGATCCAATAAGAGTTTGAGAATGAATGATGAAGAAGAAGAATATACATATAGAAGAGTAATGATTCTTTATATTATGGAGATGTAAAATGATTAATGTTTTGAATTTTTTACACCATCATTGCCCAAAATAGAAAATGTTGACCGTACCGTATCACATACGTCTGATCCCAAATGTGAAATACGTGTAATGCAGGTATTATCTGAATCTATATACACCAAATCACTACTGGTATCACAATGCATATCAACACTTTCTAAATCACTTTTTGCATCAAATAAACTAATGCTAGAATTGTCCGAAAAACTTTCTTCCAAAAGATTATAAAATTTCAATTCAGATAGTCTATGTGTAACAATATTTGTAGGTCTGGGTAAGGATAGTTACATAAAGAAACATCCAGTTATGACATTATACAAAAGTAGAAGTGAGGTTTACAAGCATGTTCAATTATATAATCTCTATTTTTAAATGATCTCTAGAACACTTGAACTAACCAATAAGAGTATTTGAACACCTTAAGGTGTTTTCCACAATACATTATAAGAACACATGAGCCATCAGTCCTTAAGGAGATGTCAGCAAAATGGTGTTAACTTTTGTATTGCTCCTTAAGGAGATTTTTGCAGTCAAGGGGTTAAAATTGCGAAATTTTCTGCAAGAAATCGTGTAAGTGTTAAATCATCAAACGTGACTGAAAAATATTGCTCAAAGGAAAACCTTGCAGGTTAAAAGCTATTACATGTGCTTATGTTTTCTTCTCCAAATAATAGAGTATTGCAAACCTGAGAGAGAACAGATTGATATAACATTGACCATCTCTTTCTCCATCTTAATTTTGTTTTCAGTATTCAAAACTGACTCAATACAAGACACTTTTGTCAGATATGCTGCAATCATACTACAACATTCTGTACTCACTAAGCAACCCAGAGGTAAATCCATTAAGTGTCTCTGTTCTATAATGTAGAGGTAAATCTCCAGCGTTTGGGAACAACTCAGTGAAGTAAATCTCCAGCGTTTGGGAACAACTCAGTGAAGTAAATCTCCAGCATTTGGGAACAACCCAATGAGGTAAATCTCCAGCATTTGGGAACAGCCCAATGAGATAAATCTCCAGCATTTGGTAATAACTCAATGAGGTAAATCTCCAGCATTTGGGAACAGCCCAATGAGATAAATCTCCAACTTTTGGGAACAACTCAATGAGATAAATCTCCAGCGTTTGGTAACAACTCAATGAGATAAATCTCCAGCGTTTGGTAACAACTCAATGAGGCAAATCTCCAGCATTTGGTAATAACTCAATGAGGCAAATCTACAGCGTTTGGTAACAACTCAATGTGGTAAATCTCCAGCGTTTGGTAACAACTCAATGAGGTAAATCTCCAGCATTTGGTAATAACTAAATGAGGCAAATCTACAGCGTTTGGTAACAACTCAATGTGTTGGAAATGCAAGGGCTGGGACAACACATGGTAATGTAAAAAAAAAGTGAATAGGTAAAAGTGTTGCCAATATTTATACACATGGCAAACTAATGAACACACACAGACAGATGGCATATCAAATCTGGGAACAACACACCGTGGCGAAATGAGACAGCTGGAACAACACATGGAAATATAGAGAGATCAAGATCCAAAGAGGGAGGGAGACGGAAGAGCAACAGAATAGTCATACCAAGGGGACATAAGAAGGACTAAAGAGGTAGGTGAGTGACGGAAATTATAACATCTAATAGAAAGAAAAAGATGTGGTGCAAGAAAACGGCAGGGAAAGAGAAGAGCTAGAGGGAAAGAAACGTATGCAATGAAAGTAGGTGGTGAGGGAAAGGATTTTACTGACAAAGTAAAATATTAGATAAAGATGGAAGTAAGGGTACAAAACACAGTTTATAAAGAAAAGATGGAGGGATGAAATTAAGAAATATGGAGTCTTAGAAGTGGCATAAGTAGACATGAGAGCAAATAAGACCATGAAGATGATGTGGGACATCTGATGCCATAACGGTAGGTAAACTGCAATGTAGGGATATACTTTGCCACATATTGAGCAAGAACCAATGTCAGTCAAATATCACAGTAAGCACTATATGTCCCATAAATAACTGTAGAGACAGATGTCAGCACCATTCAAGTGCAGTCCTAAAGTCTAGAAAGGAGCAAATGTACGAAAGAGGGCATAATCTTTATAGGTACTGCTGGGAGTACTTATGCTGACTTGTTTGTTTGTAAGCGCAATAAACACTAAGAAGGACTGACAATGGCAAAAAGAACTGGCGGGTCAGTTGTTCTCAAGCATCTTCATGATAATTAGATTGCTTAGGGAGAGAAAATGAGGTGATAGTAGACAATCATACCTGATTCAGTGCTGTACTTGTTATTCCATGAGAAGTCACAGTCAAGAGGAAACATAATTATGAAATTATAATGATGAAAATTAAAATGAGTAATGAGATACAGAGAAAATTAGCAGCAACCAAAATGAATTCATTATGTGTATGTTATTACTTTCTAATCAATATTTTGTATTTTCACAGATCATTTTGTTGGAGAGCCGCCTCAGCTGCCTTGTTAAGATGTTTAAGGCTCCTCTCAAGAGGATGAATTGGTACTCTCTGTCCATTCCAGATTTTGTCTCCAAGTTCACAATTGTAAGTGGTATTGTCTCCTACTTGACACTTGTAAATGGTGTTGTCTCCTACTTGACACTTGTAAATGGTGTTGTCTCTTCTCTTCTCTTGTAACACTTGGTTCTCATATTTCTTCCAAGATTACTCTTCCTCTTGTAACCTATGGTTCTCATATTTCTTCCAATATTTCTCTTTTCTTGTAACCAACCCATGGATCTCATATTTCTTCCAATATTTCTTTTCCTCTTGTAACACATAGTTCTCATATTTCTTCCAATATTTCTTTTACTCTTGTAACCTATGGTTCTCATATTTCTTCCAATATTTCTTTTACTCGTGTACTTGGTTCTCATATTTCTTCCAATATTTCTCTTCCTCTTGTAACACATGATTCTCATATTTCTTCCAATATTTCTTTTACTCTTGTAACACTTGGTTCTCATATTTTTTCCAATATTTCTTTTACTCTTGTAACACATGGTTCTCATATTTCTTCCAATATTTCTTTTACTCTTGTAACACATGGTTCTCATATTTCTTCCAATATTTCTTTTACTCTTGTAACACTTGGTTCTCATATTTCTTCCAATAATTCTTGGCTATATTAGAGATGTTACGATTTTTAAGTATTTCAACATCTTTAATTTCAACATTAATTTTATGGTGCTATCTCAGCAAATTTTAGCTCAGACTAATTCTTTTGGGTTTAAGTGAGAATGGTAAGGTGGTAGTATTAAACATTTGTGATCATGTTCCTGGATTGCCTTGTCTATATGAAATATATTTTTATACCGTGTCTTTTTACAATTCCATGTAATTCAGGCTTCAGAGATATTTTGTTGAATGAAATGTTTTTTTGGTCATCCAAATATTTATTACATCTTAAGTACTTGATGAAGTAGGAACTTCATCTTATAGTATAATTGATGCATTTCCCATTATCACATGATGGTCTATCCCATAAAGGAAGTGCATAATTCACAATCCAATCTTGAAATATCTTGCCATTCATTAGTTACTGGGACAAAAATTGTATAGTTAGTGCTACATCATTACAAATTCATTAGATTAAGATATTGACATTTCTTGATAATTGTTTTTGTTTCCTATTCTCAACATACAGAGTCTGAATACTTTCAAAAGTGTTGCAGTGTCCATTCACAGAAGTGGTGAACGAATGGAAGAAATTCTTAACGAAGTAGAGAATGTTCATCTCTTTAAGCAGAAGATTCATTTTGGAACCTATGTTTCAAGCTGCAAGGTTTGTTGTGACCTGATTAATTCCTTTAAAATTACAGCAGATTGTCAAAATGGCACTTTAAACTCACTTCTGTCTCAACCTGTATACAATTCACATCTTACTACATCCAAACATTTCTGACATCTTGTTAAACCTCTAAATAAGTAATTTCAAACTCTTAAAAAAAGCTTATTTGAGTCACCAAGCATCATGAGCTGTGAGTGCTGCCTTGGTTACACAAATGAGGAAATCTGTACTTTTGTCAGAGAAAGGCATAGACTGTTAAGAGTTACCTGCACACAGCTAAAGGGATTATTTTATCATCATCATGATCTTACATAGAGCCTACATGATGATAATAGAAATATTATCATCCATAAAAGATGATCATCATTAAGTGCTGTCTCCACAGCGAAGTTTGACTGCAAGAGATCCCCAACATCCTCTTCTCTTGTCTTGGTGGTGCACTCTTTAACTTTATTTCCTTTAATAATTCTTTCTTCATAGGAAGTGCTGTTAAGACCTCTTTCATCATACACAGTGTTGTTAGAACCTCTTTGTTGGTCTATCTATACGCTGTGGCCCTTGTTTTCTTTGTGGTGTCAGAGGTAGAAGAGTTCTCTGGAGATATTCTTCTTGTGTGCTGTTTGTAAGCTTGTTCCTGTGACTTCTTTGATTTCTGTGATCCATCTTTTACATGATCTACCTCTGGCTTTTTTAACCGTTATCTCTATGTGTCATAGCCATTTGTGACATGCTATCTGTTGGTAGCCTGGAAGCGTGTGAAAACCACTTGATCTGATGTCTTTTGATGTGTTTTAATACTGGTATTCTTTTGGTTATCTGTCTGATGTTATCGTTTCTAATTCTTTCCCTTAATGACACTACAAGTATTCTTCGTAGACATGTCATTTCTGCTGTCACTATTTTGTCATTTTGTTGGTAAAAGATACAAAAATACAGAGTAAATATATATTATGTTATCTTACACAGGATAATAAAATAATATATTATATATATCTTACACCATTATATTATATTATATTATATTATATTAATTATATTATATTATATTATATTATATTTATTATATTATATTATATTATATTATATTATATTATATTATATTATATTATATCATATCATATCATATCATATCATATCATATCATATCATATCATATCATATCATATCATATCATATCATATCATATCATATCATATCATATATCATATCATATCATATCATATCATATCATATCATATCATATATCTATATCATATATCATATATCATATCATATCATATTATATTATATATAATAAATATATATTATACTTTATACTATATTATATATATATATATATCTTATGTTATCTTACACCGGCCTGTGTTTTGTGTTACGAAACACAGGCCGGTTTCAGATCGGGCAGAGGAACAAGAGATCACATCCTTAACATGAGATTGATCATAGAAAAGTGTAGGGAATTTTCAACTGACCTGCACATGTGTTTCATAGATTACTTAAAAGCGTTCGACTGCGTCTAACACCAGCAACTATGGGAGATAATGAACAGCATGGGTTTCCCAAGACATCTGATTCATCTAATAGAGGAACTTTACCAAGATCAAAAGGCTGCAGTGAAGTTAGAGGACGATCAGAGTGGTTTGAGGTACAGAGTGGAGTAAGGCAGGGATGCACACTCTCCCCATACCTGTTCAACATCTACGCAGAAAGTATAATGAGAAATGTGAGAGAAGACATACACAACGCTGACTACCACGCTTTAAACATAGGTGGATTCCTAATCCCGGAACTACGCTACGCAGATGACACAGTGCTTCTTTCAAATGATATAAAGGGATTGGAACAACTAATAAAGAACACAAAGAAGTATAGCGAAGCACAAAACTTGTATTTAAACATGCAAAAAAGAAAAATCATGTCAACAGATATAACAACACAACAACCAAAAATTAATAGACAATACCGAGATAGAATGTGTGGATAAATTTGAATACTTAGGAGCAAACATCAATGGTGCAGGAGACTGCATGGCAGAAATAATGAAGAGATTGGCAATGGCATATTGCAAAATAACACGGTTGAAAAACATAGAAAAACAACAAAATTGAAATGAAAGTGCTAATGTTAGGAACTTTTTTTTTTCCAGTTGCAACATACGGCTGTGAAACATGGACCCTAAGTAAAACAGCAGCAAAGAAGATCAACGCCTTCGAGCTGAAATGCTACAGAAAGATACTTAGAATATCATGGAAGGATAAAATCAGAAACTCAGATATTATAAACACATTGAATATTCCAGAGTGTTGGTTACTAAACACAATAACAAAAAGAAAACTACGCCTGTTTGGTCATATAAAGAGACACAACTGTTTAGAAAGACAAATAATGAAGAGAAGAGGAGAAAGGGCAGACCAAGAAGACGATGGACTGACGACATTAAAGATAACATGAATACATTGCTAGAAAATGCAGGCCACATCGCCAAAGACAGAGAGAGGTTCAGAGAGTTCATTGGGAAGACAATGTTCTGGAAGGAATACGTCACATGACACATATCTTACACAGGGTATTAAAATAATATATTCTATATATGTTATCTTACACAGGGTAATAAAATAATATATTATATTTTTGTAAAATTACAGGAGCTGTTTGACTATGCATTCAATCAACGGGAAATGGCTATAGACACAGCAGCAAAGAGCATTGAATCCATAGGAATCCTGATTATCAAGATTGAGACAACACTTGCAACAAGGGATGCTAAGGGGAAACCTCCATGGCAGCAATCATTCTATTCTTACTGGGAGAGAAAAATATTTCATTCAATAACTATGGTACACCAATACACATTTTTCACTGCTTACAGCAATTTTCAAAGATGGGGTTTGTTGGGCTCATGTGTGTGATTTGTGTGAATACTGTATTTAATACATAGTATACATAGAGAGAGAATATATCAAGTGGTTTTGCCACATTATGAGAATGCATCACGAAAAGTTGCCCGTACAAGCATGTAACCAAATGAGATCAGGGTACAAAGCCAGAGGAAGACCACGGAAAAGATGGATAGAAAACGTCAGGGACATCCTGTACAGACACCGTTATAGCACAGCCGAGGCCACACATCTGGCTTTAGAACGCAAGCTCGAGCTCCAATCACCCCTATGCTTAACGGCAAGAGTGGATCACAAACCAACTGGGGAAAGACAATAGACTGTATTTAAACGTCTTGGTCTTCCCTGTGTGATATGCATGGATAACCTGTTTGTGATTTTTAGGCCATTAGGTATGATTTGTGTGAATAATGTATATGTGTAACTTTGATTCCCCGATGTGTTTTGTGGGATTATTGTGTGTTTATTAAGCTTCCAGGTGTAAATGTTGTATGAATAGTGTATTTGGGCTTCTTTGGTTCCCAGTTGTGATTTTTGTGAATATTGTGTTTTATTAGTCTTCTAGGTGTGAATACCATGGACTGCCAGAAAAACTAATTTAGAGGTATTAAAAGAGTAAAATGCGAAACGGACCTTAATCAACAATATAAGAAAAAGGCAATCTTCTTTTTTTGGCCACTTCATGAGACAGGCAGGTTTAGAGAACATAATCACAACAGGCAAGATTGAAGGCACCAGAGACAGAGGGCGACAACGTGAGAAAATATTAGACAGTTTGACAACCTGGCACGGCAAAGAAACAACAACGACTTTGATACATAATACTGTGGACAGAGAGCTGTGGAGAGCCATGACCGCCTACGCCACCTGGCATGGCACCTGATGATGATGATGATGAGGTGTGAATGTTGTGTCACTAGTGTAAATACTTGTTTTTTATAAATAATGTGATTTATAATATATTGTTACATACTTTTTCAGATGGTCATCAAGAACCTGCGATGGTTCATCTACCAACTAAAGCAGGACAGACCCTTCTTTTCTGTTGAGAGCTTGTTGGCTCCACCGGATGTCATCCTTAACCCACAAACCAATGACATCTTCAAGACCGTTGTCTCATCAGCTAGGGATATCTTATCCAAGTGTGTCATAGTTATTATATATATTTTACCCATAGTTATTATATAGATTATAATTTATTTTGTTTGCTGAGGTTTTCCCATATGTGCTTCATCACTCCAACAGAGCAGGATACTACCTGAGCGGAGTATAGCTAACAGAATGTAACATCATAAATGAAATAAAAATCCTCAGGAATCTCATAATAAATTAACGTGTAACAAGAAGTTGTAGTTCAATCTGGAACTTGCAAGATCGCTTGAACTCAAGGCAAATAACTTGGTCCCTCCACCATTGAATACTTCTTCCTTTGGTGAAACACAATGAAATTGATCCTCTGCAAGTTATTTAGATTTAATTAAGTACTAGTTTGAAATATCTGGGAGCAAATATAAAAAGTTCTGGAGATTAAAAGAAGACTTGCAATTGAAACACTCCAATCAACTCAAATGAGAAAGCTGTGGCAAAGTAGTAATCTATCTATCTTTCTATGTTCATTCAGCACCGAACACGGTGCATAGGGCAGAAACCAGAGCTCTCCAGTTTGAGTGATGTGATGCTACTGTGTGTAATTCTTGTATGTTGTTGAGACAGATAGTTTTAAAGTTTATGTGAAACATGTGGCCAACACTTTAGGAATCGAGTCCAGGTTGTGTAGACTGAGACATTGTGTAGGCATGGGAATTGATTCCACACAAAATAAATGTCTATGATCCTTACTTCTTGCTTCCCATAGCTAAAAACCCTCTCAGCACAGTGTAGGGCAATGGCTAATATGGACAGCCAGATGCAAGTCCTATAGTTCACTATATCAAGATTAGTGACTATGTCTCTGGAGAGGTTAGGTTCCTGTAGACAAAAATTATTCTTGTCATGTGTTTAGCCACTCATGTGCCACCTACTGTACCTCTTCATCAGATCTTAAAAAAGAATTTACCCCCAATAACTATTTCATTGTCCAAACAGGTGGCAATTAATTGAGGCTAGGTCTGGTCTGGCAAGAGTGGAAAATGTACTCAAAGTGGAGGCACTCAATGATTTCAGCTGTTTTGTGGGGAGTATGGGGTTGAGATTGTAATGTTGAATAAGGACACTTATTCAGTAGTTCATGATTTTTCTTTTTATTTCATTGCATATTGGTGATTTTAAGAATTCTGTATACTTAACACTGATCCCCCTTGGTATCTAGTGCTTTTTGAAATATTGTCTCATTCAACCTAAAAGAGAGTACTGTTCCTCTTTGATGTATATTAATAGTGACACGTAGAAAAGAAAAAACATCTCAACCTCACACAGATACCTTCTATTGTTGTCAATTCTGTAAAAGAACATTTTGTGCGTGCATTGGACTTGCTAGTCATTTAAAAACGCACTATTAACTTTATTATTTTATTATTTATTGTTATTATTATTATGGTTGAGTTTTTGGTCATCGTCGATCACGACGGACGAACATCATCATCATCATATTAATAGTGGGGTGATCATGTTTTAACTGCATATATGATGTGACATTTTTCATCTGCATGTGCAGGATACACTTGACATCCTTAAGAACAGGTTATAAGATGGGGCCATGGTGTGTAATTTATAGCAGACTTTTAAAGTTTTCATTTTAAGTACATTCATATAATGTTGACAGTTTTCTTTGATACCATATCTCAGTAATTTCCATATACTGTTTCCATTTGTTACAATCAAATTTTTTTCCATAAATATTTTCAGAACTAAAAGGTTTGTGCGATGGTTGCATGGAACTTGTACGGAGGCACCTCCTCAGAAGGTGAAGTTCCTGGATGAACCTTATGTGTTTTCGTACTTCCCTGATGTAGCTAACAACCCAGAGGTTATTGAACTACTGAATGAATGTGAGGAAGTGATATTCAAAGCTTTGCTTAGTATCCAGAAGTGTATGTCAAGATGGAAGAGATACAGATCCCTGTGGCGGACAGACAAGGTATAATATGAGTGAATTAAATCAGATAATTGCGCTTCAATCCACTCACAAAAACATTAATAAGTTATATCCCTTTTATATTTTAAAAGGAGTTGTAACCTCTACCACGTCCAATATGAACTGCGTAACTTTCCTGCTTCACGTCCGATTCTTTTGTGACAATTACATAATATAAAATAACTGACTCATATGTTCATGTCCGAACACACGAAATAGCCTTCCAAAATGCTTCTACGGGATATTTCTAATGTTATTTCATAACCAAACTAACGTGCTCGTAATATATCCTGTGGAAATAAATAAAAATGTTAATATTGTCTGTTAAAATTAAATAAAACATAATCACTAACCTCTTGATCCAAATGTGAGTAGATCTATGAAAAATTCTTCAACACACAACACAATTCTGATTTTTATTTAATGCATATTATATCCTAATGTTGCAGATGTCATTTAATAACGAAACTAATAACGAAATGGCTTCCATTTTAACTAGATTTGTGATGATTGCAAGAGGATAACGGAAAATATGAAAATGCTAGTTTAGTGTTCCCACTTTTCCTGACCAAGAAAAAGTTTAATACAATTTTTTTTTTACTGTGGTTACAAAATTTCTTAGCGACGATAGCAATTATGCTACCACAGCGTTCAGCGGAGTACACCCAGAAGTGTTTTTTTTTTTAGCTGATGGAGTGATAAAGGTTAAAATATTTAGGGTTGAAAAATATTAAACTAAACATAAACCTTTAAAAAATACTTAAATTAAAACATAAAAAGGGAGATAAATAAAATTTGTGCTGTGTGGGTGAATTTAGCATAAGTATCTAATCTGTAGCGCTCTCAAGTCGACAAATTTTGACAAATGTAATCTAGTGATAGAAACCCACTGTCTACATCAAGGTAGTCATTTTAGTCATGGACAACAATCGTCCATATTTATTTCCCATCATGCTCTTATAGTAAGTGTGTGCTGGAGTAACTGTTCCTTAGTTTTCCACAGTGATATATAGCCTATATATATACACACAGTCGTAATTTTTTGATCTTTCACATTTGCAAGCCGAACTGCGTATCTAAGGACATTTGAGGGTGAGGTTATCCAATTCCATAAACTAAAGTGACCAAAAAGAAATGCTGAAAGCAGACCGAAAGGTGCAGATATTGTAACCAAGTTGTAAAATATGGCACATTACATACCATTCTCTGGACTACATCCTGCTGATTAGCAGGAATTTGAGAAATAAATCAGAAGAAAGTCCTTTTTAAAATATTTGAATCTTTATAAATCTATTCCCTGCCGAAGACGGATGTGTCAGGACATTGGCGCAAATAAAATGGTGACACAATGCATTTCCATTCTCTGGACTGCATCCTGCTGAAAATCTAGTAGGATCATAGTCCTGCTACAAGGGAGATTCAGCGGGAGTTTGAGAATGAACGCTGAAGAAGAAGAAATCTAGTCTTGCAAGAATTATCCCCTCAGCTTGGGCTGAAATACCTATAAATAATTGGAATTTTTAAATATTGAAAATATTCTTTTGTTTACCATCACACAACAGGAAGAACAATTAGAGAAATGGCTGGAAAAGCCAAAGAGCTCAATTGACTTTGACTATAGGTTTCAGTACTATTTCAAGTGTATCAATGACATTGCCCAGCAGAACCATGAGAAAGCCATTGGATGCATTTTTCTAAGCACTCAGCCACTAGCTGATGCAGCAATAAGAAATGCTAGACAGTGGATAGCTTTGTTGAATCTCAAGCTTCACAATCAGGCCAAACACAAGTTGTATGCTATAAGTGATGAGTTTTCAGTGAGTACAATAGTCTGTTTATACTTATATTTTTCTGAAAGACAGGGTAACCAACCCTAACATGATGTTCGTCCGTCGTAATCGACGATGACCAAAACTCAACCAAAATAATAATAATAACAAGTAATAAAAGATAAAGTTAATAGAGTATTTTTAAATTACTAACAAGTTCAATGCAAGCACAAAAAGTTCTTCCACACAATTGACATCTGTAGAGGGTGTCTATGGTATGTGGAGAAGTTTTGTCTTTTCTACTTGCCCGCTTCTGTCTTGCAGTATCTTGCCTTGACTCTTTCGCTGCTACTGCTCCAGCTCTGAGACCATAACGCCATTCTGTTCTATCCTAAGTGAGGCTCTCGCAAGAGCATACATCAATTTTAAGATGTTTCAGTGAGGACTTGAGTGTGTCTTTGAAACGCTTTTTCTGTCCACCAAATTTTTGAAGTCCTGTCTTTAATACTCCATAATATATTTGTTTTGGTAGACGCGAGTCCTCCATGCGCACAAGATGACGTGCCCAGCGTGCTTGTGCTTTCATAAAAATGTGTAGATGCTTATTGAGGCTTATTTTTCCAATACCCAGTAGTCTGGTACTTTGTTGTCCCACCAATGGATGTGTAGTAATTTACGTAGGCAGCTAAGATGAAAGTGATTTAGTTTTCTTGCATGCCTAGCATACACTGTCCGCTGTCAACCCTAACGTGATACATATATGAATTCCCATCAATGATAAGTGCAGTGACATAACCAACTTTCACAATTACTTCTCCACCCAAAGATCAAGATGGAAATCAAGACAGATATCTACAATTTTTATACCAACACTGTGCTACCAATGTCAAACATGGTCTTTAACAGCTTCGCAGCAAAGAAAAATCGTCACATGTGAAATAAAGTGTCTGAGTAAAGCTGCAATGGTTGCTAAACTAGATAAAATAGAAAATAAAGAAATTAGGGAAAAGAGTTGGTATAATGTCATGTATTGAACATCTCGAAAGACAGCAAGTAAAATGGGTTAGTCACCTTTTTATGAGAATGAATGACAAGCAAATACCAATAAGAGCATATCTTCTTCTTCTTCATCGTTCTTCAGTCAGATATCAGGTTACAGCCCCAATAGCTTCAATGAATTGTGTGATTCGCTTCAGGTCATCCATGGAACCCCTCAAGTCTGGAAGCAGTGCCGTCTCAGTAGGCCATATTTTCTCCCTCTCTTCTTGGTAGAGTTGACAGGCATGAAGAATGTGTTCTGCAGTCTCTGGGCTCAGTCCACAGTTGCACAGGTCTGTCTCACCAATCTTCAGCTTTCGAAACATGTGACTTCTCAGTCTGTTGTGACCAGTTCGTAGTCTGAAAATGATGGTTTGTTCCTTGCGTGACATTTGGTGGTAGGGATCATTTGGTTCTGCAGTTGGGTGCATTTGCTTCCACTTTTTCTTATATTCTGCTTTTAACATGGTCTTACTTTCATAGTACGTATTATCATTTTCTATTTGTTCCAGTGATCCCCCTTTCCTTGCCAGGAGATCAGCTTTTTCATTTCCAGGTATGCCACAGTGACCTGGGATCCACTGCAGTACTGTTTCTTTGGTGGTACTGCTGAGGTGTAGTAAGCAGGCCGTAAGTTCATTCATGCTCGTGTTCTTTGGATCTTTCAATGTCTGCAATACTGATTTTGCATCCGTTAGAAATACTACATGTCTGTTGTGACTCTGCAAGCAATTCATGAGCATTTTGGCTGCCTCTATTATGGCTTCCATTTCTGCTTTAAAATTTGTGGAATGTTTGCCTGTGGGTATGGATTTCTCTATTTCTTTTCCATCTGGTGTTACTATATATATTCCTGATCCTCCATCTAATACTGCCTCTTTCGCTGATCCATCTATATACATGTGTCCATATATCCTTTGGGTATGCTTTCTGTATGTGATTCTTAGTTGTCTCCTTTAGTACTTGTATAGTAGTTTCTGTTTTTGAAATGATGCTTGGTATATTGTCCATAATTCTTGGGAAGTTTTTCCTGTCCCATGTTGGGTATGTGTTAAAGGTGTTTAGTGGTTTTAGGTTTTGTAGGTCTGTATCTGTGAGTGATTTCTGGAGCTGTTAGCGGAGTGTAGAAAGCTACCTCTTTTGAGTCGCTCTTTTGTAGGTCTGCTTAGTCTTTGGTTCATTTGATGACTCTCCAAACATTTGAACTTTGCATACTGTGTGAGGATTTTTTCATTTCTTCTTTCTTCCATTGATGGCAAACCTGTGCATGTTTCCATTTCTGTGATTGGGGTAGTATTCATACCTCCTGTTATAATTCTGAGATTGCGGTTTTGTATCTTTGAGATCTTTTGAGTGTTACTCTTGGCTGCAGTCCCCCATGCTGACATTCCATATTCCAAAGCTGGTCTTACATAACCTGTATATGCTCTACTTAGAATTTGCACCCCAATCTGTTCCAGCCAATTTTTTAAGGAGTGCTGTCCTCATTGTACCTTTATAAGAGCATATAACAAGAGAGTATTCGAGCATAAAGCCAAAGGTAGATCAAGTAGTGGATAGAAAACATCAAGAAAACCTTGAGCAAACATTGACTTAACGCAACCAATACGACACATCTGGCCTTGGAATGACATCTGAGGCTTCCATCCCTACTCTTAATGGCAAATGTCAATCCTGGCATTCTGTAACCAGGTGATAGTAAGCAAACTCACAATCAACTAGGCTGCCGCGGAATTAGTTTTTGGAAATGTTACCCAATCATTGGTGGCTGTCTTGAAATCACAATAACTTTTTTGTTGTTACAGATATTTAAATAATATTTGCACATATAAATAAAGAATTAAATTCTGCATATATTGGTGTAAGTTTTGTTTGTGTGTGTGTGATACAAGACATGTGAGAAAGTGATAAAGACAGATTTAGACCTATCTAGATCTAGGCCTACCAGCCTTTTGATCGCTCGAAAGCTGTGAAATCTGTTGACTATTATATATTTTACATAATGGAAACCTCATGGTATATTTTAAATAATGTATTTGAAGAACTTACCTCTCAAGTTTTCCACTTTTCAATGCGAATAAATAATGATTTCACTGAATCTACAATGAAAGAAAAGTATATGAAACTCGATTCACTGTCATGTCACTGTGCTGCAATGCGGATGGCTACAGATTGCTCAGATTTCCATTTCATAATCACAAAGCATCGTCTATCGCCATTTTAGCAATAGAAACAGGAAGTTAGATATATTTCTACTTTATTTTGCCAAAACATTCTCTCAAAAAATTACCAATCTCGCTTTTTCCATTTGGATTCTGGTTTAATGCACTGGATGGTGGATTTCGCCTTCTGAAATCAAGATATAACATAATTTGGGATAAATGTATCCTATCGCCCGAATTGTAAACACAGCGTGCTAAAGGTTAAGCTAGTTAAACTTACGCCCCTATTATAAATAGTAAGACATTAAGTTAACAGTAAAAGTTAATAGTCCTAAAGTTAATATTAAGACATTAAACTAGCATAAGACATTATGCTAGTTAAAACTTATTATAAATAGTAAGCATAATCCTATTTGATTGTGAAGGACTATATCAAACTAGAATTAATACAATATGTCCATATATTTGAAACACTATATGGCAGTCTATGAAACCTATGGAAAATTTGATGATTTACAAACTGGCATGGGTTCCTAAGTGTGAAAACTAGCAACAAACTGGCATGGGTTGCTAAGTGTAAAAACTATAGCAACAAACTGGCATGGGTTGCTAAGTGTGAAAGCTATCAACAAACTGGCATGGGTTGCTAAGTGTGAAAGCTATCAACAAACTGGCATGGGTTGCTAAGTGTGAAAACTATCAACAAACTGGCATGGGTTGCTAAGTGTAAAAACTATAGCAACAAACTGGCATGGGTTGCTAAGTGTGAAAGCTATCAACAAACTGGCATGGGTTGCTAAGTGTGAAAGCTATCAACAAACTGGCATGGGTTGCTAAGTGTGAAAACTATCAACAAACTGGCATGGGTTGCTAAGTGTGAAAACTATCAACAAACTGGCATGGGTTGCTAAGTGTGAAAACTATCAACAAACTGGCATGGGTTGCTAAGTGTAAAAACTATAGCAACAAACTGGCATGGGTTGCTAAGTGTGAAAGCTATCAACAAACTGGCATGGGTTGCTAAGTGTGAAAGCTATCAACAAACTGGCATGGGTTGCTAAGTGTGAAAACTATCAACAAACTGGCATGGGTTGCTAAGTGTGAAAACTATCAACAAACTGGCATGGGTTGCTAAGTGTGAAAGCTATCAACAAACTGGCATGGGTTGCTAAGTGTGAAAACTATCAACAAACTGGCATGGGTTGCTAAGTGTGAAAACTATCAACAAACTGGCATGGGTTGCTAAGTGTGAAAGCTATCAACAAACTGGCATGGGTTGCTAAGTGTGAAAACTATCAACAAACTGGCATGGGTTGCTAAGTGTGAAAGCTATCAACAAACTGGCATGGGTTGCTAAGTGTGAAAGCTATCAACAAACTGGCATGGGTTGCTAAGTGTGAAAACTATCAACAAACTGGCATGGGTTGCTAAGTGTGAAAACTATCAACAAACTGGCATGGGTTGCTAAGTGTGAAAACTATCAACAAACTGGCATGGGTTGCTAAGTGTGAAAGCTATCAACAAACTGGCATTGGTTGCTAAGTGTGAAAACTAGCAACAAACTAGCATGGGTTGCTAAGTGTTAAAACTATCAACAAACTGGCATGGGTTGCTAAGTGTGAAAACTATCAACAAACTGGCATGGGTTGCTAAGTGTGGAAGCTAGCAACAAACTGGCATGGGTTGCTAAGTGTGAAAACTAGCAACAAACTGGCATGGGTTGCTAAGTGTGAAAACTATCAACAAACTGGCATGGGTTGCTAAGTGTGAAAACTATCAACAAACTGGCATGGGTTGCTAAGTGTGAAAGCTATCAACAAACTGGCATGGGTTGCTAAGTGTGAAAACTAGCAACAAACTGGCATGGGTTGCTAAGTGTTAAAACTATCAACAAACTGGCATGGGTTGCTAAGTGTGAAAACTATCAACAAACTGGCATGGGTTGCTAAGTGTGGAAGCTAGTAACAAACTGGCATGGGTTGCTAAGTGTGAAAACTAGCAACAAACTGGCATGTGTTGCTAAGTGTGAAAACTATCAACAAACTGGCATGGGTTGCTAAGTGTGAAAGCTAACATATTGGGATAGACGAAGAAAATCATGAGACTTTAATTTTGCCTATAACCAGTGTGTATCATGGGTAGATGGCTGAATTTCTTTGCTAATGTTCTAACCCTTTGATTCACATGAGAACAATGTGCATTTATTAACATCTCAAAAGTATCAGTAATGGCAGTTTTAAGTCTTTAATTTATTTTTCACTGATTATTTAATTCTGGGACAAGATGATGATGATTTAATTTAAACTAGACTTCTTTTCATAGCTGATGAATAATGTATAATTATAATATAATGAAATATTATGAATATCTAACAGGAGAAATCATATGATCTTGAAGACTCCATTGATAACCTTGAAGAATTAAAATCCGTACTTTGGACCATCCAGAATATAAAGGATAATCTACTGATGTGGGAAGGTAGATGGAGAGATATAAAGGAGGAATATAGAACTCTCATTATGTATGGATACCAAGTGAGTGATTTTGTACTTAATCTGAGGAATTTTTTATGTTTAGCCAGTTTGGCTATCATCTTACTTTTGATTCATTTCTATACTCACCTCTGCAATAACATCAGCATCATTTAAAGCAAATATGTTATTTCAGAAGTGAGTATAGAAACAACAACATCTGATACAATACAGTGGAATCCTGTTATAACAACTTGGTCCGGGCCAATGAATGAGAAATAGATGTCTGACAGGCTACAGTGGTGCTTTGATAGTAGATGTCTGACAGGCTACAGTGGTGCTTTGATTCTGATCACTATAGTAGATGTCTGACAGGCTACAGTGGTGCTTTGATAGTAGATGTCTGACAGGCTACAGTGGTGCTTTGATAGTAGATGTCTGACAGGCTACAGTGGTGCTTTGATTCTGATCACTATAATAGATGTCTGACAGGCTACAGTGGTGCTTTGATTCTGATCACTATAATAGATGTCTGACAGGCTACAGTGGTGCTTTGATAGTAGATGTCTGACAGGCTACAGTGGTGCTTTGATAGTAGATGTCTGACAGGCTACAGTGGTGCTTTGATTCTGATCACTATAGTAGATGTCTGACAGGCTACAGTGGTGCTTTGATTCTGATCACTATAGTAGATGTCTGACAGGCTACAGTATTACTTTTGATTCTGATCACTATAGTAGATGTCTGACAGGCTACAGTGGTGCTTTGATAGTAGATGTCTGACAGGCTACAGTGGTGCTTTGATTCTGATCACTATAGTAGATGTCTGACAGGCTACAGTATTACTTTTGATTCTGATCACTATAGTAGATGTCTGACAGGCTACAGTGGTGCTTTGATAGTAGATGTCTGACAGGCTACAGTGGTGCTTTGATTCTGATCACTATAGTAGATGTCTGACAGGCTACAGTGGTGCTTTGATTCTGATCACTATAATAGATGTCTGACAGGCTACAGTATTACTTTTGATTCTGATCACTATAGTAGATGTCTGACAGGCTACAGTGGTGCTTTGATAGTAGATGTCTGACAGGCTACAGTGGTGCTTTGATTCTGATCACTATAGTAGATGTCTGACAGGCTACAGTATTACTTTTGATTCTGATCACTATAGTAGATGTCTGACAGGCTACAGTGGTGCTTTGATAGTAGATGTCTGACAGGCTACAGTGGTGCTTTGATTCTGATCACTATAGTAGATGTCTGACAGGCTACAGTGGTGCTTTGATTCTGATCACTATAGTAGATGTCTGACAGGCTACAGTGGTGCTTTGATTCTGATCACTATAATAGATGTCTGACAGGCTACAGTATTACTTTTGATTCTGATCACTATAGTAGATGTCTGACAGGCTACAGTGGTGCTTTGATAGTAGATGTCTGACAGGCTACAGTGGTGCTTTGATTCTGATCACTATAGTAGATGTCTGACAGGCTACAGTATTACTTTTGATTCTGATCACTATAGTAGATGTCTGACAGGCTACAGTGGTGCTTTGATAGTAGATGTCTGACAGGCTACAGTGGTGCTTTGATTCTGATCACTATAGTAGATGTCTGACAGGCTACAGTGGTGCTTTGATTCTGATCACTATAATAGATGTCTGACAGGCTACAGTAATACTTTTGATTCTGATCACTATAGTAGATGTCTGACAGGCTACAGTGGTGCTTTGATAGTAGATGTCTGACAGGCTACAGTGGTGCTTTGATTCTGATCACTATAGTAGATGTCTGACAGGCTACAGTGGTGCTTTGATTCTGATCACTATAGTAGATGTCTGACAGGCTACAGTGGTGCTTTGATTCTGATCACTATAGTAGATGTCTGACAGGCTACAGTATTACTTTTGATTCTGATCACTATAATAGATGTCTGACAGGCTACAATATTACTTTTGATTCTGATCACTATAGTAGATGTCTGACAGGCTACAGTGGTGCTTTGATAGTAGATGTCTGACAGGCTACAGTGGTGCTTTGATTCTGATCACTATAGTAGATGTCTGACAGGCTACAGTGGTGCTTTGATTCTGATCACTATAATAGATGTCTGACAGGCTACAGTATTACTTTTGATTCTGATCACTATAGTAGATGTCTGACAGGCTACAGTGGTGCTTTGATAGTAGATGTCTGACAGGCTACAGTGGTGCTTTGATTCTGATCACTATAGTAGATGTCTGACAGGCTACAGTGGTGCTTTGATAGTAGATGTCTGACAGGCTACAGTGGTGCTTTGATTCTGATCACTATAGTAGATGTCTGACAGGCTACAGTATTACTTTTGATTCTGATCACTATAGTAGATGTCTGACAGGCTACAGTATTACTTTTGATTCTGATCACTATAGTAGATGTCTGACAGGCTACAGTATTACTTTTGATTCTGATCACTATAGTAGATGTCTGACAGGCTACAGTATTACTTTTGATTCTGATCACTATAGTAGATGTCTGACAGGCTACAGTATTACTTTTGATTCTGATCACTATAGTAGATGTCTGACAGGCTACAGTATTACTTTTGATTCTGATCACTATAGTAGATGTCTGACAGGCTACAGTGGTGCTTTGATTCTGATCACTATAGTAGATGTCTGACAGGCTACAGTGGTGCTTTGATTCTGATCACTATAGTAGATGTCTGGCAGGTATACTTTAAAAAAAAACATATTTACATTTTGATAATTTCAAGTTTAATTTTCATTTATAGTTCTGGTAGTCAATTTCAGTTTTCTATGATGTGGTCATTCTAGCTGTTTATAGGCAGTAGTTTTATTAGGTGGATCATTTGCTGTTACTGCTGTGTTTTAATTTATTACATTCATATGTGCCAGCATTTGAATAATTTTGGAATTTTTGTCTTAGGTACCAGAAGAAGAGCTAAATCTGCAGGAAGAACTTCCAGAGATCTATGAACGTCTGCTTCTGAAGGCCAAGAACCGTGACTGCCGTCTCTTAGCAGTAAAGCACAAATTTAGTGCAGTAAGTGAATTTTGTCTTATTCTTATAAGTAGCAATAACTAAAGATAACAGTTTATATTTTTCTATTCCTCACTTCTTCTAAGAAATATTTACCATCAAAATGCAGTAGTAATATCAATATTGCAAAATTCAATAATAAAGTGGATATAGTCAAGTATCTTGTGGTAAATACTAAATAATGTATAAAGGTTACTATAAAATCCTGTCAATCTTAAAATAACTAGCAATAAACCAAAGAACAAGGACTATTTTTCACATTGCTGTCCAACAGGGATCTATCTCAAGAAACACATACCAATAAAAAAAAAAACACACACAAAACCATAAAAATATTTAAAACTAGGATGACTTGAACATGTTTTTCTTGAACAAGTATCTTGGCACCATTTTATACATCAGATGGCTGGTACCATTCAGATAAAGAACAGGATAGCACAAGCCAAATCAGCATTTCAAAAAATGAGAAACATTCTATGCTACGTAGTACTATCAATGCATATGCAAATTTGAGTGCTAGGCTGTTTTATACCGAAACATTTAGATGGTTAAAAAAGAGAGTTCAAAGTGGGTTGGAGGCAACAGAGATGTGGTATTTGAGAAGAATTATAAACATTCCATGGACAGCTAAGAAAACTAATGTAGAAGTTCTCAGAGAAGCTAGAGTAAAAAAGACAAATTATAGCAAATGTTAGAAGCAGACAGTCAAGATTTTGAGAACGTGATGAGAAAAGCACACTTGAACATTTAGTAACCACTGGAAAAATCAAGGAGAAAAGAGACAGGAAGAAGACAGAGTTGCTGATGGATAGGCTATCACTGTGGTATGAAAGAATGTCAGCAAATGAACTTATTTCATAACACAAGAGACAGAGAGTTGTGGAGAAACACTATCACATAGGCCAGTCTGCATGGAACTTGATTGATTCCTGACTGATTTCTGACTTGAATTGCAGTTGAAAAATATTATATTTACATTTATTAATGTAATGTTGGTACTGTTATTTCTTCATCACATCAATATCAATTGTAGATTATGTGGTTATTTCTTCATCACATGAATATCAATTGTAGATTATGTGGTTATTTCTTCATCACATGAATACCAATTGTAGATTATGTAGTTATTTATCACTTGAATACCAATTGTAGATTATGTGGTTATTTCTTCATCACATGAATACCAATTGTAGATTATGTAGTTATTTATCACATGAATACCAATTGTAGATTATGTGGTTATTTCTTCATCACATGAATATCAATTGTAGATTATGTGGTTATTTATCACATGAATACCAATTGTAGATTATGTGGTTATTTCACATGAATATCAATTGTAGATTATGTGGTTATTTCATCACATGAATACCAATTGTAGATTATGTGGTTATTTCATCACATGAATATCAATTGTAGATTATGTGGTTATTTCTTCATCACATGAATATCAGTTGTAGATTATGTGGTTTTCCAGTCACAACTGCTACTTTATTAGCATTAGCATGAAAAGGATATTTGTTAGGCTGTTGTTGCTGTGCATTTCAGCCCAGCACATCTGTTTTCAGCATCACATTTTTGCAACATTGTTTATCTTCTCTCTGATGATAAGGCTTCACTTAGCCAGGTGCAAGGATGTAACCGGTTATCTTGAACAACAAGTTTTAAGTGGAGTAAGGCTTTGGTTGACTGGATATCTGACCCTGATTGTTTCGTACAGCCATAATTCACATCTTGAACATTAATTGTAAAGTTGTTCTTTCATTCACATTTCATCCATTCATTTGAACATCAGTTGTGGAGTTCTATTTATTATTCTTAACTTCAATATAATTTTTACGTGTATTGACAATTATGGTGACCTTGATGCTGCAAGTGACCTATTACACACTTAATTTTATTTGCAGGATCATCTACTCTTAAATTTCCTTATCTTGAACAGTTCAATAAATTATTGAATTCAAATTTTTTTGTTTGCACTGGAAAATCAATGATAGTAAGACATATTGTTTTAGTTTATTTACAAATATGCAGAAACTTGAACTTTGATTAGTGTTCACATTGTTAGTGAATGAATCTTCAGATAAGATGTTTCAAACCAAATAACCTGGATGTGTCAGGTCAGTTGAGCAAATAAAATGTCAGCAAATCTCTGCTTTCTTAAACACATTCTGGTGGAAATCTACGAGCAAGACTTTCTATCCTAGAAGTATAAACGGCAGATTTGCCATGATAGGAGAATTATCATTTCTGATACTAGAACTATTGAAACTGCATATGATATGAGAAAATTACGTAGTCATTACAACTCTTGTTAAGGAGTGCAGGAAGGAAAATTTGGCTGTCTGACTAGGCAGCACACATTTGCTGTCACCACAGCATGCAAGTGGTATGTTTTTAATTTACCCTCAATCAGAAAAAGTAACCCAGTCCTTACCAGGAGTCGAATCCTGAACCTCATGGTTGTGAGATCAACGCTCTAATCTCTTGGACGTTCCCCACACATAGAATTGAGTGAAACTGTAAATTATTCTTGTGCAGATCACAGAACAGCAGGTCACTGCTTTCAAGGATGAGTGTGAGTTGTTCTACCTCAGATTCATGGAGGAAGGACCTGGTTCAGTTGGAGATGATCTGAACAAAGGTAAAACTTTCTCTGTTGTCATTACATACATGCAAGCATATACAGATACAGTGATATACAGATACAGTGACATACAGATACAGCGACATACAGATAAAGTGACATACAGATACAGTGACATGCAGATACAGTGACATGTACATTCAGTGACACATAACAGACATAAATAATTGACCACTGTTAAGAAATAAGTGGCAAGTGCAAAACATAGTACAAGCAGGATTCCTTTATTTTCTTTTATAATCTTATTAACTCTTAACAGGTATAGACCTCTGAGCATTATACATAAGACTGCAAGTATAGTCTCAAGATTATACATAAGATTGCAAGTATAGTCTCAAGATTATACATAAGACTGCAAGTATAGTCTCAAGATTGATGCTGCTGACATTGAATATACAGTGTTATTTATATGTTATATATCATTTTAATCTGAAGATATTGGGCGTTTATTATATGTTGATGTGCAGTCCTATAGTTGAATGATGTGTTGAAAAAGGCAATCTTCATTTTTTTGGCCGTGTTATGAGACAAGGAGGTTTGGAGAACATAGTCACAACAGGCAAGATTTAAGGCAACAGAGACAAGAGGGCGACAACGTGAACAAATATTAGACAATTTAACAACAGCAATCTTGAGACAATACTGGAGATAGAGAGCTGTGGAGAGCCATAATCATCTACGCAAGCTGGCATCTAATGAATGAATGATGTTTTGAAGGTTAATAATTTAATTACTGTAAGCATTTCACAAGAACAACTGCAAAAATACAAAATTCTCAATCACAAAGAAGGAAAAAAAAACTACATTATTTCATTTATCTTCAAATAAATTTCATTATCAAAAGCCATACATAAAATATTAAAACAATAATCAGTATTGTCCAAACTGTGTGACAGAATTATGATCATTTTCCTGAATCATGTAAATTCCAAATTCTAATACTGTTAAAGACAAAAAACACTGGCTATAGGAGCTGCTGCTCATTCCCATCTCTTTGTCATCTACTGTTCCCTTTCACTCACTTATTCAATGATTTCTTATTGTCTTTCATTTCGTAGAAAGTGAATTCTATGTACAATTATTGTTCTACAAATTCTTCTTGCTTTCATAGGATAATCTGTCTGATAACTGGTTGTGTCAACCATGGTCTTTAACAACCTCGCAGCAGAGAAAAATCATCACATGTAAGATGAAGTGTTTGAGGAAAACTGCCATGGTCACCAAACTGGACAAGATAAAATACTAGATAATAAGAAATAACGATTTCAGAAGAATAGGAATAATGCCTTGTATTGAATATATAGAATGTCAGCAGATAAAGTAGTTGTGTCACCTTGTGAGAATGAAGGTTGAATACCACTGCGAGCTTATAAACAAACTATCATCTGGATACAGAGCCACGGGTAGATCAAGAAAGAGATGGATAGATAACATCATGATAACCCTCCACAGAAACAGACTCTGTTCAACTCGGGCCTTGAATAGAAACTCACGCCGAAGACGGATGTGTCGGGCCATTGGCGCAAATAAAACGGCGACACAACGCATTTCCATTCTCTGGACTATATCCCGCTGGAAATCTAATAGGGCCATTGTCCTACTGCAATAGAGATCCAGTAGGAGTTTGAGAATGAACGCTGAAGAAGAAGAAGAACAGAAACTTATAGCTCTCACCCATACACTTAACGGCAAGCATGGATGCTATCAACCAGCTTCCACCTGGGGAAAGACAATAGACAATAGATAACTGGCTTAAAATGTATGCAGTACAAGTGGTAACCAATATCGATTAAATTGGAAAAAAGTATCATGACCATATAATAGACTAATCCAAACTTAAAACTCTTAGAGTCTGCTTACCAAGTTAGGGGAACATCAAAATTATACTAATAGTTTGTCTTATGATTTTATATCAGTGTAATCTCAGGTCACAGGTCCATTAAAGATGACGGAAGTAAACAAAAGGTGAAAAATCATGACCCGAATGTTTTGTTGTTCGGACGTGGCTTCGAACCTGGCACGCTATAACCCGGTGACAGTAAGCAAACTCACTATCAACCAGGCTGCCGTACTCCTTAAATTTCTTGAGTTAAATACCTCAATCTAATACTGTTGGTCTTAGTTTCAAGACTGCATAGCAATGGGACACAATTTCAGGACCACTTAATTCAGGGACAAGCAAAGTTTGTCAGTGATGGTGTGTTAAAGGTTAAGGAAGAATAACACACAAGAGAATTAACAACGTGATCATGTAGTGTTAAAATATAGCAGACAAACCTCTAAAACTTCTCACTTTTACACAATTATCTTCTCTAAGAGAATTTTTACGTAATAGTTAACAGGAAGAACCATCTGAATTGTAAGTAACAAGTAAATTTGTAAGACTTGAAAACATGTCATAGAAAAACAAATGGCATGCTGGTTTGAACAGTTACATCTACTTCCACCTACACTTTGAAGATACCACCAAAATAGAGAGAAATGGCATAATGTAGCTATTGTTGGTCAAAATGATTATGAGGGCTTCTATGCATTTATGGAGACATGCAAGTTCATAATTGATTTGGAGGATGCTTAAAACAAGGTCAATGCATCTCATGCTAATTCTGGTTGTTGGAACTTAACATATGCTTATATCTTTTCCTTGTCAACTGGATTTCTTCAGCCTTGTTTCAGAAGTAGGTAGTACTGAGGTGCCGAAATTGGATATCTGATCTGAATAATAATAGGCTTAGATTTTTGTTTTGTTTGTGTGTGTATTTTGATTAGATAGTCTTTTGTTTGAAATGTTGATTGTATTTGTGTTCATTTGCAAAACTTATTGTGTAAAACTATTTTCTTTTCAATTGGTGGTTGTTTGGTTGCTGATCCAATGGTCCATGGGCTCATGCTCTTTGATTCCATATCATTTTGTGGTATATGCATCTGTTTGTGAGCTTTTTTTTTGCTCCATGTAATGTATTCCATTTATCTGGCTCTGGAAGACGAAGCGTTTTTCTGACGTCATCCAGTGTTGGACATTCAAATAGGTGGTCAATAGTTTCATAGGAATGTGTTCACAGCCGACACACTGGAGGATTGTGGTTGTATTCTGTTCATTGTTGAGTTGTACATGTGTGCGATGTTGGAAAATGATGCTCTGGTTATTCCTTCCCAGGAGGTTGATGCTGTCTTTAGGATTTGGGCTGGTCATGCAGTTATAGATGTCCATCCCAGTGTTTTCCATAGCCCATCTGTTCATCCAATTCTCTTTGTTCACAGATTTTAACATCATTTTATCTGTGTGTGTGATCGTTTGTGTAGCTGGCTGTTCTTGTTGCACCCCCTTCTTGGCTAGTCTGTCTTGTCATTGCCAGATGTGTTTGAGTGACCAGGAATCTACTGCATAACAATGCTGGCTTCATAAGTTGTTAGCAGCTAGTTGGCATGGTGATATATTTCCACCAGCTCAGGTTTACAATGTCCATCACATTCTAGTGGTGAAAGAGCTAACATAGTGTATGTAAAAATCACAAAGTTTTGTGCTTTTAATGGAAAGGCATCACCGTTGGCGTAGATCCACTAATAAGCTCCACTAATAAGTCATAGGGATTAGTTCTGCACTGTTAAGAAATTCTACAATTGTCTCTGAACATTTTGTCAGGAGTGCACTGTTGTATTATTTTCAATAGTTCATTTAAACACATTTTAAACTGTTTGTATCATCAGAACTGATTATAGTTTTTTTTCTAATTGAAATTTTCATAACAATGTTCTAGGGAGTATGCTGATGAGCAAATTCACAGAAGAGTGTGAGGAACTTGAAGAACGACGACTTGATCTATCCCTCGCTGAGAAGCTCTTGGAGTTGCCAATAACAGTTCATGAGCGTCTGCTGGATGTAAAGAAACAGCTTAGTGGTCTCTCCCAAATTTATGCCCTTTATAGAGAACAGAATGTAAGTCATTTAAGGAACTCTGTATTGCCTGAATCATTTAGTGCATGTAGTGTTTGTTTTTTTGTTTGAGAACCCCAGGAATTGCGAACAATTAGCTCTTATTTCCTATGTTCAATACGCATGTGGTTGCGTCTGTGGGTCTCACCAATGGCCCACTAGACGAACTAACCATGCAATAGAAAACCTTAGTAGATGACATGCCGTTATATTGAGGTTATCTTCTTATAGAAGCTTCAAGGCACATCATCTATACAATTATGCTCCTTGTGCTGTTATTTTGTTGTTGAATTGTGTTTCATGTTTAATTGAATATATGTATGCACCCTCTGTGGTTGGGAGGGAGCCAGAGATGTACTGTGCAGCACTGGGGAGAAGGAAACTGACAGCACTGTTTTTTCCTATGACTGGGACCCAAAATAGAGGCACAGTGACTCAGGACGTGACAATCCTTTTGACTTGAACATTTGGTTGCATGCCTAGAGCAATAGAGAAGTTTAGCATAACCAGTAGTCATTTGGTGTTGGGGAATGAGCACAGTGAACCCTATCTTGGCTACAGTGGCTCGGAGCAGTGCATAGGTGTAAACCTACCTTCCTGGAGGTGTGATAGTTATTTTCTGGCTCTGTCCCGTGGTGGGCCAAAAATCCACAGACTTCCCAGCAATATAATGCTATTTAATGGCATTGGGTCAAAGGGCATGAGCCCATGGACCGCTCGATCAGCAACCAACCAACCTATGTTCAATGGGGTTGTTTTTCTGAGCTTTTTTTCATACCCAGGAGACTTCAGCTTTCAGCTTAGTGCAATGCCTATTGAAGGAGCCTTCTACTCAGAGGGATTCTATAATTGTATAGATCATATGCTACAAAGTTCCCATAAGAGAGCCTCAATATAACGGCATGTCATCTACTAAGGTTTTCTGTTGCATTGGTGGTTTGTCTAATAGACCATTGGTGAGACCCACACGTGCAATCGCGTGCGTGGTGCAAGTAGTGAACAAGGACAATTTTCTCAGATTTGATATAACATGCATAAGTGTCACTGTCAGCTCCGTCCCTAAATCTTGTAAAATTTTCCCACCTAATAGGAGATTTTATCGAGCATTACAATCAGATAGGGTCACACTAGTCAAGATCTTGTAAAACTTCCCCACCTAATGGGAGATTTATTCAAATATCACAGTCACATAGTCAGATAGGCTCACGTCAGTTGCCATGTGATTTAACTATTATTAGTTTTATGGACAATTTTAAGTCTTATTTGTGTGGCAATTGTACATCTTCTTGTAATTTTTACTGCATAGTTTGAGTTGTTGAGATTGATCAACTCCAACTTTTTTGGGGGCGATTGTTAATCTTCCTTAAATGTATGCCACACAGTTGTTTGACCTGTTGCAATTCATCAAATTCCAACTTTTTTTGAGACAATTGTAAGTCGTCTTTTGATTTATGCTACACAGTCGCTTGAATTGTTGGGATTGATTAAGCTCCAAATTTTTGTTGTTAAATTATAATTTGTTTTTGATATGAAACGAATGCTTTTTGACTCAATTCATATTTTAATTTGCTCTGTGTATTGTCTAGGTTGCCACAACAAAATGGGCAGAGACTCTCTGGGTAGACCTTGACATTGATGTTCTCAACCGTGGTATTGATGACTACTTAAAACAACTGAGGAAGATGTCTAAGAATGTTAGAAAACTGCAAGCTGCAGTCTCACTCGACCAACAAATGAAGCAGTTTAAGTGAGTAAATTCTGTAGAAAAGCAGAAGGAAATAGCTTGTTATAAGAATATTCAAATAATTTTCAGTGTGAGTCAGGACCAGCTGCAGTCTCACTCAACCAACAAATGAAGCAGTTTATCCTTTAGCAAGCCAGATTAAAAAATACGAAACGTATCCCTGCCACCGGATTCTTTTTTGAAAATTTGCGTTATTGATGGTGACTGTTTTGAAAATGTGATAATTTTTTGGTTGTTAGAGATATTTAAATAATATTTGCACATATAAATAAAGAATTGAATTATGCATATATTGGTGTAATTTATGTACGTGTGTGTGTGATACCAGACGTATGAGAAAGTGGTAAAGACGATTTTCACAAAAAAACATATTTTATAACAAATAAAGAGGAAAAAGATAAATAAAAAAATAACTTACCTTAGTTATCGAATTCCTTGGCATCACTGAAAACTAAATCACGCAAATCTGTTGTATTTATGTTCTTTCACTGCGAAATTATCAAAATATAGCCGGGGGAACTGTATAAAACATGTAGATTTGCAGTAAAATCGTTCTTTGAGCTTAGGTCTAGAGTCATTTTTGGTGCCACTTCAACATATTCGATATCAAACGTCTACAAGTCTCCAAACCAACGCTGCATTCTGTATATTCACTGCTGTGAAACTAAATAACTCAATAATTCATGATTCAAGCCACGATTCAATGTTATTTTATTCAAAATACGATGAAAGAAAGGTCTATAAAACCGGTCCACCATCATGGCATCGTACCGGTGTGCAGATGTGGTCAGATTAATTGCTATAAAATTTGTATCTTCTGGATAGCCATTGTTACAACGATCATGTCGGACATAGGAATGAACCGGCTTCAATAGCGCATGTTTCCGAGTAACCAATCATGCTGTGAGGCGTCTATTATAACGATATCTCATTGGATGGAGTATATCGCAAACGGCGCTAGTCGCCATTTTGTTTTTCGGCGACCGGTGTTAATATATGCGCGGTGAAGGTTAAGTGAGTTAATTCTGTAGAAAAGCAGAAGTAAATAGCTTGTTATAAGAATATTCAAATAATTTTCAGTGTGAGTCAGGACAAAGACAGGTGGTTGAGAGTTTAGTTCTTATGAGTTCCTCCCCCTTGTTTGCTGTTGGGTTATGTTTTCTTTCAAATAACATAGATAGCAGACATGACATTTTGGCTGACATTTAGGAAGTTGGATTATTCCTTGTAAATTTCCTTTTTCTTGACATTGTGTTGAATGATCTTCAGCTTAGTGAATAAGTTCTGCCACGTTTTGAGATTGATCTATTCAGTGCAAGTTTCCCTTACTTTACGCCCAACAGAGCTTTAAGATGATGATAACAGAACCCAGAGAAAGTAGAGTTTGTCACTTTTGTTTCCAGCAGCATGATGCTACTGATTTAATTAACTCATTTGGGACCAATCCACAATATGACTGCTCAATATTAAAGCTCTACATGACCAATTGTCAGATTATGTTTTTTAAAATTTTTGATCGATCATATATTGATCAACTATATTTCATTTTGGCCAGTACTAGTTTTTATGTTAGCCTCAAAACATCCTAGAAAAGTTCACTTCCGATATTAATATCTTTTAACGAAGCGCATGTTTTAAAAAAATTATTTTTGTAAACTCAAAGTTGTGTTATTTATTTTGGAAAAAAATGCAACTCTCACCCCTTCCAGATACAGTGCAGAACTAGATGCTTTCTAGTTCAAATAACTAAAGTTAATATTAATAGTGTCTGACTTTCTTGCATATTTCTTCTACAGGGATGCATTACCTTTAATAATGGACCTTAAGTCTGACTCTCTGAGAGAGCGTCACTGGAAAGAGTTGATGGTCAAAACTGGACAAGAGTTTGATATGAATCCCAAAACCTTCACACTGGCAGGAATATTCAACATGAAATTATATCGTTTCACAAATGAGATCATGGATATTGTTACTGCTGCTACTAAAGAAATGAGTATTGAAAAAGTAAGTGTCAAATGATAATTTTGGTCATGTATCAAATATAGTTTCTGCCTCTTTGGCAGAAGAGCTAGTGAACTAGTTACACAGTTTTAATTTGTCAGAATTTATGCATTTAAATGAATGTCCTCTAATTTTTTTTAACGATTCTGACAGAAATGGTTAAAAAAATTGTGTTTGTTGCACACCCATCAAAAGAACAACAAATAAATAGTACATCTAAATATATTTAAATTATAATATAATATATATATATTAAATATAAATGGACAGAGGATGCGGTTATCAAAATTCCTTTTTGAAATGTCTGAATTTTAATCCTTAAAAATTATTTATGAAAATAAAATATGATATATAAAAATACAAATAAAAAATTATTTCTGACATGAAATTTGAACTTACTATATTTCTGAATCAACAACTTCCACTCAAACTTTAACAATAGATAATCCAATTATGAACACAACCAAACTTTTGAATCAATACTCAAACTTTAGCTGATCCGGCGGTCCATGGGCTCATGCCCTTTGACCCATTGGTTGGTTGGTTGGTTGCTGATCCAACGGTCCATGCCTCTTCTTCTTCAGTGTTCATTCTCAAACTCCCGCTGGATATCTCTTGTAGCAGGACAATGACCATACTAGATTTCCAGCAGGATGTAGTCCAGAGAATGGAAATGCGTTTTGTCGCCGTTTTATTTGCGCTAATGACCTGGCACATCTGTCTTCGGCGGAGGTCCATGACTCAAACTGTAACAATAGATAATCCGATTATGAACACACACAATGTTTACAATTTAGGCATAGTGCTTTATTTATGTTTTGTGTTAAAAAAATATCAGATTTCGTTGTCTTGAATACTCAATGTAAAATAGTGTTAAAATGTCATAGAAAATGGTGTTCTCTAATCACATTTGGCAAGTTTAAAACTTAGAAATCATCAAACTGGTTTTAAAGTATGTTGCCACTAATTGCAAGGTTGAATTCAAATAATGAATATGATTAATCTAAATAAAATTGTTATACTGACACGATACACAAGTGCGCTAAAAATTTATATTTAGAAAAATATAAAGAGAAAAAATAACATTACATATTACAAGACTAAATATTATCAATAACTTACAAAATTGACATTGTAACAGATCAAAATAATACTAGATGTAATGTTTAAATATTATACTTTTGATTGGAGATGTAATGTTTAAATATTATACTTTTGATTGGAGATGTAATGTTTAAATATTATACTTTTGATTGGAGATGTAATGTTTAAATATTATACTTTTGATTGGAGATGTAATGTTTAAATATTATACTTTTGATTGGAGATGTAATGTTTAAATATTATACTTTTGATTGGAGATGTAATGTTTAAATATTATACTTTTGATTGGAACCATCGTTAATGTTCATATAAATACTGAAAATGTTAAAACAAAACACCAAAAGTGAACATCGATTAAAAGACAATCCATAAAAAGAGAAGGTTCCATTATATTAAATAAAAGACGTTCTGTAGCGAATAAGTTACACAAAAATTAGAAATTTGTATATCTTATAGTGTGGATCTCTCTTTCAACCATTGATGGCGCCCGAAAGGGGAGCAAAGAATAGCAACACTGTTTACCTTCCACGCATGTAGTAAAAGGCGACTAAGGAGGTTATGGGAAGGAGTTGGCTGCCCCATCCCGTATAGGGTCAGTGACCCAAAGCCATGCTGAAGTCGGATGTGTCAGGCCGAAAGGCACAGATATCGCAGCAATGCTGTAAACCATGACACAACGCATTCCGTTCTCCGAACTACATCCTGCTAATCTGCAGGAGTTTGAGAACGAACGAAGAAGAAGAAGAAGAACCATTGATGTCCTATAATTTGGTTATATTCAAGAGTATTACCATCAACAATATTAGGTCAAGTACAGATGTTTGTGACCATGTTGTAACCGTGACGTTTTTGACTAAAACTGCGTTGTATCCAAATTAGCTCATGTTTCAAGAATAAGATAGGTCAAGCATTCACAGTTTATTGGCATTACAATTAGACTATAATATCACAATCAATGATGACAGTCTCAGTCAGGTGTTGCCACTCTCTGGTATTTGCGAGGTGACTAAAAAAGTCAAATTATGATATAAAATCCCTGATTACATCTTAAACACAGTCTGAGTTGGACATCTTCGTGTTTTAAAAAATTTTTTTTTATTGTGTCCTTGTGATGAGAATTATAAAATGCTACATCTATTCCATATTAATGTATGGCTCAGAAACATGGACACTAAATAAACAATTAGAAGACAAAATCGATGCCTTTGATATGTGGGTATATAGAAGAATAGGGAGAACATCATGGAAAAAGAAGAAAACAAATAAAGTGGTGCTAAAGACACTTAATATGAAGAAAGAACTACTAAGAGAAATAAAGATCAGGCAAATAAAATACTTTGGACACATTAAAAGACATGACACCCTATTGAATACCTTACTTGAGGGTAAAGTCAAAGGGAAGCGAGCAAGAGGTAGGCAGAGATACAAGTGGGAGAGTAACATTACACGATGGGCAGGTTACAGTCTAGCAGAGTGCACCACCAAGACAAGAGACAGGAGATGTTGGAGATACGTTGCAGCCAACCTTCGTTGCGGAGACGGCACTTGATGATGATGATGATGATCAGCACATTTGCTCAGTACCTCTGATAGTTCTCAGTGATGTGAGTACTTTTGCTGGTGCTAAATTGGACAATTTTGAGGGGCACATTTTAACCTTGTATAAGACGGTATAATTATTTCATTTGAATTATTCTATTAGAAAGATGTGAATTATTTGGTTAAAAAGATGTGAATTATTATGTTAGAAAAGCTTGTTATTTTGTTAGAAAAACATGTTTAATTTTGTTAGAAAATTTGAATATTTATTAGAAAGATTTTAATTATTGTTAATAAATATTTTCATAATTTTGACAACCCTTGTTCTCATCTTTACAGGGAATAGCAGACGTAGAGGAGACTTGGAAAAAAGCCAAGTTTATTATCAATGCTTACATTAAGGGTAACAGGAAGTCCCATATTCTAGGACCTGTAGATGAAATCCTTCAATGTCTTGATGACACCGGTGTTAACCTTCAAAATATGTCAGCCTCTAGATATATCGGGCCATTCCTTTCAGTTGTCCAAGGTTGGGAGAAAGTACTCGCAAAGATCTCAGAAGTTCTAGATGCAAGTATTTGGTGCTTATAAAATACTAAATATCAGCTTAGGATTTACAGTACTAATTCTTAAGATAACATGGACTTGAAAATGTGTCTACATGGGTTTAATAAAATTAGTTGTTGTTCACATGATTACTCATAATATTCGTAATATGTAATTATTTTCTGTGTCAGTTCTGCTACACATTAAAACGTGTTTATTCGAATCGTGCCAGTTAATCATAAATTTCGAAAAATTAGTGGAAACTTTAAATAAAAGAGTAATACTAGTGTCACATAGATTGAGTTTTTTTAAATATTAAATACAATCCTTCATATTAATAAACCAGGTGTTTCTTGAATAACTTTCATTCTACAATTTGTTCTCTACACACAATGAAATTAAAACACCACAAAAAAAAACTACTATGTCATCTGTGCTTTGCCAAGCTATGGAAACTTGTGTACAATCATTTCAAAGTTAAGTGTTATTTTATGAATACATACCGGATTTACAGTTATGTTAAAACTGGACAATCTATAATTTTAATCTTACAATGGAATCTTTGTGAGAAATATATTTGACAATGTAATTCTTACATCATTTATCTAACCTTACTGATAATTTGCAGATAAAAATTTCCTGACACAGTAGATGTATTCCAAAGTGATGATCCCATGTCTGACCTGTCTAAGTGATGATCCCATGTCCAAACTGTCTAAGTGATGATCTCATGTCTGACCTGTCTAAGTGATGATCCCATGTCCAAACTGTCTAAGTGATGATCTCATGTCTGACCTGTCTAAGTGATGATCCCATGTCCAAACTGTCTAAGTGATGATCCCATGTCTGACATGTCTAAGTGATGATCCCATGTCTGACATGTCTAAGTGATGATCCCATGTCTGACATGTTTAAGTGATGATCCCATGTCCAACTTGTCTAAGGACATTTGGAACCAGTATAGGGCTTATCAGTCATTTACAAACTCATAGACAAGGAAATACCTCTTAGCTAATATGCTGTATGATTGTGAGAGTTTGCTATTCGCAGACATGGAGAGAAAGACCTTCAAATACAAGTGTTATAGATGAATCTTGTGTATAGAGAGCATAAGAAAATGTGTACATAAGAAATAGAGTAGTCTCACTGGTTCACATGAACCATTTACTTTCGATAGTAAAACAATGAAAACGTTCTTGGTTTGGACACATATACAGACATGATTTTCTGTTAAAAAAATGATCTGGAAGGAAAGAGATGAAGGTGAAAGAAGCAAAGGAGGAAAAATAAAATAAAAATAAATAAAAAAACAAGAACTGCACCACTACATTTACTATTTGTCTGTGTATCATGGGTGTTGTTATTTGTATTCCTACTTGCAAATTAAATTGAAGAATTATGGTAAAGTTGTCTAATCGATATCCACTGTACATTACCAATAGTGGATCTCTTAATGTTAGCATTTAGTCTGTAAATTTAATATTTTCTCAGCCTACATGGCACAAATCAAATGGTAGCATAATGTACTTAACACTCCCCGGCAGCAACCGCACGTAAATTTGTGTTGGTTGAAAAGATGTAGATGATTGATCTCATATTACCCCATATGTTAACTACCCTTCTCAGTCATGCTGCATGTTGTCTTCCAATACTACCATTCATTTCCATGCAACTCCATAGCTCTGTCATAATCCCAAAGGATTTCTGAACAAATCCTCTTTGTAAACAAGTTATCACAAGCCAGGATTTAAACCTGCGACCTCTTGAGCACAATGTGAACGACATAACCACTACACCAGGGAATGATTGTAAATTCATCAGAAGAAACTTATTTTCTGATATCCATTTTTCTCTTCTCTAGATTTCTCCTTCCGTTGTCTTCTGCCCAGAAACCTATCCTAATATTGTAGATAAACTATAAAATATCGAACAAAATAAGTTGTTATTTTATATTTTCATAAACGATAAAATATCGAACAGAATAAACTGTTATTTTGTTCTTGTGTCATCTCTGTTCTCATTAGATTTGGCTGCAAGTACAAAGAAAATGGATGTACTTGGAAGGAATATTTGGTGGTGGAGATATTAGCAAACAGTTGCCAGAGCAAGCTAAATTTTTTGATACAATTGACAAAAAATTCAAGAAGGTCAGTTGGAGTCTGCATTAATCTATCTTTTAACTCATTCGCTACAGAGTATTTTTAGTGTTTGGGCTGAATTAATTTTTTGAGATTTATGTGTGTATAGGCCTTTATCAAGAACACAACATAACGCACAATGACTAAGTAATTGCATTGTCCACATTCACATATTAATCACTCATCATGATGACATATTCTTGCCAGAACATAAAAGTTATGGATTTTCTAAACGCTTTTGTGATATGGGCAAGTTGACCTGCTGCAGCGAGAGACATCTTTCAACAATCTAATACATCACTGCACCAACATCATCTTCCCCTGTTGCATCACAATAGAATTACTAGCCACATTAATCCTGTAGTTTTCTATTAATTACTAGATAGGATAAATCCTGAAGTCCCAAGAGTATGAATGATTAAAAAAAATAGGAAAGATATGAAATAAGATCAAACAGAAAGTTGACAGAATGTCACAGGTTATCAACAAAACAAAACATATATCACAAAATATAAGCAGAAAAATGACAAAATATAACGGGATATCAAACATTTGAGTGATGGATGTTATTCTTCCAGATCTATTCCATCTGACAATTAATATATGAAAGTGAATAGTGTTCTTTCATACTTCTCATGTGCTATGTTGTAATCTTGATTAATTAATTTTGGTAGAAATTATTTTTGTGCGTTACCAGTGATTAGAAAACTTCATTATTCTTTTCCAAGTTTCACCTGTTAAATAAGTTTTCCCTGCAGTAATTACCTATAATATAGAATATAATGATGTATAAATATACATGAACAGTCACTACAGAAGTATCTTTTTTGAGCTGGCACTGAAAGACAAAACTAAGAATAAAGAAAGAATTTGCTGCATTACTGATAATGATGAGGATACTCAGTCTGTGCACACTCAGATGGCTGGGACACACTAAAAGGATGGAAGAATACTGAAGGATTAACATTATAGAGAATTACAGTCTGGGAAAAGATCTCAGGGTCAACCTCTATTTCGGTACAAATACACTTACAAACTCTATAGATATGATACTGGCATTGATATGAAATCATGGGAGCAGGATGCAATGGTTCGTGTTGCATGGAGGGGAAAGATCAGGAATGGTATGAAGATGAAGAAGAAAGTGATAGATAGTTCAAGGGATGCATGTCTAAAAAGATACAGCACAAGTTGGCCTGTGATTCCTCATACATACTTTTTAAGACTTTGTGGCTCATTTTGCTCAATCCATAAGGTGTTGACCTGACAAATCACACAATCATGATTTTATAGTTCAGAATGCACCTTATATATATGCTTTAGATAATGATTAATATGCTACATATAACCCTGCAACCAATAGCAGTGCACACTTTATTGTTCTAACCTTGAGTTTCACCATAGACAAATATGTTTTATCATAGTGTTTTTTCTTCTTCTAAAATGTCAGTTTCTTCTATAGCAATATCTTTTTCTGATACATTAATATTCTTGTCTTCTACACATGTCCATTCCGATAGATTATGGAGCAAACCTTTGAGTACCCAAATATAAAGTTAGCTACCCACGTTGATGGAAGACTTGAAGAGCTGCATTTTCTTTCACAAGGACTAGAAAAATGTCAGAAATCTCTCAATGATTACCTTGATTCCAAAAGAAATGCGTTTCCACGGTATGTGTACTTTGAAATAAGTATACCTATTATAAAGGTGGATAATGTTTTTGGGTCTGTATGCGAGGTTGAACTTTTATCATGTTGTATGGGAGTCAAAATGCTCTTGTTTGTAAATAATTCTTTGGAGCTTCAAATAGTACATTTTGAGCTCTGGAGCCAGAAAATTTTAATTTTAAAATAAAGATGGGACAGAACATCTAGTAATTTTAGATCAACCTATGTTCTGGTACATAGGAACTGTAGTACTTTTAGATAAATCTTGTCGACCAGAACATTTTGTACTTTTAGATCAACCTGGCAGACCAGAACATCTAGTACTTTTAGATCACCCTGTTGGGACAGAACATCTAGTAATTTTAGATCAGCCTGGCAGGACAGAACATTGGCCATATAGTACTTTTAGATCAACCTGGCGGAGAAAAAAAAAAAGCAACTTAGGGGGAGGGGCATATTTTTTCCACCATTGATCTAGTTGCAGCAGATAAACTAATAAAGATGTAGCTAGTATGTAGTTATTTATGTTTGAAAGTCAAAATGGTAGGAAAGTTACAACATCATCAATTATGAGAAAAAAGATAGAGGCTGGGACAGTGGTTCTCACTTGATTGATGATGCAACCACTAACATACACAGTAATTCTATCAGACTCTCAGAGCATGCGAAGGAAAATAGAAAAGTTTGTAATAAGACTGAAGTAAATTACTCTTCTATCATGCAGGAGTCAGAGGCGATGATAGAACTGATGCATTGGTGGGCAGTGCTATAGTGGACGGGACAGTGATAAGAAGAGACAAAGCTGAATTAAGAGAAAGTAACAATTTTTTTCCCCTGTGTTTATGTATAATATATCGTGCATTGCTTCGTTGGGGGGATTTATTTAACACCACCCTCATCTTTTCCTACGGACTTGGTGTAAGAAAGTTATTATAGAAATAGATGTGTGTCCAAATTAGTCATTGAGAGTGAATTAGCCAATGTGAGAGGGTTATTATTCGGGTTATTATTGCCAACTGAAATATCGCATTAGATATATAATCAGACATAGAGAAGAAATGATAAAGACACAAGTAAAAAGTTTTAAATATGAATGAGAGATGCTTGAAAATATACAATATATTTCTGATCCGTTTATAAGCCAATGATATAAATTTAATGTCCAAAATGGGACCAAAGTCAAAACCAGTGTATAGACCGCAGTATAAAAAATAATACTGTGGAATCCTCTTATTATAAGAATGAAGGGACAAGAAAAATCTTGCTAAATTACTAAAATAACAAAATTTAGTAATTGTAAGAGGCAAGGTAATTTCTTCCATTTGTAGCCCTACCTGTACTGACATAAAATACAACAATAAGCATAATACAGTTTGACCTTTCCATTGAGGTGTTACCAGCCTCTTAAAATCGGAGGACATCAGGTATAATGTAAAAATTTCCAGTATTGGGTTGTTTCCCATCACTGGAGTTTGGAGTTATATCTCTTGACCACCAAGTACCAGAATATCCAGAGATAATAAATTAATTCATTCATTCAGTGTGGTCTCAGCAAGAAAGATTAGCATCAGCCATTGCGATACATTCAAAATCTAGTCACTCAATGGGTCAGGTCAACTTCTAGCTTGGCTTAGTTTTGTCTTTAAATTGCATGGTGGAAAGAAATGGTGTGAAGATGGTTTTTGTAAAGACAACTGGACATGAGAAGATGTTTCACTATTGTTTTAGATTGCATGGCAGATGTGGCATGTTTGCTTCACATGTCCTGCCCAAAGTTTTAAAAAATGCCAGACTGCCTAAGCTGGTGAAATTTCCAAGGGGTGTGTTTGTGTGTACCCACATGAAACTGAGACTTGTTTCAGGTACATCTCACGGAGAAAGTGAAAAAACGATACCATGAGATGGTGCTGGGGCTGGTTGTATCTAATTCATGGGAGCTTTACCTCCCTCCTTCAGCGAATAGATATCTTCCTTAACATAACAATTTAATTATGGACAGACTTTCAGAAAAATAGAATAAATGCTATCATCCGATTTAGCTGTGATGAAGGCTGACAGTGTAAAAAAAGCAAACATTAAAATCACTAAGTGGGTCAAAGAATCGTGATAGCATATTCCTTCCAAAATTATCGTCCAGTCTATCAAAATGTGCTTCATCAGTAATGCAGTGGATGGAAGTGAGGACCGTACCATCTTTGAGGACGATGCCGATGACGACATGTCTCGGTCGACAGTGAGACAGAGACTGATATCCACCTTGAATTTGAATGATTTGTAGTAATAATACAGTTTTTTTCTGTTACCTGTAGACCTGTTTGACTATTCTATGTGTTAGCATTTTTGTGTTTCTACCGGTAATTATTGTTTAAAACTTTTATTATGCTCATATATAAAGTCAAATCCTCTACATCAATAGCGGTTTAAAAAAATATAGAAATACTCGGCTTATATTTGTAAATATACGGTAGAAATTTTGTATGAATTTGTCAATGAATATTCACTTCCAGAGCTAGCACTCTTTCTTTTATTCCTTATTTACATAGCTTCTTTTTCATATCTGATGATGAGCTACTCAGCATTCTTGGTTCATCTGATCCAGAGTGTGTACAGGAACACATCATTAAGGTACGGATTGTGTCTTTATCTATGTCTACTAAATTCTATTACTGACCATATTTGAACCTAAGCTCAGAGCACATATTTCTTCTTTGTCTCCTGAACTCTAAGGTTTTATATGATACCATCACTTTGTGGTATGCCGGGGAATGAGAAAGAAGATCTGCTAGCTATGGAGGTGCACATAATGACCAATCAGATGTGACAATAACTTACCATCAAAAGAAGCAGATGATAAAAGCAACCAGAAAGCCACAAACAGTAAAACAAGATAACTACCAAATTATGAACACTCCTGGGGAGTGTAAAGGGTCTGCATTGCTCTCATGCAGACCTTTGCGTAAGAACAATGCAAACCCAGTGTTAGCAGATAACCAAGATCCTAAAAGCACCTCCTCATGTTGCACCATGGAAACAGACTTTTTCGAAGCTTGTGTGAAGAGTCTGGCTAACGCTTTGTGGATCGTGTCTGGGCAATGTAGATTGATAAGAAAGATATTTATCTGCACATGACAAACAAGATCTTCAAATGACACCTCTTGGTCCCCACAACCAAAAAGTGTTACAGCAAAGACAGTATCTGGCCTGAATTGTCTGGCTGTCATGTCCCAAGGACACGAACATCGAGAATCGAGAGAAAGTTTCAGGAGAAGTAAGGCTAATATATTAAGTAGAATGAGAGAGCAGCACAGAGCTAAGTCAGTGCATCTTCTAATATAATAGAGTAAAAGCTACATCACAATCATAACTAAAGCAATGTTCAGCTCAAGCTTTTAGTTACCCTCAAGAAGAACATCTTGTGTAAAATGCAGCAAATTTTCCCTGGTGATCCTAATTATGTGTAGAGGCTCATACTTGAATATAGCATACTTCACCATCATCAGGTATTCATGATGTTGGTGAATCAAATCTCACCTAAGAGGGCAAACAAACCTGAGTCCAACTCTGCTCTCTGCTGTAAAGTGTTTCCTGTATCAGAATCATGATCACAAACGAGAAAAGGTTCAGTAGCAGAGGAAACAGGGACAATGCGTTTAGTTACGCATGACAAGTTTATTGGCAGCTTTATTGACAAGTTTATTGTTTTTGACCTTGTGCGAGATAGACGTAGTAGACCCTTGTCTAAATACCTGATTACCGCCTCCTCTTAGATTGCCAGCCAAGGTCATGTTTTGGCCTGTAAAATCCAAGGGCACAGTGGGTGATAGACCATCATGCTGTAGAGTCTCTACACATCCATCGTCTGGCAACATATAGGAAGGCTGTCACAGGCTATAGGAAGCTCACCATAATTAAAAACAAGCCGACAACTTTTGTGTTGGACTGGAAGGCGCAAAATAATACAGTTCCACTGTGAAACTAGCAATACAATGTACTTCATGCTATCCTCAAAAATTCTATCCTTAGCGATGGGGATGAGTGTGGAAATATATTGCCCTGTCCATTCCTTGATGTTGTCTGTCCAAGCCTTTATTTACCCTCCTCTACTTCTTCCACCCTCGACAGTTCCCTGCAGTATTGTTTTTGACAAGGATTCGTGCCTGCATACATGTCCGAACCATGCTAGTTTTCGTCGTTTCACTAATGAAAGCAATGGCTCCTGGACACCTGCACACATCTCTACTTTATTTCTTACGTACACATTGGTCTTATGTTCCCTATAGGAAATTCGTAGAATTCGTCTGTAGCATTTGTACTTGAAAGCCTGTAATCTCTCCATGTCTGCAGTGAGTGTCCAACTCTCACAACCATACAACACAACAGAAAGTACCAGGGACTTATACAGTTTAATTTTCACTCCAACACTGATGTTGCTTTTCCAAATCACAGTTAGCCTTGAGAAGGACACTAAAGCCATCTCCAGCCTTACTTTTAGTTCTGCTTTGCATTTACCATCGCTGCATATACTGGATCCGAGGTATTTGAAATTATTCACCACCTCAAGCTTATGTCCATTCATCATGATATTAGTCTGGTTTTCTGTGTCTCTGATGTTTACCAAGATTTTGCTCTTATCTGTATTGGTTTCCATTCCGTACTTTCTGGTAACTTTTTCCAACTTTGATGTTAATTCTTGCAATGATTGTTCTGACCCAGCTAAAAGATCAATATCATCAGTGAAAATATATAATGTTTATTAAACAGATGTATGACAACATTGCTGCCTTGAGGTTTCAAAAGAATCCAGTCGCTTCCAAAGAAATGGTTGTGACAGCCATGATCTCTGCTGAGAAAGAGGTTATGGATTTCAGAGGTTCTATTCCAGCCACAGACCGTGTGGAGTTATGGATGACTGCAGTACTCAACGAAATGAGACGTACTAACAGATTGGTAACGAAAGAAGCCATCTTTTATTACAGCTACCAGAAAACACGGTAAGATGTCCATTTTTTAATATGGAGATAAATAACCAGTGTCAAGAATACAACGAGCTGGACATTTGGGGGTTGTGGTAATACAGGGGAGATGAAAGTATAAATACAACAGAAACTCACCTGTTTATTAAGGGGAACATGGAAGAGACAAAAAAATGATGATAAACCTACCTGTAAAATCCATGAGATCAAAGAATATATTTTCGTTATTTATTTTTCAACTTTTTGCTGGGAAGGGCAGGTGTTTAGCAAACCTCTTTCATAATTTCTTGTTGTTCCAGTGCTTTCCATGATGTTCATTTAATTTTCCATAACACTTGTATATGTTGCTACATCAGGGAAAAGATCTCTGGAATGGGACTGTTTACTTCACGCATTCTGCATTTGGCAGGTTTCACACTGGTCATTATCATTAAGTGCCATCTCTGTAATGAAGATTGGCAGTAACGGATCTTAAATATCCCGTCTTTCCTTGGTGGTACTCTCTGCTAGACTGTAACCTGTCCATCTCATGATGTTGGTCTCTCTCCCACTTGTTGGACACTAGTAATATTCTTTATAGGAAATCAAATATAAATAACCAAATGGTCAGAGGGTGTCCGACAAAGTGGATGGTGCTGCAGTAACCTAAAAGGTTCAATTTGAGCCGATACGTGGAGAATTGTCCTGTTTAGTTTTATTGTATGTTTTTTTATATATACTTTATAAATATATTTTTATTAATAGGCAAGGTAAGTGTTTTAGTAACCTGTTTAATTCATTTTGCTTGACTATTTATAGGAAATCATATTACTATACTGCTCAAAAATAGAAATGGAACTTTTTTAGAGTTACTTTTATAAAAGATATTAGCTGATTGAACACATTCAACCTATCGACTGTGTCCACCTGGTCATTTACTTCTTGTGGTTACCTGAATCGTACTCTCCTAATGATTTGTGAGGTCATAAAAGACTGACCTCGCTTATAGGCTGAACGTTCACAAAGTTTAATGACCAGACAATTTAATGTGGCTAGAAGCACCATTAGTCACCTTTTGAGGCTATCTCAACAAAATAGCTCGGGAGCAGACCGGCCACACAGTGGAAGACCCAGAGTCCCAATTTCTGCAGAAGACCACTTCATATGGCTATGTCACCTCAGGAATCAATTTGCATCTACATTCAATGCCAGCAGCTCATTAAATTTCAGATCAAATGGTCAGGAACCTGCTGCAGGACAGTGGTATTTGGGCTAAAGACCCTAGAGAGGTCCTGTTCTTACGAGCCAGTATTGCCAGAACTGACTGCAGTGAATGAACCAGCAATGTCAAAAGACCTTTAGGAATTACTAGAGTTGAGTTTGTTTTAGTTAAAGTCTGAAAGTTTCTTCATTCCAAGGTTGAAGCATTCATTCTGTAAAATAACATTTTGGTAAATGTTTGAAATAATGTTGCATTTCTATTTTTGTAACAGTATATATATATCTTTTGGTATTTATTAATATGACTTTCTGTAGTGACGTCCGTTGATGGAGGGTGTTTCTCTAATCAAGTCTGGGTCATTCCGTCGATCGTTGGATTAATCAACTAACATCGTAAAGTCCATACCGATTTGTGTAACAGAAGTCAGTTCATTCCAATTCGTTTTCATTCAATACTTAGAGAAAGTAAAACAACCAATATTCATACTATTCAAGAACTGCACATAATAGCTTTGAACAGACAGAATTGGAGAGATCTGACCTCTGCCCTATGTGCTAACTTCACCGCAAAAGGAAAATGAATGAATGAATGAATTTATTAACATTGCTTGTTTCATCATATGGGTGACATCTGACATGTGATTTGATGTTTTATTTAATTTACCTATGTCTGTTTCTAAGTCTTGAGGTGTTTTTGGGTCGTCCTCTTATCCTCTTTCTCTCTGGCTCCAGAACAATGTCTTATAATAAATCTTCTTAGCCTATGTTCTATGCATCTCTACTACAGATTAATCTTAATCTCTTCAATAATTTATGTTGGCGATTAGTAGAATCTTGGTAGCACATAGCTTTTATATGTGTTGTAGAAATATAATTAGGTAAATTATCCTATTAAAAAATTATGACTAAATATGAGTAAATATAAGTAGGAAGCCAGAGGACAATATTTAAAAATTCTTGAGACTAACGGGAATTGAACCAGTCCGTTCAACGACACCAAATCGCCTAGCAACTATTGAACACGCGTTCTTCCGTACTCGACTAACCGCATCTGCAAAAAAAGATGCGATTTCATCAAGCCTTTCAAACCATGCATACAAAGTCACCAGAATTCCTGTTAGTCTCAAGAATTTTTAAAAATTGTCCTCTGGCTTCCTACTTATATTTACTTGTATAAACAATTATTCGAAGCAAAATTGTATTGTCTATATATGTTATCCATGTTTACAAGAAGACCTATCGGCCCTTGTATAACTAATACGGATATTATGTTAAATGTTTGTTGTTACTGAGGATATTTAAATACCTGTACGGGATGTTTGTTGTTGTTGTAATAGTCCTTGTCTCGATCGGTCCGTTCTGGTGACTTTGTGTGCACGGTTTGAAAGGCTTGATGAAATCGCATCTTTTTTTGGAGAGTGCGGTTAGTCAAGTACGGAAGAACGCGTGTTCAATAGTTGCTAGGCGATTTGGTGCCGTTTAACGGACTGGTTCAATTCCCGTTAGTCTCAAGACTAAATATGAAACAAGTGCACAATAATATTTGAATTAATCCTTTATAAGGGCAAACACATAATTGATAGAATTTTATATTTTTTTATGATCTAACTTGAGCTATAAGTTTTTAATCTTTGGCAACCCAAAAAATCAGCATGATTTCTATAGCTACAAATAAATGAGGTTGGGGTTTTGTTGCCTATAGAAATGACTTGTAGTTGGTTGAAAGATCATCTGTGTACTCTACTATTACATCGAGCATGAGGGTGGAGATAGAGGGAGTTACAGCAGCACTGAGTTACTTGATAATTGATACATCAACCTGTTCAGTAATACTCACAGACTCTAAAACATCCCGCGCAAGATAAAAAGAACATGTTGAGAAAGGAATGGTTTGTGTTATTGAACAACTCGATTGTGCAAAGCATTACATGGATATACAGCTCGGGTCACGCTGGAGTCAGAGGAAACGAAAGAGCTGACTCATTGGCAGATAATGCTGTGATTGATAGTACAGTATTGAAAAGTGATAAAGCTGACTTAATTGAAGTTGTCATAAATTCATTGCAAAATGAAGACGTTGACAATGAGACTGAAAACATGCACATACAAAGAATGACAGAAATGGAAATTATTAGAGGAGAGGGAACAAAATGTACTCTTTTTGGAAAGAAGCAAAGATCACACAATCAGCACTTGACTATCAATATAATAGTACAGCTTTTGTAAAAATCTCAAAAGATGTGGATTAACTTATTTGTACCATGACTTTCCTATATACACACCTCTCTCTCAAAATAGTAGCATTCCACATGTCGAAAGTATCACGCATAGCTTGTAACTTCAAATGACAATCCCCTTTAGAGATTGAGATTACGAACACAAGGAAATCAGAGCTGGTCACTCTTGTTCCATATGCTATTAGTGAAATTTTGTTTTCAAGTAGTGTTTCTTCTAACTTCTTTAAACTTATTACCCCTTTATGCCTTGCAGCGTCAGGGGTATAATTCTCTGGAGATGGCTTTTTTGTGTGCTTCATATATGTTTGTTTTCGTTAACACTTTTATTTCTGTAATCCATCGTTTGTACGGTCTGCCCCTGCCTTTGTTGCCATCATGTTGGTATAGTAATGCATTTTGAGGGGCACTGTCTGGTGGTAGTCTGGAAGCATGTGAAAACCACTTAATCTATTGTCTTCTGATGTAATCCAGGATTGACATTGTGTTTGTTAGTCTTCTGATGTTTTAGTTTCTGATTCTGTCTCTTATTGTTACTCCGAGGATTCTACATAGACAAGTCATTTCTGTTGTAACAAGTTTTCTTTTGGATTATGTTGTTAATGTCCACGTTTGACATTGGTAGCATAGTGATGGTATGATGATCGTTTCATATAGTGCAGTTTTAGTGTTCATGCTCACATATTTGTTTTTGAAAATAGGGGACATGTACCGCAAGATCCGGTATGGTATGTTGCATCTATGTTGGATTACTTTGGTGTTTTTCCCATTCGATGATACGATGTTTCTTCTGACATTCTTCTTAAAGGGAAAATTATCCAAAATTTTTGCAATGAAAGGGCACATACTAGATGAAAGTTTGACTCAATATGCTGTGGCATGCAGTGCTATCAACGGAGCAGTTTTCTCTCTTTTCAGATTGAACTTTGATATCAGTAAAGAAATTTAGCACTCAAATACACGCGCATGTAGCCTACATACAAACATACATGCTCATGCCCATACATTTATTCCTTCATTGTACACATGAACATATACATATAAACACACTTTACACTGGTTTTTTTCTAGGGCTAATTGGATGCTAGACTACCAAGGAATGGTATGCCTTGCAGCCAGTCAGGTCTGGTGGACATGGGAAGTTGAGGATGTTTTTAGAAAGGTAAAAAAAGGAGGCAAGACAGCACTGAAAGACTACGCCAAAAAAATGCACTCTCAAATAGATCAGCTAGTTGTTAAGGTAAGATTACTGTTACAATGCTGTCTTTAATGATTATATCTTGCTATCAAGAATTCATAATTATTGATTATTGATTTATTTTTTATTTATGTAGATGAAGTTGGGGGGAGGCTATGCTATTAATTTTATTTTATGTGGGTAGTGATAGGCTGAAGGAGACAATGTTCACGATCAGAGAGGGATGGGAATTGGAGTAGCTGGAAATGGGGTGGGGGGGGGAAGAGGAAGAAAGTGTCTCATCTCTGGAATAATCAGAGAATCAAAGGCAGCCGGCATATGAATGATACACCGGACTTACACGCCATTGGATGACTGACGGATCAGAGGGCCTGAGCATTTATGAGAATGTCCCCAGCGCTATGAAGTGGGGTCTTAATCAAGAGTTTTAAAAAAATCATCTCTTTTATTTCTTGAGTGCCCATTTCTTGAAGGTTATTGACTACCCTCTCAGCAAGGAAAAATCCTTTACTAACACCCATCATAATAATCATCATCATCATCATCATCATGCTGTCTCCGAGATGAAGGTTGGCTGCAACAGAGCTCCAAAATTCCTTTCTCTTGTTTTGGTGATACACGTAGTTAGAGTTGTTTATATCCATTTTTCAAGAATGTTTACACGTTTATCCATTTGGCTTCACTATGCAGTTATTTGATTAATTTATATCCATAAATGTTAAAGCTATGTATATTTTTCTGAATGACACCAGAAACAATAAAAATATGAAAATATTTACATCCAGTCATGGCTTTATTATTTACAAGTTTTCATTTGTTACAAATGATCTCATCTTGTGTGGTATTCCCTAAAGCAGGGGTCGGGAACCCATGGCTCGCGATCCAGATGTGGTTCTATTGACACATTTACTTGAATTTTTAGTTTTAAACATAATGTATGGCTCTCACAGAATTACTTTTCAAAATATGTGGTGTGCATGACTCTCTCAGACAAAAAGGTTCCCAACCCCTGCCCTAAAGCATGATTTAGCACACAAATGTGGCTTATGTGAACATCTTATGCAGTAGTAACTACTTTGATTTCATGTTTGCTTAGTAGCACAATGAGTACATTGCCGGTCTTTTCCACCGAAGACAATGAGATGGATGGTCCCCTAATACGTCTCAAGTTCTGTTTTTACTGATTTTCTTCCTGGCTTGGACAATAAAACAGCATCAAGGCTGTTAGGTGCCTCTGATTTAAATAAACTACACAGTTCCTCTATCAATATGTTTTTGAAGCTAGAAAGGGGGCATAGACTTCTCATTGCGAAGGCGGCTCAGTGTGTATAAAATGTCGGCGTTCAGTTGTGTTATAACACCCAAATACTTTTTACCACCACTTGACTCTTTTTCTAGTGTGTTTTCCATAATATGAAATCATCTGATCTACTCTATCACATCCATTCATTGACATATTGTAATTATGAATGGGTCATGGTTTCCGGACTTCATTCCTACCCTCAATTCTAATTTCACATGTTGCGCTTCCACATGTTGTTACCAGTTGGCAAGGTTTCTTTGATTTGTTATCTCTCCAGCTGACACACATACTTGATCTTCATCATTTATGAATCATTTTACCGCCAAAGACGGATGTGTCAGGCCATTGGCGCATATAAAACGGCGACACAACGCATTTCCATTTTCTGGACTACATCCTGCTGGAAATGTAGTAGGATCATGGTCCTGCTAGATCCAGTAGGAGTTTGAGAATGAATGCAGAAGAAGAAGAAGAATCATTTTGGTTGATTGACAGCTATTTTCTTATTCTTGATTTCTGGTGGAAACCCTCGTCTATTCGCATTGAGAGTTCCACAATAATGGTGATTTCTCTGCCGCAGAAACTGGACTAGAGGTAAGAAAGAATAATAGGCCCCTACCTGTCAGCAAACAAATGGTGATGTCCTGTGATGCTTTCTAGTAGTTTGTCAAAGATTTTGACAGCATCGGTAGTTTTTGGTGTCTGCACTAAAATATACCAGCAAGTTTAAAACATATACAGAAACATACATTATGGTAGGACAGACATAATGGGTAAAAATGTTAACTACTAAAGTCTAAGAACAACAGCTGATAGTCAGCTCACTTCTCAAACCTAACACGTAGAACTAGGTTGTTTGAATATTCACCATCCACATTGTACTGGCGATACGATTGGATGTGTTGGTGGTGGCAAACAAAATTCAATAATAGCTGAATAGTAGTGTCCTGTAGAGGATACACTTTAATTATTAATATTAAATCAATGAAATGTCATGCAGACGTAGGTGATCATGCTTCTCCACAACTCTCTGTCTCTTGTGTTGTTAACAAGTTCAGTTGTTGACTTCTTTTTGTGTCACAATGAAAACCCATCCAGAAATTTCTCTCTTTTGTCTACCTCTAGTGATTTATAGATAAAGTGATCATTGTATCATTGTATCCCCACACAAGTGTAATACATCTGCTTATATTCTGTATACCCATTAGCGTTTAATATTTGAAAGCCAAGTTTGTTATTTTTTCTTCAAAGATTCGATCTAACCTGCCAAGGAATGATCGGAAGAAATACAACACTGCCCTGATTGTAGATGTTCATGCACGTGATATCATAGATAGCTTTGTCAGAGACAGGTAAAATTTGTCTTATTTCTAACAAGAATAGATTTATCTGAGGTAATACTATATTGATTGTATTTTATATAATAGGGTCATCATCATTGAACTTGCTGCTAATTTGCAGTTTCTGTATGAGTAATTTTGTTTTATTGTTAGGCACATTTTTTTCTCACCCATAAAATTTTTTTATATTTAAGTTTCTATGTTTAACCAATTCAGTATATAGGAAGAGATACAAGCCTATTAGAGGAAGACCACAAAACGATGGACCACTGAAATAAAAGAAGTGACAAATTCCACAATATACTCAGCACACAAGAGGGCCATCTCCAGAAAACTCTTCTACCCCTGATGCCGAAAGGCAACAACGGGTTTCAGCGAATAGATAGAACCAATTCATTGTCTAATTGTTTCTTCTTCAGCGTACATTCTCAAACTCCTGTTGGATCACTTGTAGCAGCACAATGGTCCTACTAGAATTCCAGCAGGATGTAGTCTAGAAAATGAAAATGCGCAGTGCCATTGTTTTATTTGCACCAATGGCCTGACACATCTGTCTTCAGCAGGAATGTTTGATTTAATAACCATCATCATCCATTACATCTATTGTTCATCATCCTCATCAGAAGCAACACTAACAGCTACAACAAAAACAAGTTCTGTCTATGAAATGAAAGTTGACTTCAACAGACCTCCATCATCCTCATCAGAAGCAACACTAACAGCTACAACAAAAACAAGTTCTGTCTATGAAATGAAAGTTGACTTCAACAGACCTCCATCATCCTCATCAGAAGCAACACTAACAGCTACAACAAAAACAAGTTCTGTCTATGAAATGAAAGTTGACTTCAACAGACCTCCATCATCCTTAGTTTCTTGTCTTGGTGGTGCACTCTGTTAGACTATCATGTCCATCTCCTAATGTTTCCCTGCTGCTTGTATCTCTTCCTACTTCTTGCTCACCCTTCCTCAACTTTTCCTTCCAGATCTACATAAAAGACATATGTCTATTTGTATGGCTAAAATATTTTATTTGTTTCATTTTTATTTCATTTAATAGTTCTTATATCAACAACAGCAAATTATAAAGAGTCACCAGTTTAGAATACCTTGATTATCTTATTAACAGTAGCGGTGATTCCTATAAAGAAGTCAGAAGCAGGTTTGAGTAGAAGTAGGAAAATAGTAGGAATAATGCCTTGTATTGAATATATAGAATATCAGCAGATAAAGTAGTTTGGTCACTTTGTGAGAATGGAACCAAGCCATTTGTCACTTAAAGCTTATAACAAATGATCATCTGGATACAGAGACAAGGCTAGACAGAAAGAGGTGGAAGATAACATTGTGACCACCCTCCACAAACACAGACTCAGTATGACCCAGGCATCATATCTGGCATTGAAAAGAACTTAAGCTCCCATCCCTACACGTAACGCCAGTGTGGATGCAATCAGCCAGCTTCCACCTAGGGATAGACAATAGTATTATTCTTGTGCTATAAGAAATATAATTACAATCCATGGCGATGATGGATAGGACTCACAAGACCAATCAGTCACAAAGTCTTCCACAATACGAACAAGGATGTACAAGCCCATTTGTACCATCATGTGCTGTTGCGTGTCTTCTTAGACGTGAGGCCCTTAAACTAACAGCTATCACTTTCTTCTTTGCCTTTATACCATTCCTGATCTTTCCCCTTCATGCAACACAATCCATTGCATCCTGTTCCCATGATTCACTACCTGTATCAGGCATATCATTCTTGAATTAAATTATGTGTCCAAGATATAGGAAACTGTCTTCTTGTTGCGGGATCTCTCTGTGATCACCATAGCCGGCATTTATTCTGGTTACAATACAATCTTTGTTTCTCTCACCTTCAGCGTCATAGATGAGAAAGTTACAATACAATCTTTGTTTCTCTCACCTTCAGCGTCATGGATGAGAAAGTTACAATACAATCTTTGTTTCTCTCACCTTCAGCATCATGGATGAGAAAGAATTTGAATGGGAGTCCCAGCTGCGCTTTTACTGGATGCGAGAACCAGATGAACTATATATAAGACAGTGCACAGGCTCCTTCTTGTATGGATATGAGTACATGGGACTGAATGGACGGCTTGTGATTACACCTCTTACTGACAGGATTTACCTGACGCTGACACAGGTATGGAATAGGGTTTTGTAAAATTATATAGATGATGTTATATTGATTGTAGTACTTGCGTAGAACATAGGTTTTTACAAAGTTCCACTTGAATATGACGGACTATCATTAGTTTTATCACTAAAACTAAGGTGTTATAAGTAGTAAACAAGAAAACATTCAAATTACATTAAAAATAGACATTTTCAACATTTCGAACCAACAGGTCTTTTTCAAGAGTATACAAAATAAACAGTGAAAAACAATGAAAACTGTAAAAAAAATATGTTAGAACCACAGAGGCACTAGATACGCTATTGACATGCAAACAACACGAAGTTCAAGGTGACAATGATGTATATGGAAACATGCAGTCATGGAAACGGGTTTTATTTAAAGATCACTAATGTAGCCATCTTGAGAGAAATGAGTGTAAAAGAAAACTGGCTAAACAGCATGGTTCTTTCTATAAAACTATCCCATCCAATTTTCAACAAAACCCGCTTCCATGACTACATGTTTCCATATACATCATGGTCACCTTGAACTTCGTGTTGTTTGCATGTCAATAGCGTATCTAGTGCCTCTGTGGTGTTAACATTGTTTTTTTTATGGTTTTCATTGTTTTTCACTGTTTATTTTGTATGTCATGTCATGTGATGTATTCCTTCCAGAACGTTGTCTTCCCAGTGAACTCTCTGAACCACTCTGTGTCTTGGTAAATGCGGCTTGCATTTTTCAGCAATATATTCATGTTATCTTTAATGTCGTCCATCCATTGTCTTCTTGGTCTGCCCTTTCTCCTCTTCCTAGGTAGGGGCCTATTCTTCCCTCCATTATTTATCTTTCTAAACAGTTGTGTCTCTTTATATGACCAAACAGGTGTAGTTTTCTTCTTGTTATTGTGTTTAGTAACCAACACTGTGGAATCTTCAATGTGTTCATAATATCTGAGTTTCTCTCTTTTTTTTTTTCCTTCCATGATATTCTAAGTATCTTTCTGTAGCATTTCATCTCGAAAGCGTTGATCTTCTTTGCCTCTGTTTTACTTAGAGTCCATGTTTCACAGCCGTATATTGTAACCAGAAAAATTAAAGTTCATAACATTAGCAATTTCATTTCTATTTTGTTGTTTTTCCATATGTTTTTCAACTGTGTTATTTTACAATATGCCATTGCCAATCTCTTCCTTATTTCTGCCATGCAGTCTCCTGCACCGTTGTTTTGTATATTCTTGAAAAAGACCTGACAGTTCAAAATGTTGAAAATGTCTTGTGTATTGTAATTTGTATCTTGTCTTGTTAACTATTCATAAACCCTTTAGTTTTAGTGATAGTTCGATGTATTCAAGTGGAACTTTCTAAAAACCTGTGTTTTACTTAAGTACTATTGTTTTTACGTTTCATGCAATATTACCTTATATTATATTGATTGTGAGCATTGAAAGAAAAAGAAGAAGATTGTGAGCAAGCTATTTATAGTTTAGTTTTCAGTATGGTATATCAGCAACTGAAATTTATTTTGAATTCTTTCGGCACTTGATTTTTATTTTAGCTGGACCCAATTCATTTTCAGTTTTAGAAAAAAATCATTATGATCTGAATGTTATTTTCAATATCCGTGTACAACATCTCATTTTGAGACCAACATCTCTAATTAATACAGATTAGAACTTCAGGAATAAAACTGAATATAATCAAGGATTATGTAATTAGGATATCCACACATTATGTCTTGTTCAGCTTGTTGAAAATTTCAGAGGTAGATATCTTACACTAAAGCTTGAACATTATTTCACAAATATTTCAGATGAGACCCATTAATCACATGGGTATATTAGAGAAATGACTGTTTCAGAAAGTGAACACTGTATAGTGAGTGGCAAGTAACTTATCTTATTGTCTAATTGCTATCTAGACTTTTTTCATTGTCTGTATTCCATATATTTTACAGACAAAATATTTCATATTTTGCTGTGAGATGTCCTTATTTTCATCTAGGCCCTCTCAATGAACCTGGGAGGTGCTCCTGCAGGACCTGCAGGTACAGGGAAAACGGAGACTACAAAAGACTTGGCTAAAGCTCTAGGTTTACTCTGTGTGGTTACTAACTGTGGAGAAGGTATGGACTATAAAGTAAGTATCCACTTGATGTTTATTTGCTCCTTCTTTTTAAGATGACTACGCAGTGTTTTCTTGGCATTTGGCCCAGTGCAATGTTAATTTATTCATGGTGTGAGGATCGTATATGTGTCTTCAGTAAGGGTGGAGGTTTACTTTAAAAAAAATAATTTCTTCATTTTATTTGGATTTTTGGTGACCTAGAGTCTATATTGGGAAAAGGACTGGGGGTAGAATCAAGTGGTTTGGCCACATTATGAGAATGTATCACGAAAAGTTGCACGTACAAGCATATAACCAAATAAGATCAGGGTACAAAGTCAGAGGAAGACCACAGAAAAGATGGATAGAAAACGTCAGGGACATCCTGCACAGACACGGTCATAGCACAGCAGAGGCCACACATCTGGTGATAGAACGCAAGCTCGAGCTCCAATCACCCCTACGCTTAACGGCAAGAGTGGATCACAAACCACCTGGGGATAGACAATAGACTAGGGGTAGAGGGTGTGATGGTGTGTGTGGTTGCTTGCTTTCTAGTACTGCATATCAAGTTCTGACATAAACACTTCCCAAAGAGGGAGTGTTTAAACCTCCTTTCCTTAAATTATGGGCTTGCATAGCATTGTGAAAATGTAGTGTGATTTTCTTTACCACCTCAGAGACACAATTAATAGAATTAGTTTAAAATTAGGGGACGAAGGTTACTTGTAGTCTGCTCAGTGATATATAGTCCAATATAGTCTTAACTGTGCTCATTCCCTGCCAGCAAATTGCTTATCTGTCATATACTCTAGACATGTGTCCATATGTTGAAGGCAGTACACTCATTAGCGGACAAAAGAAATATCATCACATTGTGAGTCACTGTCTTTAAAATATTTGCTAGAATGCTGTTCATGTTGGTTCTCCATCTTCAGATCTAGTTAGTGCCATTTTGAATTGTCTAGTGGCATGTCACTGAAAGATGTGAAAGCATACATGCACACATATTTCCACTTACTCACACATATATATATATATATATATATATATATATATATATATATATATATATATATATATATATATATATATATATATATATATATATATATATATAATCAAAATTATCAAATGTCCAGTTGACTGACTGACCAGTTGATTGACTAATGTGATTATGGATATCAACTAATCTTTTTCTACAGTTTCTTGAATCAGGATCATTGTTGACTGTCTGCCATGCCATGATGTTAAATTATTATTTTCTCAAGCTCTTGTACTGTCGCTTATTATCACTGTATTCTCTAAAGAATATCTGTATCAAAAATATACTTTTAATATTAGAAAGTAACTCCCCTCAAAAATATACTTTTAATGTTAGAAAGTAACTCCCCACTACTTAAAAAAAATTTCGTTACGGCATGTTTTCTTGTGAAGGAGTGCAAGGAGACTTTCAATGGGCTGTGGAAATAAAGACCGCTGTGCCATAACAGACACCGCGACATGTACAGGAAGGATTTTGATTGTACCTCTGAAAGAAAAAATCCTGTCCCAACCATGGATTGAACCCGGGACCTCAAGGGTCAAAATATTTAAAAACATATATAGGCCTATATATATAAAACAAAACAATCTTTCTCACATTCAGGCTTTTGGCAAGATTCTATCTGGACTTTGTCAGTGTGGTGCATGGGGCTGCATGGACGAGTTCAATCGTATTGACATCTCAGTGCTATCCGTTATATCCACACAGCTGCAAACTATCAGATATGCGCTTGTTATGAAACTCACACACTTCCAGGTAATGATATATTTGTATTAATATACAAGTCAAAAGTAAAGTGGTCACTTACAGGAATGATGTTGTCAGAATAACGCCTATGACCTTTACTTTCACAGAGGATTTGGTATCCTTTTCCATAGACTATGCCTACGTAGAAACCATTTGTGGTCTAAAATATGTAAATATATTTCAGATACACTGAAAAATCAAAACTCACATTTCTTTGTCTAAGAAGACAGTGCACTAATGTCTGAGCTAGTGCAGCTCTTCTTTGTTAAAGTGCCTTTATGAGGTTGGGGGGGGGTGTGGGGGTGGGTGTAACTTTTAGAGACATTTAGTTACCTTTTATTGATAAACCATTGAGGATTTTTAATCATCTGCTTTGTGACCTCCTTTCCCAGTACTAAATGTCATGTTCTCTTATTTTCTAAAGGGGAGGAGAGGGGTTGCGAATACTCCTCCCCAAATCTACAGACTTGGATTAAATATTTCATAGTGATAAGCTAACAGTAGTTTAATAATATTTCTGTTCCATTTTGGAGTATTGAAACAGTTATCTTTGACCTATCTTTTTTATGTGCTGTTTTCTCTATAACACCAAATGAAGTAAAAACAAATATAATTACAAATAATTAATAAATAGGCCTATGCTCTAAATAATTAAGTTTACTTTTATAAGTAGCGCATTTGCCTAGTTGATAGTGACCTTTCTCTATGCTTGAAACTGTGTTCAGAAAAAAAGAAAATCAGTGGCGAGATGTGATTTATTGTCTGTAACAACCACTCCTCCAGTCGACCCATCTGTAAATTGGTATATGAATCATGAGTTAGGGAAGGTGAACAAAGCAAGGAAGGGAATTGGCCACCACACCTTTTAGTTTCTACGGCTTTACATTGTTATCTTCATCCCCTACAGCAGGTTTCTGCCCTGGGACCTGCCTTGACTTTACTTTTCTCATTTTTTTCTCCACTTGTGTTTTACCAAGGAGACGCAAGTTTACCTTTCTAATTTTCTTCTCTTGTAGAGCTCTAGCAATAAAATATTTAATCACGAGTGGGGTAAATAGCTCGTCAGCCAAATCTTATTACAGGTCAGCTAGAGGCTGATTTCAAAGTACTATATACGCTTGCTTCTTATCTCAGTAAGCATTATTTGAAACTCCAAGGAACTAAAAACTTCTTGTTCATCTCATCCAATATGAAAAAAACTCATCCTGGCATGCTGACCAAAAATGGTTGCCCTATTCTACTTTAAATGTACATGTACTCACATGGCTAACAGGTAATGACATTTTTCTGAACGACGACTAACACACTATCACCTTTGGATGCTTACATGAAATACTAGCAACGGAATTAGTACATTAAGTACATTTACTAGCAAAATTACCTTTTATTGATTGTCTGCTTTAAATGGTCATTCTGTCACAATTGATGAGGTGACCACCAACACTGAGAAAATCAGGTTCCCATCAGCTTCTGGTAAAATCTATGCAGTGCTAAACATCAAGATAAATGATCAGAAACTGAATATTATGAATAGATTAATATATCTTGATATATCCACATGCACGCAAGCACACACACACACACTGAATATTATGAATAGATTCAAATATATTGATATGTCTGCACGCACGTGCATACACACACGTGCGAGAGAGAGCCTATATTGTCCCACAGAAACAATTCAATATTCATAAAATGGCAATGGTCTCAGTGATTTTTTTTATAATACAGTTTGAAGGTGCAGAAATTCCATTGGATCCTCGAGTGGGTGTGTTTATCACTATGAATCCAGGATATGCAGGCCGAACAGAACTCCCTGAATCAGTCAAAGCTCTCTTCCGCCCAGTTGTAGTCATTGTGCCAGATCTACAACAAATCTGTGAGATTATGCTGTTTTCAGAAGGGTTTCTGTTGGCAAAGGTGAGATCTTTAGTGTTTTATCTATATTGTGTAATATCTACAGATAGGCCTATATATTATCTGCAGATATATAATATCTAGTGATATAATATCTTTGTTTTCACATAATTATTAACGATTCATTGTAACACATTATGTTCTAAGAAGAAATAATAACAACACTGTTTACTTTCCATGCATGTTGTAAAAAGTGATTGAGGACACATGTTGTAAGACACAGTCGATCTAAACAGAGATGACACAATAAAAACATTCAAGTTGAAATTTATTCCACTCAATATTATCATTAAGCATAACTCTATTTTCTGTATAGCATAGTGCAAGATTATCATTGCTGTCACTAGGCCTATCTGAATCCTCAAAAACAATAGCAATGGGAACAGTTTTAGAATTTGTTTAGCTGTTATTTTTCCCTTTCCAGTAATATTAGGTCTATTTCTTTTATTATTTTCAACAGATGGATAATCTCCACTGTCAAAATAAAAAACAATGTTGTTTTCTGACACATCACTTGAAATAATATCTTCGGCTATAAAACTCTAAAATAATAATAAAGCCAGATGTCTTCTAAATCTTTGAGCTCTCTTATTAGTGGAAATGAAGCCATTTTGCTAATTTCAGAAAATCTGAATCTACCTTTTTCGAATTTTAATTAAAGATAAATATGTCATGTCAAATCAAACTTTACCATGAGGGTTTCATTTCGTTACCAAATTTCTAAAGGTAGGCTTACAGGTTAAGCAAATGTGGCCTCATTCTGTGATTAGTCCAACTTTTTAATATTAAGTGTAGTTTCTTTTAGATTTTGTGACCTAGCTGACCTTGGATTAAAAAGTCATTAGGTATGCTTCGATCTGTGCGCTACACCCTGAGGAGGGGCCCTCTCAGTGTGTAGTGGACAGATATATGGATCTGCGATTAGACTTAGCTTCTGTGAAATGCATCTTTATTGATATTTCATTTTGTTAGATAATGCACATATTTGTTTGTTAAAAGAGGCCATATTTGCTTCACCTGTACTTTTAATAGCTAAATAAGTTACTGCAAATTCATTTATAATAGAAATGAAACAAATTTAGACTGCCTATGTGCAATTGCGATTTATCATTGATAGGGCCTATGCCTGCAATTATTATTTTTATCTATAACATTCAATCGTTGATATGTGTACAAAGAGTTAATTGTTGTACCTCCACTGTCTTTCTGTATCTCTGTTTACCTTTCTCTTACTCTTGCTCTAACATTCTTCCGCTCTCACTTTTCCTCTACCTTTGTATGTCATACTTTCTTTATTTCTAACTCAGTCTCAACTGTCTATGTGTCTCTTTCTCTGTGTGTGTATGTATATATTTGTCTATAATTTGTAAAATGAGTAGAGATGGATAATGCACTTTCACAAGATCATTATTTAAGTGACATAACCTGAAATACTCATATGTGTTAATAAAAGTAACTTGTAAAAACTAAAAGAATGTTAGAGAAGATTGCTCTCATTGTGCCAAAGCCTGAAAGGTAGCATAAAATAGTGGCACTATCACTTGGCATGCAGCTCATAAGAGGTGGTTTGGAGGTTGGCTGTCCAAGAGACTAAAATTTAAGGAACCAAGGGCCCATAAAGAGTCAAATTAATCTAGAAGTCATGCTGAAGTGAGATAGGAAAGGCGCAGATATCATGAAACAGCACTATCTGTTCTCGTAACTTCATTCATTCATCAGGTAGTAAATACTGAACAGGATATAGCAGTCATCATAGTCTTTCAAAACTTCTGTTGATCTCCATTTCGCTCCACTAGAAATGGTGAATGAAAAATAAATGGAATTATTACAAGCACTCCAAAGCAGCCAAGATGGTTGACAATTTGATTCAATTTGCGTGATTTTGCAATTTTCTATCATTTTTACATTATAAAGTTAATATCATTTAATTTCTTATCAGGTATTAGCCAAAAAAATGACTGTCCTGTATAAACTAGCCAGAGAACAGTTGTCCAAGCAGTTTCATTATGATTTTGGACTGCGGGCACTCAAATCTGTGTTGGTGATGGCTGGAGAACTGAAAAGAAGCGCTGGAGAACTGGAGGAGGTAAGATCTTAGGTTATCATATAGTCCTCAAACAGGCATCGTACTGCTCTACTGGAGGAGGTAAGATCTTAGGTTATCATATAGTCCTCAAACAGGCATCCTACTGCTCTACAATGTGTCATCTAAGAAATGCAATCAGAAAAAAGTGACCAGAAAAATGCAGAATAAAGAGTTGGATTATGCTGCATCATAATGCGCCAGCACATCGATCCCTATTGGAAAAGCAGTACTTCGCAAAGCACAATGTGATTACCTTGAAACAGCCTCTATATTCTCCTAATCTTGTACAGGCTGATTTTTTTTCTTGTTCCCTATACTGAAGTTGGCACTGAAAGGACAGTGATTCAACGAAGCAGGTAACATTATGACCTATGCGATAAGACATCGAAGAGAAGCGTCAAAGAATGGGTTGCTTGAATGTTTCCAGCAGCTGTATGTACATTGACAAAGTATGTGTTTGCTAAAGTAAACTATCTTGAAGGAAATGTGTAGATAATTCTATTATTTAATATTTCTATATAATTTCCACTAATTCTGTGAAATTTTTTGAAGCTATCTTATATTGATACTAAGAGTTAAACAACTAATCCACAGTAGATAGATGTGTTGTGTCGTGTCATCGGTGAAAATAAAACAATGAAACAGAATTCCATTCTGTGGACTAAATCCTGTTGGAAACCTTGTAGGAAATCTACAAGAGAGATCCAGTGGGAGTTTGAGAATGAACACTTGAAGAAGAAGGAACAACTAATAGCCAACAATGTTAGGGAGAATGATGTGTTTAAATACACATATGGTTCTGTTTGAACGCGGTCACGATCAGACTGGGACTTCTCTGCCATTCTAGGAAGTAGAATTATTCCTAAATGGTGAGGAGTGTATAGTATGACAGCCTGCATTTCTTAGATAGGGACAGAGGAAATTACTGCTGCTTCAAAATTTATCTCCGCAACAGCGACAGCCTTGGCTGTTATAGTGTCGCACTCTGTCTCAAATCATAATCCGCAAGATTCACAATGGATTGCTGTATTACAAGTGGATGGAATATATTGGGATTTCATTGCATGGACTGATGTTGATATTTTTCCTGGTTAAGCTGAAATTCAGGAAAATAAAAGATCTGCTAGTGTGATGTAAAGAACATAGATGTCAGGACAGATGATAATGGATGAGGGACATTTTTAATTCCCTATTTATGCATATTTTGAATGAGGACACTGTATTGTATGATAATGTTATTAAGAGATTTAAGGAGATTAGCATATCTCGGTGACATAATAGAAGAGAACGATTGAGGGATAGAATTGAGAAGATATACAATCAATGAGATATGTTAACAATCAGCTTATACATTCTTTGCCATGTAAGGAAAAAGAGGGAACTACTATGGGAATGCCTAGAGTGTACAGCCATCATTAAAAATAAAAGACTAATAGATTTATATGTTTTAAATTTATTAAATGTTTCTATTTTTCAGGATGTGGTTCTGATGCGAGCTTTGAGGGACATGAATTTACCAAAATTTGTCTTCGATGATGTCCCACTGTTCTTGGGCCTAATATCAGATTTATTCCCAGGACTGGACTGTCCCAGAGTACGCTACCCAAGTTTTAATGATGCTGTGGAGGATACACTTTCGGATGGAGGATATGTTATAATCCCCGTACAGGTATTAATCTTGCTCAAACAATGATATGTGTCTCTTGCAGTTTAATCTTTTCAACCCAGACCAACATGCCCTTAAATCCAATTCTTCACGGCTTGTGAACAAAAACATACAAAAAGAACACCTCAATAGTTATTTCAAAATAACTAAGACATAAAATAATGTTCTGTTATATATTATTGTCTGAGTCTAAAATTGTCCAATATTTAGCGGAAGCATGGTATGCAGCTGTAGAATTTTCTGAAGTATGTAGTGAAAGTGGCGGAGTTCACACCACAGCAGTAAGTTCAGAGTTCACACCACAACAGTAAGTTCAGAGTTCACACCACAACAGTAAGTTCAGAGTTCACACCACAACAGTAAGTTCAGAGTTCACACCACAACAGTAAGTTCAGAGTTCACACCACAACAGTAAGTTCAGAGTTCACACCACAGCAGTAAGTTCAGAGTTCACACCACAACAGTAAGTTCAGAGTTCACACCACAACAGTAAGTTCAGAGTTCACACCACAACAGTAAGTTCAGAGTTCACACCACAACAGTAAGTTCAGAGTTCACACCACAGCAGTAAGTTCAGAGTTCACACCACAACAGTAAGTTCAGAGTTCACACCACAACAGTAAGTTCAGAGTTCACACCACAACAGTAAGTTCAGAGTTCACACCACAACAGTAAGTTCAGAGTTCACACCACAACAGTAAGTTCAGAGTTCACACCACAGCAGTAAGTTCAGAGTTCACACCACAGCAGTAAGTTCAGAGTTCACACCACAACAGTAAGTTCAGAGTTCACACCACAGCAGTAAGTTCAGAGTTCACACCACAGCAGTAAGTTCAGAGTTCACACCACACAACAGTAAGTTCAGAGTTCACACCACAGCAGTAAGTTCAGAGTTCACACCACAGCAGTAAGTTCAGAGTTCACACCACAGCAGTAAGTTCAGAGTTCACACCACAGCAGAAAGTTCAATGCTGTTATTGAGTTTTAGAATTAAAGTTTCACATTGTTCTGTAAAAGAGATTAAGATAAGAATCTCTTGTTCCTAAGATATCAGAAGGATTAGTATTCCAGACGGATGGAAGATTAGGTCCCATTGAATAGCCACCAACATCATCAGAGTTTGACCAGCTTAGATTTTTTTATATTGGTGTATGTAAAAACCTTTGTCTTTCAAACTCTGGTGCAGGGACAGAATATTCTTTGGCAGTGAATAATTGACTCTTCTGCATCTGTTATACATCAGATGCTTCAAAATATGTGCAGAGAGATAGAATACTATCTTTGAGATTCTTCAGGTCACTAAAGACGCTCATGTTGAAATCTTATGATGTTTGGTGAGCTGCTACAGAAACTTTTTTCTCACAGAAAATCCAAATTCTGTCAGTTTGCCATTAATCTTCACTACACAAGTGAAGTGGTTATATGAACCAACTTCCGGTTGTAATCCGCTGAATGCCATGGTAGCAGAATTGTGACCATCGCTAAGCAATTATGTAACTGCGATAAAAAGTTTAAATTTGGCTTTTTCTTCTGGGAAAATGAGTGACAACACTGTAATCAAATCTAGCTTCATCTTTCAACAGCTCTTGTGGGAAAAAAAGACAAGAGAAGATATGACAATGTGAAAGTTGAACAATCAATGCGAATTGAGTTGAAATTAAGCCATTGTTAGTGAAATTCTTGTGGATTATCTTTCTTCTTATTTGGAATCGTTGGGAATTAATATTATTTTCAAAGAAGATGTTAAGGAACATGAAGTGTCTTTATGAAATTACAACGCAACGTTAGGTATTTGTATCGTGCATTAAATTTACATCACATTAATTGTGAAGTGAATCAAGAAATATTCTTAGACCTAGTCAGGATTGGGTCAAAGGTAAGTGTCATCTGTTTTAATTTGGTTAGTTTGGTTGTCAAATATTTTATAAATTTAATTAATTGAGATTGGTATAGAAATTATTGACACAAATAAATTGGTTTGAAAAAACACGTGCATCGGTCATTTTAATAATATATTCATCATTATGCAATTTTAAAAAAAACAACTATCCGGCGTGTATGCAACAAGTTTACATAATTTGTATTGAGCGTAGTAAAGGTTAATAGTATAAGAAATATTTACATTTACTGTTGCTAGGCTAGTGATTTTGCTTGACACACTGTATAACCATTCTGTTTATATACAGTACTAATAATATAAACAGTAATGTTTACATACAGGGCTAATATTATATTAATACATTAACCTGTAGGTCTCTATAGGCACCGTTTTGCTCCAATGAGTATATACCCCATTGTGCCTATTGTCGCAAATCGGCTACATACGATATGGCCTGATTCCCGAGTACGGTATTTCACGAAGTAATGATCCTGTGACATGTAAAACCCGTCAAACGAAGCTAGGAATACGTCACAGTTTAAAGGTCAAATTCCATTACACATTATGATTGCAAGAGGAGAGAAAGCCGGCTGATTTTGTCAATGACTTTCTAGATCGACGTTGGCCATTTTCGGGCCGTATTTTACTATCAAATTGAGTACCGTGGGCATGGCTAAGTGATCGTGACTACATGTTTTAATTGTTGTTTTTTTGTGTTTAATATGTTGTTATTTGATAGGAATGTTTGTGTAGTCGTTCAAAAACAAAAAAATAATATGTATCAGCGGTGCCACGTGTGTGCATAGACAATAATTACGCTGCGTGTTTGCTTAGGCCTAGTGTTGACAGGACGGACGTTATATGCGATTTCTTCACGTTTTATTAGTTTATTTAGTTCATATTATATTAGTTTTGATATAAAACAAAATATGTATAAAAAGTATAGGTATTTATGAGGATTTTATCAATGTTTCCACACATTGCTCAAGTATTAGGGTTGTCAAGAAGTTATATGTGCGATTTTGGAAATGGCGTTTTGCGATTTTTTTTCTCAAATTTTCAACTTCACAACTTGCTCACAACTGTTATATCACACATACAACAAAAACAAAAACACGATTATATTCACTATCCACTCCTTTATTTAGATGTGCAAAAATTATTTTTATATCTTTTATATCAAAAAAGTTATCACGTTTTCAAAACACCCACCATCAATAACGCACATTTTTCAAAAAATAATTCAGGCACAGAGGGTATTTTGCGTAATTTTAATTCAGGGCTCTAAAGGTTAAATACCCAACAACACGATCAACAACATGAGAATCAACAAACGAAAGTCAGAAACACTGAAGATATGCAGAAATCAATCCCCACTAGAAATATACATAGATGGCACAAAACTCAACTAAATACTCTTGGAAGACTAGATACTGGATAAAGAATTAAAAACAAGATGTCAGCAAGCAAATACAGTTTTATATCAATTAGCACCACTGTTGAAACATTGACATGATCTGCACCATAACATGATCTCCAAAAGAACATTAATAAACAGTGTTCATGCCGACACTGTGCTACCAATGCCAGACCAGGACCCTGACAGAGAATCTAGAACAAACACTCGCTTTATGCGAAATGAAGTGCCTTAGAGTAGCACTGGGGGTAACCAAAAAAAAGATAGAAGGAACAATGGCACTATAAGAAATCTTGTGGAAACAATATCTTGCAAAGAATACATAGACACACAAAAGATCACAAGATTGGCCCACCTAATCAGAATAGAACCAGATCGAATTCGATCAATAGCCTTCAATAAAAGGAAGGAGAAACAGGAAAAGAACCAAAAAGGAGAAACAGGGGAAGACCCAAACCAAAAATGGATAGATGACATCAGAGAAATACTAGAACACCAAGGCTACACTATTGTAGAATCATCACAGTTAGCAAAAGATGGAAGACTTTGGAAGACACTACCAACAATTTCAACTTGCTGAAATATAAATCTGTAAAACAAAGATGTGCTGAAAAGCATTACTGGAGTAGAAAATACTGTACACATTGGTAAGAATAGATTGTTGGTAAATCTAACATTAAAAAAATATCAGGGCTTTGTTAATGCAAGTGAAATTTAAACTTCATTTAATTTGTACTTTATATCATGTTATATTTTCTTGTTATATTTATGTTTTGAAAACTATATTGTGTAATATGACCTTGTCATTAGAGGTGAGGGAGTGTATGGATGTGAGTGTTGGATAATAAACAAACTGGAAAGTGGGAAATTAGAGGCAATAGAGATGTGGTTCTACAGAAGAATGCTGAGAATACCATGGACTGCCAGAAAAACTAATATGAGGTGTTGAAAGAGTCAAATGTAAAACAGACCTTAATCAATAATATAAGAAAAAGGCAATCTTAATTTTTTGACCACTTCATGAGACAGGGAGGTTTAGAGAACATAGTCACAACAGGCAAGATTGAAGGCAACAGAGACAGAGGGCGGCAACGTGAGAAAATCATAGACAGTTTGACAACCTGGCACGGCAGGGAAACAACTACAATCTTGATACATAATGTTGGAGATAGAAAACTGTGGAATGCCATGCTCGCCTACGCCAGTTGACATGGCACCTGATGATGATGATATTTTCTTAAAAATAGAGACCTGATATGAACAGTAAAAATAACAGTCAATGTAACTTAATGTTTTTTTAGGTGGACAAGATCATCCAGTTATATGAGACAATGATGACACGTCACTGCACCATGTTAGTAGGGCCCACAGGCGGAGGCAAGTCGGTGGTACTCAATTCATTGGTCGGGGCACAGACTCGGTGAGTTAATCTGGTGGTTTTTTTTCTCATTTTGTATAACCTTTGTAGACCTATGCCTTGCAGCGTGTGGGGGTGAAGAAATCTCTGGAATGGGTCTTTGTATGTTCTTCTTGTATACATTATTAAGTTAAAGATATTAATATATATATATATATATATATATATATATATATATATATATATATATATATATATATATATATATATATATATATATATATATATATATATATATATATATATATATATATATATATATATATATATATGATACATACACATATACAAACATATAAATTGGTTACAGTGTGCCTCTGTCCAAATTGGTTTTGTTAGCTAATTTACTTCACAATCCTTTTTGTTTATGGACACTTACCTATTCATAGACTGTTTGGAATGTGAATCAATCAGGCTGAGGCAGTTTGAGAAAATAGCCACTCTGAGTGAATGTGCTCCAAGGAGTGAATAACTTAATTGTATATGATTAGTCTCGTACTGTTACACTTGATTCTTCCTATTATAGAAGTATGCAGTGTACCCTCTTAGTGCTTAATATATAGTTTACTGTTAATGTTGGTTGATGCAATGAAAAAATGACGTGTGATTCATTAGTTTATAACTCATAGAAGAAGCAGAAAGAAGAGCCAGGGGTAGACCTAGAGTATGCTGGATCGACAACATCAAAGAGACATTACACGAATACCAAATGACATTATCTGAAGCTGCCAAAAAAGTGATAACAAGAACACTGTATCTCTCTTGACACCCGTTAAGGGTTAAAGAGGAAGAGAAGAAGAAGAAGATGCAATGTATTTTCTGCATAAATTATGTATTAAATGTGTGTCCAATCTGTCGCTAGACTTGGGACACCAACCAGACTCTACACAATCAATCCTAAAGAGAGACCAGTTATAGAACTGTATGGGGTTTTGGACCCTGTCAGTAGAGACTGGACAGATGGATTGCTGTCAAATATATTCAGGTCAGTCAGAGTTGATTGTAATTTAGTTTACATGCAATTCTTTGATGCCTAGGTAGAATTTATATTTGTATGTTTGTAATATCCTTTAATTTTAATCCAGTAGAGATTTCAAATCTCTTTCTTACATAGAAAGATCTCAGTGTGCGAAATCTGGTCTACAAAGCCATTTTTACTAGCCCACCAGGATTATCTACAATTACTATATATTCCCTGCGGTCAAGAAATGCTACTTTTAAAGGACTGGGGAAAAAGTCTTCAGTTGCCTTCGAGAATAGATGCCTCAGAAAGATTACAAATACTAATTGGAAAGACTTCAAATCAAACGATATATTAAGAGAGGAGATAAAACCAAGAATATGTGACGAACATCAGAAAACACCACTGGACATACATCAGCCACATACTTAGAATGAAGGAAGACAGAATTCTACGACAAGTCTTCATGTGGACACCAGACGGGAAAAGAAAACAGGGAAGTCCAAAAATAACGATCAAAAGAACATTTATGAATTAACACAACAGACATAAATGTACAAGACCTACAATCCTTGGCAACTGACCGACAGGCTTGGAGAACTATGACATCCGCCCTATGTGCCAAACTTAGCAAAAGAGGAACTGACTGACTGATTAGCCTATATCCTGACCCATTTATTCCTCTTCTCTATTGTCAAATGTCTCTCAGTTATGTTATCATCCATTTCTATATCTCTGTCTGATTTGTCTCACTGTTGTCATCAATGGTATATGGCATCAATATATGCGATCAATACATGCCATCAATCTATACCATTGGTCTATCATCAATACATGCCATCAATCTATACCATTGGTCTATCATCAATACATGCCATCAATCTATACCATTGGTCTATCATCAATACATGCCATCAATCTATACCATTGGTCTATCATCAATACATGCGATCAATCTATACCATTGGTCTATCATCAATACATGCCATCAATCTATACCATTGGTCTATCATCAATACATGCCATCAATCTATACCATTGGTCTATCATCAATACATGCCATCAATCTATACCATTGGTCTATCATCAATACATGCCATCAATCTATACCATTGGTCTATCATCAATACATGCCATCAATCTATACCATTGGTCTATCATCAATACATGCCATCAATTGATACCATTGGTCTATCATCAATACATGCCATCAATCTATACCATTGGTCTATCATCAATACATGCCATCAATCTATACCATTGGTCTATCATCAATACATGCCATCAATCTATACCATTGGTCTATCATCAATATATGCCATCAATCTATACCATTGGTCTATCATCAATACATGCCATCAATCTATACCATTGGTCTATCATCAATACATGCCATCAATTGATACCATTGGTCTATCATCAATACATGCCATCAATTGATACCATTGGTCTATCATCAATACATGCCATCAATCTATGTCATTGTCTATCATCAATACATGCCATCAATCTATACCATTGGTCTATCATCAATACATGCCATCAATTGATACCATTGGTCTATCATCAATACATGCCATCAATCTATGTCATTGTCTATCATCAATACATGCCATCAATCTATACCATTGGTCTATCATCAATACATGCCATCAATCTATACCATTGGTCTATCATCAATACATGCCATCAATCTATACCATTGGTCTATCATCAATACATGCCATCAATCTATACCATTGGTCTATCATCAATACATGCCATCAATCTATACCATTGGTCTATCATCAATACATGCCATCAATCTATACCATTGGTCTATCATCAATACATGCCATCAATTGATACCATTGGTCTATCATCAATACATGCCATCAATCTATACCATTGGTCTATCATCAATATATGCCATCAATCTATACCATTGGTCTATCATCAATATATGCCATCAATCTATACCATTGGTCTATCATCAATATATGCCATCAATCTATACCATTGGTCTATCATCAATACATGCCATCAATCTATACCATTGGTCTATCATCAATATATGCCATCAATCTATGTCATCAATATATGCCATTAATCTATGTTATCAATTGTACGTCCTTCCATCTACTGTTGTCTCATGGTTACATCATCTAAATCAACCCGTCTATATTTTCAAAACACTTATTGTTTTTGAATAATAATAGTAGCACTCTTTGACTTGTGGGAGCAGGGAAATGAACCGGCCCACTGAAAAGAAAGAGCTTAGATACATAGTCTATGATGGCGATGTAGATGCCTTATGGGTTGAGAACATGAATTCTGTCATGGATGATAACAAGTTATTAACACTTTCTAATGGCGAGAGAATCAGGCTGCAGTCATACTGTGCCATGTTGTTTGAGGTACTGTCATGTCAGATATATATTTTCACTTTAGAACAACCACCAAAAAATACACTTGTCATTTAAGTATAATTATAATGAAACCTGTAATCTATTAGAATGTGTTCTCTTTACGGTGCTCGATAAACGGTTGTTCCTTCCCGAAAGTAATGGCAGCCTACGGGAATATTGTGCCTAGAAATTTCCAATGGTTGCAACATACGGCTGTAAAACATGGGCCCTAAGTAAAACAGTGGCAAAGAAAATCAACGTCTTTGAGATTAAATGCTACAGAAAGATACTTAGAATATCATGGAAGGAAAAAATCAGAAACTCAGATATTACAAACACATTGAAGATTCTAGAGTGTTGTTTACTAAACACAATAACAAAATGAAAACTACACTTGTTTGGTCATATAAAGAGACTCAACTGCTTAGAAAGACAAATAATTGAAGGCAGAGTGCTTGGGATGAGGAGAAAGGGCAGACCAAGAAGACGATGGACTGACAACATTAAAGATAACATGAATACATCACTAGAAAATGCAAGCCGCTTCACCCAAGACAGAGAGGGGTTCAGAGAGTTCATTGGGAAGACAACGTTCTGGAAGGAATACGTCACATCCTCTTTAACGCTTATTGATATTAGCACTTCTTGATTTGTCTGTTTAGCTGTCCATGGTATACGTAAAATTCTTCTGTAGCATCTCATTACAAAAACAACAATTCTCTTTGCTATTGTTTTATTTAATGTCCATGCCTCACAACCATATATTGCATACTGGAAATATGCATGTTCTGATCATACATTGTTTGACTATGCTACTGGTATCTTGCCAAAGATTTTTCATTTGGGCACATTTCAATGTTGCCAATGCAATTCTTCTCTTGATTTCAACAGCACAGTCTCCTGAGCTGCTTATGTGTATACCCAAATACTGAAAATTTGTTACATCCTCTTGTTCAAAAATTTTCAGCTATAAACTTTGGTTGTGCTTTCACTTTATCCATTGTCAGAATTTTTGCTTTCTTCTATAAAACTTTCTAGAGATTAATAATTATGTCAAATTTGGAGACTCATGGTTCAGGAATGTGTTAAAGTTCAGCAATTGTATAGTTTTGTGAAAGAAAGGTAGATTTAAAAGCTCAGCATCTGTATGCATTGCTAAAAAAATTACTTAGAATCTCAGCAATTGTATGTATTTGTACAAAAATCATATTTTGAAGCTCAGAAATTGTAGGTATTGGTACACAGAATTGACTGTGAAGCTCAGAAATTGTATATATCGGTAAAAAAAAAAAGACAAAATAAAAATAATTTTAGAGCTCATGAACTTTGCAAATTGGAATCTGAAGTTATATGCTAAACTGGAACTGTTAGCATAATGTAAAGGTTAATTCATATGTTATGAACATGTTATCAACATATAAAGCTGATTCTCACAATGATATTTCATATGCAAATAACATATAAAGCTGATCCAGATAATGATATTTTTTAAGGTCTACGATCTCCAGTATGCCTCTCCTGCAACAATTTCACGATGTGGAATGGTCTTTGTTGATCCTAAGAACCTGGGCTATAATCCGTACTGGGAACGCTGGATGAAAAATCGACCCAAAGATCAAGTTCCAGAACTGAACCAACTGTACAAGAAATTTGTCTACAACCTAGTGGAAATGGTCGTTGAGGGAATGCAGGATGGACAGCCTGTTGAGAGACTATTAACCATTGTGCCTGTGACCAATCTTAATTTGGTAATTGATGTATGCATGTATGAGGAGATACATGATTTTATATCTGTCTGTACCAAGTAGATGATCACGTCGTTGTGTTATATATGGCAGTCATTGTTGTAGTAAGACAAAATGTAAACATGACCGTTATTATCTTATATATCTAATGTGGTAGCATGAATTTTTTAGCAAGGCCACTCGCTCTTTATAGTAGGTTACTCTGTTCCTAGTTCCTAGAGTTTACTCTGTTCCTAGTTCCTAGAGTTTACTCTGTTCCTAGTTCCTAGAGTTTACTCTGTTCCTAGTTCCTATAGTTTACTCTGTTCCTAGTTCCTAGAGTTTACTCTGTTCCTAGTTCCTAGAGTTTACTCTGTTCCTAGTTCCTAGAGTTTACTCTGTTTCTAGTTCCTAGAGTTTACTCTGTTCCTAGTTCCTATAGTTTACTCTGTTCCTAGTTCCTAGAGTTTACTCTGTTCCTAGTTCCTAGAGTTTACTCTGTTCCTAGTTCCTAGAGTTTACTCTGTTCCTAGTTCCTAGAGTTTACTCTGTTCCTAGTTCCTAGAGTTTACTCTGTTCCTAGTTCCTAGAGTTTACTCTGTTCCTAGTTCCTAGAGTTTACTCTGTTCCTAGTTCCTAGAGTTTACTCTGTTCCTAGTTCCTAGAGTTTACTCTGTTACTAGTTCCTAGTGTTTACTCTGTTCCTAGTTCCTAGAGTTTACTATGTTCCTAGTTCCTAGAGTTTAATCTGTTACTAGTTCCTAGAGTTTACTCTGTTCCTAGTTCCTAGAGTTTACTCTGTTCCTAGTTCCTAGAGTTTACTCTGTTCCTAGTTCCTAGAGTTTACTCTGTTCCTAGTTCCTAGAGTTTACTCTGTTCCTAGTTCCTAGAGTTTACTCTGTTCCTAGTTCCTAGAGTTTACTCTGTTACTAGTTCCTAGAGTTTACTCTGTTACTAGTTCCTAGAGTTTACTATGTTCCTAGTTCCTAGAGTTTACTCTGTTCCTAGTTCCTAGAGTTTACTCTGTTCCTAGTTCATAGAGTTTACTCTGTTCCTAGTTCCTAGAGTTTACTCTGTTCCTAGTTCCTATAGTTTACTCTGTTCCTAGTTCCTAGAGTTTACTCTGTTCCTAGTTCCTAGAGTTTACTCTGTTCCTAGTTCCTAGAGTTTACTCTGTTCCTAGTTCCTAGAGTTTACTCTGTTCCTAGTTCCTAGAGTTTACTCTGTTCCTAGTTCCTAGAGTTTACTCTGTTACTAGTTCCTAGAGTTTACTCTGTTCCTAGTTCCTAGAGTTTACTATGTTCCTAGTTCCTAGAGTTTACTCTGTTCCTAGTTCCTAGAGTTTACTCTGTTCCTAGTTCCTAGAGTTTACTCTGTTCCTAGTTCCTAGAGTTTACTCTGTTCCTAGTTCCTAGAGTTTACTCTGTTCCTAGTTCCTATAGTTTACTCTGTTCCTAGTTCCTAGAGTTTACTCTGTTCCTAGTTCCTAGAGTTTACTCTGTTCCTAGTTCCTAGAGTTTACTCTGTTCCTAGTTCCTAGAGTTTACTCTGTTCCTAGTTCCTAGAGTTTACTCTGTTCCTAGTTCCTAGAGTTTACTCTGTTCCTAGTTCCTAGAGTTTACTCTGTTCCTAGTTCCTAGAGTTTACTCTGTTCCTAGTATTATTGTTTCAGTCCTTTGTATGATGAGGAGCTCATACTTCCTATGTTTCCAGGGAAGTGGTTTCTTCAGAGCAGTCTTTATTACCCAGTGATTTTGATTCCTGACGGTTCACAGTGCTTTAGGAATAAGCTTTCTACTCAGAGGGGTGTATATGTCACATGACAAGTTTTATACTTGCTTTGGTCAGCACTGTGCTAAGATGGTTTATCACTGACTGTGTCCTTAGAATACTGAAAACAAATTTCTCTGTACAGCCATATTAGGCAACAGTTATAAGTCTAGTTGGGTATGGTCGATTGCATTTGGTATGTTCTTATTAATTTTTCATATTATCATAGCCTATTCCAGCACAACTTTTTAATTACACATTCCAAATAAAATTACTGCTATTCCTGTTCTGTCTTGCTAGTTTTCTTTCTGGATTCTTTCAATTGTCTCTTTACCTGAGTTCAGATTAAGAGAATAACACAATTATATTTTAATGTAAATGATAACAATAGAGTAAGCTTATGTGCCAAATTTCAATGAGGTTGGTGAAATGAATTTGATTTTACAGTTTTCGATTTCAATGAGGTTGGTGAAATGGATGTGATTTTATAATTTTCAAAAGTATTGTCTATTGCTTACCCCAGGTCAGATGATGGTCAGAATATCAACACTTGCTGTTAAGTATAAAGGTGATGACTGGGAGCTTTAGTTGTCTGTCCAAGGCCAGATGTGTCGCCTTGTCTGTGTTGAATCTGTATTTGTTCAGTGTTGTCTTGATGTTATCTATCCATCTTGTTCTAAGTCTTCCTCTGGCCCAGTATACATATCTTCTTATGTTATATGTACTTGTTGGTAGTTGATTATGGTTCATTCTCATAAGGTGTCCAAACTATTTTATTTGCTGTTTCTCGATGTATTCTTTGCATAGTCTTATTCTTCTCCTGATTTCATAATTTCTCATTTTGTCTAGTTTCGTCACTCCTGCAGATTTTCTCAGGCATTTCATCTCACATTGTAAGTTGTCTCTGCTGGACTACTGTAAGCAGCCATGTTGTCTGGCATTGATAGCAGAGTGTTGGCATAGAAATATTGCTTATCATTTGTATCGTGGCTTCCATCTTGATCTTTGTGTTGAGAAGTAATGATGATAGCTGGTATATCACTATGTTTGCTTTTTGGCATCTTGTCTCAATCTCTTTGTCTAATTTTCCATTGTCTGTGAATATACTTCCCAGGTATTTAAATTCAGAAGTTTATTTTACTTCAGTTTTGTTTATTCACTGGATATGGTGACTTCCTGATTTTCATTACTTCTGTTTTCTCTGTATTTATTTTCATGTTATACTTGGTGCATATTGTCCTTGAGTGCATTAATTAATATGATTTTGTAATTAATGTTCTTCTTCGTAGATACAAAAATTGATCATCAGGAAATAGCAATTCTGTGACTGCGTTGTTTAATTCCTTATCAGATTCTTCTCTTATTACTGTATTGTTTACATTTTTGTTTTGAGATTCTTTTGTTATTCTGTCCATGTATATGCTAAAAGGCATAGATGAGAGCACACATCCTTGTTTTACCCTTGATTTTGGTTTTAAAAGATAAAGTCATTCTGTCAGTAGTTCTCACTTACCAGTAGCTGTGACAGTTCTGGTACAAAGATTTTACTATAGTATAGTAATTCTAGACTATAGTATTCTGTATGCATTTGTAATTTAGACTTGTAGTGATAGTCTAAAAATGTTGTAGCCTAGGCTGTTATAATGATAGTCTAACAATGATTGTAGCTTAGACTATTGTAGTGATAGTCTAAAAATGTTGTAGCCTAGGCTGTTATAATGATAGTCTAACAATGATTGTAGCTTAGACTATTGTAGTGATAGTCTAAAAATGTTGTAGCCTAGGCTGTTATAATGATAGTCTAACAATGATTGTAGCTTAGACTATTGTAGTGATAGTCTAAAAATTTTGTAGCCTAGGCTGTTATAATGATAGTCTAACAATGATTGTAGCTTAGACTATTGTAGTGATAGTCTAAAAATTTTGTAGCCTAGGCTGTTATAATGATAGTCTAACAATGATTGTAGCTTAGACTATTGTAGTGATAGTCTAAAAATGTTGTAGCCTAGGCTGTTATAATGATAGTCTAACAATGATTGTAGCTTAGACTATTGTAGTGATAGTCTAACAATGATTGTAGCTTTGACTGTTTAGTAATAGTCTAACAATGATTGTAGCTTTGACTGTTGTATTGATAGTCTAATGAGTTTTGTAGCGGGGACTTTTCTAGTGATAATGTAACAGTGATTGTAATTTACACTGTTGTTGCAATGATTGTAGTTTGAACTGCTATAGCAAAAGACTAACAATGATTATAGTTTAGAGTATTCTTATAATACTAAAAGAAAGTGTAGCTAATGCTACTGTTGTGACAGCAATCATAGCAGTAATTATGTTGTTTTGATTATGTCATTTCTACAAATCTCCAGGTCACACAACTAACAATGTTGCTAACATCAACACTGACTGACTCTGAGTATGAGCACGGCGAGCTTGAGGCCATGATGATACAAGCTATTGTCTGGTCTTTGGGAGCAACACTAATAGAAAGTAGCAGAGTCAAATTTGACAGCTATGTAAAATATTTAGCCAGCTTGAGTTTAATATACGATGAGCGAAAGAATGCAGGGCTAGGTAAAAGGCTGCTGTTTCTGTTCTAGCTGTATATTATTATATAGTGTCATGTGACATATTCCTTCCAGAACGTTGTCTTCCCAATGAACTCTCTGAACCTCTCTCTGTCTTGGGCGATGTGGCTTGCATTTTCTAGCGATGTATTCATGTTATCTTTAATGTCGTCAGTCCATCGTCTTCTTGGTCTTCTTGCAATATAGGACTAGCCTACCAATTTTCTGTGTGCTTGTAATTCAGATAGACCTTCATTAGACCTTCATTGTGTGATTTCCACCAGGAACTTGAAGTATATTGTACTATAGTTAAAGTCACACAATATAGGACTAGCCTACCCATTTTCTTGGTCTGCCACTTCTCCTCTACCCAGGTACTCTTCCCTCCATTATTTGTCTTTCTAAACAGTTATGTCTCTTAATATGACCAAACAGGTGTAGTTTTCTTTTTGTTATTGTGTTTAGTAACCAACACTCTGGAATATTCAATGTGTTTATTATATCTGAGTTTCTGATTTTATCCTTCCATGATATTCTAAGTATCTTCCTGTAGCATTTCAGCTCGAAGGCGTTGATCCTCTTTGCCGCTGTTTTACTTAGAGTCCATGTTTCACGTTCGTATGTTGCAACCGGAAAAATAAAAGTTCGTAACATTAGCACTTTCGTTTCTATTTTGTTGTTTTTCCATATGTTTTTCAGACGTATTATTTTGCAATATGCCATTGCCAATCTCTTCCTTATTTCTGCCATGCAGTCTCCTGCACTGTTGATGTTTGCTCCTAAGTATTCAAATTTATCCACACATTCTATCTCGGTATTGTCTATTCTGATTTTTGGTTGTTGTGTTGTTATATCTGTTGACATGATTTTGGTTTTCTGCATGTTTAAATACAAATTTTGTGCTTCGCTATATTTCTTTGTGTTCTTGATTAGTTGTTCCAATCCCTTTATATCGTTTGAAAGAAGCACTGTGACGTCTGCGTAGCGTAGTTCCGGGATTAGGAATCCACCTATGTTTAAAGCGTGGTAGTCAGTGTTGTGTATGTCTTCTCTCACGTTCCTCATTATACTTTCAGCGTAGATGTTGAACAGGTATGGAGAGAGTGTGCACCCTTGCCGTACTCCACTCATTATATAGTACATTGTGTGATTTCCACCAGGAACGTGAAGTATATTGTACTATAGTTAAAGTCACACAATATAGGACTAGCTTACCCATTTTCTGTGTGCTTGTAATTCAGATAGACCTTCGTTACTTGTGATGATGATAATGAAATGATACCATTGGCAGTGATAAGGTAGTTCTTAACAGCCCATGGCTTTTCTGAGAAAAGCATTGATCCTCTTAGTTGAGTAACTAAATTGACACTCAAACTGTCTCAAAGGCATGGTTGTGTTAAGGGTGCTTATGGATTTATGTTTAGTCCCCAAAGGGAGATATTCCAGTGTGGCAAGCATCCCAGAATCATCATGTCCTGCCCAGAGTGCAGCATATATATGTCCGGGCCAACTTAGCTCATTATTCTTCCATCAGATCTGTTGATCCATCTGCAGTGATGGCACAACTAGTATTCCCAGCTCCCAAGGAATCTGCCACAAAAGGACAAATGTGCAATGTTCATTGGTGTGAATCTCTCCATCATCCATGGGGACCATTTGATCGAAGACAGAAGTCAGAAATTGAGGCAAGCCAGGCAGTGTGAAAATAACTTTTTCACAGGTGACAGGTTGTCAGCCTAAATGAACTTTCTTTAGTCACCTTCTGTGACATGCCTGGAAAGAAGACAGTAGCTTTATTCTTTATGCCCTGAACTATAAATCCAGGCCACAGTTGCCACATGCGTGCCATTTATTGTGATAGTGTTTCTATCTGTTGCCAGGTGATAAGTGTGTAGCAACTTTAAGCAGTGATAGTTTATCATTCACTGTTCCCTTGTACTTTGTAGGTCAAAACATGTCCCTGGGTGATAGTTTTTGAGGTGGAAACTGTAGGAAGGGAGTTGGAATTAGGTTGACTGCATGTGTATGTCATACAAGGTATTCTGCTGCTGGAAAACTCATCTTGTGTAGTTAGTTATCCATTGTATCCTGTGTCTGTGGATAATTATCCCTTTTCTCATCTGAGAGACTTGTTTCAGTATTTATAAATACTCAACAGCATAGCTATTACTGATTAACAGTAGGGTAGCCAGGGGCAAAGCGTTGCACTTTTCACATTTTATATGTGAGGCAGTGTTATATGATTATCTCAAATAACAGTTGAATAACCGATGCTTGTTATTAATTTACAATGGTGCTTAGAATGGAAACCTTAAAAGTGTGAAAGATATGCCATCAAGATGTTTTCCAACAAGAATCCAAACCATTTATAAGCTCTGGAGGACACTGGAGACTATGAGGAGCAATGTTGACAATGCAGTAAAAATGATGAAATGGTTTTTATTTTTTTTTTTAGAATATATTCACCAAAAAATAGTATTGATGGTCGTTATTTGAAGCATCCTCATCATTTTTTAGATTGCATTGGCAGCATTGTTAAAAATTAAAATTGTGTGTTTTGAAATATAAATTAATTGTTAAATAATAACATATTGCCACAATGATAACTTGTTTCCATGTAACAGGAGAGCTTCCTGCAAATGGAATTTTATTTGATTATATGTTCAACCGGACTCAAAAAAAATGGCAACCTTGGTCTGTTCTAGTGCCAGCTTACATACATGACCCAGAGAGGAAGTTTTATGATATTCTTGTTCCAACAGTGGAAACTGTGAGTACTGATGCAGAATTTGTTGTTGTTTTAAATCCCCCTATGATTATGCATGTGCTATCTTGTTATAGTCCGTTCAGATTCGTTTGCCGAGATGTTAAATTATTTTTATCAAAAACTTATTGTTCATTTGGATTGATCATTTGAAGTTAGGTTTAGAATAATAATGTCGCTATAGAAATATTTTTTTATCAAAGAAATGTGATCCAGTATCAAAGATACCTTATTTAACCTATATTAAAAAAAAGTTAATCTAAATTATAAACAACTGCTGGATTATGTAGATGCTTACATCTCACAGCTGATTATTAAATATAAAGGCATGACCCTCACGGTAGAATGTGCACCGTTCTAAAAGTAGTTGTTTCCACTGTACATTTGTATAAAGCAATGTTACATATGGAAATTCCCATTTAGCACCAAATATTATTTTTCCTGAACTTAGAATTATGTGAAATCAAAAACGGCTATTGACTCGATTTCAAGTCACAAGTCAGAGGCACGTCTCAATATTTACAGAAAGTAGGCGGCACTAAGCATATTACCTTCTGCAAGTCTATGTGAGAATGAATCTGAAAGCGAAATATTTTACTGAGCATAACATTGCTATAAAGATTTATCAATACTTCTGCAGAGAGCGTAAAAAGGGACATCTTTATTGTTCTTTATCAAATCCTGAGAAGAGAACAATGCATATTTTAGGTTTGTGTAAACGTTCATTTGATCGAATAGTGGAAGCAAGCGGATATTTATTGCCAACAAATTCACGAAAGCAAGGAAGGAAAGAAAAGATAGACAGTTTCGATAAGGACCTAGTAAAAAGAGAAATATGTAGAATGTTTGATAAAAACGAAGAAGTGACACTTAGAAAGTTGAAGATTTGGCTGAAAACTAATAACGACATTGAAATATCAAAAACTTTATTATGGAAAACTGTAAGAAATGCAGGCTTCACCTTTAGAAAGTATGCTGGTGGAAAAAACATTATTTGTGAAAAGCCACATCTGGTAGCTCTTAGAAGCAAGTATTTACGTGAAGTGAAGGGAATGCGCGAGAATGGTTATGATATTGTGTATTTAGATGAAACTTGGATCAACGCTCATCATACAAATGAAAAGGAATGGCAGTTAGCAGATGGAAGTATTAAAAGATCAGTACCAAGTAGTAAAGGGCAACGTTTGATAGTTGCACATGCAGGTAGCAGACATAATGGGTTGTTGCAGAATGCTCATCTAATTTTCATTTCAAAATCCATTGACAATAGAGACTACCACTCCGAAATGAATGGGCACATATTCGAAGACTGGATCGAAAAAAGTATTCTTCCAATATTAGATAGACCTTCTTGTCTGATAATGGACAATGCTTCATACCATAACGTAGTGAACGTAGAAGATAGAATCCCAACATCATCAAGTACAAAAGATGCAATCAAAACGTGGCTCATAAAAGAACACATACTAGTTACCAACAGGTACTTGAAACCCGAATTGCTTAACCTTGTAAAACAGACACAACGAACAAAGATATTTAAAATAGACAAGTTAATTGAAGAACATGGTCATAGATGTTTGAGACTACCTCCATATCATGCACACTTAAATCCTATAGAGCTAATTTGGGCAAAAGTTAAAGGACACGTAGCATCTACAAATACAACTTTCAAATTATGTGATATTGAGACACTTACAAATCAGGCTCTATCAAATATACATAAAGACTACTGGGTGAAATGTGAGGATCATGTGTTACGCCAAGAAGAGGAATATTGGAAAAAGGAAGGTTTGTTGTTTGTTCAGCCGAAAACAGTAATCGACCTATTTGACTCGTCTGATTATGAATGATCATTACTCTGATTAAGTCTACACTAAAAAAAGTTTGATTTGCAAAATTTACAAGTTGATTTGTAAAACATTTCATTGCTCAATACCACCCAAGCAATACAAAAAAATGTTATAAGCAAACCATCAACCATTACTTATAAAAATTAGCCCGCTTGATTCAATACAGAAGTTCAGATATCTTGGATCAACTATTACAGACAAAATTTCCTTACATGAAGAAATATATGTACTTATTTCAAAGGCAGCGACAACATTTGTGAAACTCACACCAAGAGCATGGAACAATATCAAATTGACTCTACGAACAAAAGATATATTTTAAATTTTTTTACACCTGCCACCATGTAAAATTTTGTGGACACGCCTATGGGTCATCATTGCACTAGATTACTGTAAAATATTTTGTTTATGGTCGAAATAATATTTACATGGGCAAACATCAAAAGAATTCGCCGCTTTCAAATAACCGTTACAGCTAGACATCAAGTAACACATATGTTTTCGCGACATGGACATTTTAACAACGTATGCCAAAATTCATGTGAAATCATCAAGAACTTTTTGAATTATAAATCATAACATCTCGGCAAACGAATCTGAACGGACTATAGCTGTTCCATTCAATGAAATTCTACTTTCACTCTCAATCTCTGACAAACTACTAAACTCAGAGCCAACTGTCGGTAGGCCAATAAATCCTCCATTTTTATAGTGATTTCTAAACTTTTACAGCAGGAAATTAAAACCCTAGCAAGGATAAATGTGTGAAAATATATATATATATATATATATATATATATATATATATATGCACCTTTTACTCCAAGATTCATTAAGACATTTGGAATTCTAGAGTATTGCTTGATTGAATGTGATGGTAATTGTTCTTGTATGAGTTGTCAGAGTTTTTGTATAGTGGACATTGTAAAAAAAAAAAAAGAAAACATCCAATTTTTATTAATACCTTTATTAAAAGAAGTACATTTCGTGCACTCCCAATTTTATTCTCGCTGATATGAACCCCTTGGTCAAAATCGACGTTGATGGTCCACTTAGACCACTCAGAATCAATGATCTATACAGTTGTTTATACAATTGAAGTAGGAGGCTTATTATGAATAAATTTCAAGCTGCTGAGAGTTGAAGTCTTCTAGATATGAATTTAAGCTCTGAAGAAACATCTTCATTACACACAAGGATACAAGAGCTCTAGTCATAATTAATTATCACAATAAACATACAAACCCTCTGACGTCTACCAGGAAAGACTGAGCAGCTGGTACACAGTGGTATCAGTTCATAACCTTGGTTGAGATATCCACATCTTTACTGCTTGAGAAAGTTCTCTGAAGATAGGAACTATGGTATACAAATATTGATGACTGTACTGGTTTACCAATAATAATAATAATAATATGATTCTTTTAGCTGTGAACAGATGGCTTTACACAGTCCATTACCTTTCTGAAAAACAGCACAGGTTCTCCTCAGTTCAATAATCGAGTTGACACTGAAATTCCTATAAGCTTTATTGTCTCAAAGGCATGTTTGTGTTAGGGGGAGTTTTACGGATGCATGTTTAGTGTGCAAAGGTAGGTATTGAAATGTGACATTATCCCAGGAAGACATTTCAATATGCCAGTAACCCAGGATAATCATGTTCTGCTGGGAGAGTAGCATATACTTCTGGACCAACTAGTTCATCATTCTTCTATCAGATTTGTTTGACTATCTGCAGTGATTGCACATATAGCATTCCCTACTACTGAGGAGTCTGCCACAAAAGGACAAAGGTGTAACATCCTCTGACCTGCATCTCTTCGCCATCCAGAGGAGAATATTTACAAGACAAAAGAATAAATTGAGACACAATGTGCAATGACAATGATGAATTTTTAATATACTGGCGACAGGCTGTCATCATATCCCTCAACTTTCCTAGGTCACCTCCTACAACATGCATGGAAATAAACAACAGTGGCCCTATTCTTTTCACCCTGAACCCGAAATTCAGAAACCGATTGCCACAAAGGTGTCAATTATTGGATAGTTTGTCACTATTATATTGCATATTTATTACTTTATCAGCGCTATAGCAGATTTGATAGTCAGATTGTTTTGCAGACCCAAACTTGCCAAACTAGATGGTTCAAACCATCCACATTGTACTACGATATGATTAGGTGGTGCCTCAAAATTGAATAATAATTAAAGTAGAAATTTTGTAGAGGATACGCTTCCATTATTATTATTAATTTATCACCTTGCACTACTCCTTACAATGTTATTCTGTACTCAGGTAAGGTCTACCTGGCTTCTGAATTTGATGGTAAAGATAAAGCGTCCAATTGTTCTAGTCGGAGAGACTGGTACTTCCAAAACAGCAACTATACTCAACTACCTGAGAGGTGTTAATGAAGACACAACTGTAAGTTTATTTTTGATAGTATAGCAATATAGCAAATGGGGTAAGAAGACTGTCAGTAACAGACTCATTTATATAGAGTTAACTCATTCTCTACATAAAAATGATTGATCATTGCAGATACAAATCGATTGTGAACATATCCAAGTCTTCAGGAAGTTTGAAATTAAATAATGTTGCAGTTCAAAAATTTAGTCTAAAATTAATTACGTCCAAACCCCAGAATAATTGCATTCTGAAAGAATTAATAATTAACAAAAATATATAAAAAGTAGGTTGCATATAATAATTGCAAACACAGTAAAACTTAACCAATCCATGAAAAGTGATAACATTGAATCATATATTGCACAGATTACAAAAGCAGAAACTAAATTGATATTTTGACTATTTAATTGAGAAAAAAATACAATACTCAACACAGATGAAACAAGGAACACAGCATAGCTAGGAATCATAGCTGAAAAGGCTCAAAAGCTGTGGAAAATTGACCATCATACTAGGTATCCCCATATGAATACTGTTTCTCGCAACAAAGCAACTTACACAGACAGAATACACTCATAGAATATAGCTCTGATGCTTAAAGTACTGATGATAATATCCAGGATCTCCTGAAAAATGTGCTTGTAAACAGGATGCGACAACCCAGGATTGACTCACGTCCTCTTGAACACAACGCAAATGACTTAAACGCTATGCCATGAATTTATAATTTTAAAAAAAAATATATTAATTAACCAAGATATACGTTGCAAGAATTAAACAATAAATTCTGACATTTTTCCCCAGTCTCTACTCAATATGAATTTCTCTTCTCGAACTACCTCATTGGATGTTCAGCGTAACTTGGAGGCCAATGTGGAGAAACGAACCAAGGACACATATGGTCCACCTTCAGGAAAACGACTTCTCATCTTCATTGATGAACTTAACATGCCGCAGGTTAGTATTACTCATAAGATTAAGATGCAGGGGATATTTGCAAAGGATAGCCTGAATTAAATTCTTCATGTGTCAAAGTATGTTACATGGGAATTAGTTGTGTAATTAAAAAAGCGTCAAGTGTTTACCAATGTCAAACACATTTGTAAATAAATGATTTCGTGCACTCAACAAAAATGGATAGAAATAGCAGAGAAAGAAAAGCTGGTTTCAAAATAGGGACGGAATGTAAATAGCCACAAACACAGAAAAAATATAGCGATAAAAGAAATGAACAAATTAAATTTTAATATAATAGGTTTTGCAGAGCACAAATGGCCTAATAATTGACATTTTACAACACAAACGGGTGAATTATGTGTATTCACGGGGAACATTAAAGGCAGACAAAGAGGAGTAGGTTTCTACCTATCCAAACGATGCTATCCAGCAAGATCTTGCATAATAATAATAATGTTACAAGGAAAAAAGAAAAATATTTCAATAATTTAGATATATGCTCCAACAACAGCGGCAAATGTGCAAGAGATAGATGGTTTCTACGATTAACTACAAGTAATACTAAATGAAATAAATAAACAAGATATAAAATAATTATAGGGGATTTAATATCAAAGTTGGCAAAGAGAGAGCTCCACAAGAATATAAATACAAGGAAGACATGGATCAGGAATGATAGGAGAGAACGCTTAGTCAGTTTCTGCATGGAAAACAACTTGTCTATCATGAATATATTTTTCGAACAACATCCTAGAAGATTGTATACATGGTGATCACCGGATGGACACACCAGAAATCAAATAGATTATATAATAACAGTGCAGAGATGGAAATCATGTGTAACACCAAGTAAAACACTACCAGGAGCAGGCTGTGATACAGATCACAAATTGCTTACAACTAAATTTGTGCTGAAAATGAAAAAATCAACAAAAACATCATCCTTTTGAGATTCGACATATCAAACATTCCTGAAGAATATAATATTGAGATAGAAAATAAATTAAAATATTCCTAAATACAGAAGAAGGAAAAACCCCGGATGAACTGAAAAGTAGAATAACTGAAATCTTCATCAAACAGCAGAAAAAAATAATCCCTAAAAAGGTAAGGAAACATCAAAAATATATATCAATAGAAACTGTAAAACATCATAAAAAACATGAAATTAACAAAAAAACAATGAGGAATACAGGAAAATATCAAAGCTAATAAAGCAACAAATTAGGTAGGACAAAGCATAAGCGAGGCATGCAGGGAAGTAGAAGATTACAAACAACATTTCTTGCCAGATTTCTAAAGTGTAAACAGCTAAATAAGTTAATACTTGTTATTTACAAACCAAATGATGCAAAATTAGATGGCATATCTACAGGAACAATATATCTTGGTTATATCCGGAAAGGGGGGGGGGGGGGTTCCTCTGCCATGATATATCGTGTTTATATATGTTCAGAAAAGATAAATAGCAGTGAGATTTTTAGTATACTGAACATAGAAGAAGCATGGCTGGTGAATATAATTTTATATAGAAAACTGAAATATTTCAGACATAAAAAAGACACAATGGCATGGAAGGACGTATCTTAGAGGGCACAATTCCAGGAAGTAGAAGAAAAGGTAGTTCTAGGTAAAAATGGCCAGATGACATCAAAGACAGTATGTAGTTATCATTGGAGGAGGCAGGCAGATTGGTATAGGATAGAGTCGGGTTCAGGATATCAATTGCAAAGACAACTTTCTGGAAAGAATATGTCACATGATGAATGAGGGGAATAAAAATTACTGTATATTGTCAGACATAATATACATTCATATCATTTTCAAACAGGCTTGAACTGAAGAAAACTCCAGATGGACCTTGTGGTTAGTGGACCCATCTCACAAACAGAACTGTGTCGACCACATTGTACTGGTGATGCAAATGGTTCCTAAAACTTCAACTATAGTTTAACCTGTACAACCCTTAGAAAAAATTATGCAACTTCCTATGGAACTAGGCCATTTTTTATGATTTCTGGTTTTTCTGGACATGTTTTCTATTTTTATATAACTTGTTTATTTATTGCGGAATTGATTTCAAAATTGGAGACAATAGAGATAAGTGGATACTGGATATGGTTTGGGGGTGTTTGTCTGTCTTTGTGTGTTAGTGTTATATTGTGGACAACCATCATGGACAGTGAGGACAATAACTCAATAACAAAAATAAACACACATACAGAACTTTTAATTTCAAGGTTATAGACCTATCCGTAGAAAACTCCACAATTTCCTCATCATAACTGACAGCATTTACATCACTATTGAATATTATCAATATTCCCCTCAATCCCTCATACATTGATCTACAGTACCTACAACCCCCATACATTGATCTACAGTACCTACAACCCCCATAAATTTATCTACAGTACCTACAACCCCCATACATTGATCTACAGTACCTACAACCCCCATACATTGATCTACAGTACCTACAACCCCCATACATTGATCTACAGTACCTCCAAACCCCATACATTGATCTACAGTACCTACAACCCCCATACATTGATCTACAGTACCTCCAAACCCCATACATTGATCTACAGTACCTACAACCCCCATACATTGATCTACAGTACCTACAACGCTGAAACCTTCAAAATCTTTTGTGTCCAAATCATTATGAAGAATTCACCAACAATGGCGTCACTGAATTTAGGTCCATATAGTATGGCTTGCAAATGTGAAGAGAGAATAAAATACACTATGGGGCTTTCAAATACCATTGAAAAATCAGGAATGACCAATCTAGTGCATAGTTTTTATAAATGCAAGATGGAAATTATCATTTAGTGTGCATTGTGTTGAGATAGATTGACAACATTCAGGAGAATGTGTGATGGGAGTGTAGTGATACATATAGTATTTAAAGATTATGAAAATTTCATCCTCGTACTCATGATTTCCAATGTGCAGATGTTGCAGCCAAGCTGTAAACCATGACACAACTATTCCTTTCTTCAGACAACATCCTGATCTTCTTCTTCTGTGTTCGTTCTCAAACTCCTGCAGATCAGCAGGATGTAGTCCAGAGAACCAACTGCGCTGTGTCATAGTTTAAGGATTGCTGCGATATATGCGCCTTTCAGCCTGACACATCTGACTTCAGCATGGCTTTGGATCACTGACCTTATATGGGATGGGAGCTAACTCCATCCCATAACCACCTTAGTCACCTTGTACGACTTGCATGGAAGGTAAACAGTGTTGCTATTCTTTGCTCCCCTTTCGGCCTGACAACACACAGGCGAACATCCAGATAATCTGCAGGAATTTAAGAAAATGAGCGCAGAAGAAGTGTCAAAAGCAGAGTATTTCTAAATCTTTAATATAACCAATAGCTAAAAAGATAATCTGTAAAACTTAACAGGATTCTAGATACATTACATGAAAATATCCTAAATCAAGAAAATAGGTTAAAATGTAGATTTATATAAACAACTTGTACATGGAAATGTAAAGTTTTAGTTTAACCCATTGTTTCCTTCTCTTCATATCTTCTTTACAGGTGGACACCTATGGAACGCAGCAGCCTATTGCCATGTTGAAACTCCTACTAGATCGTGGAGGCATATATGACAGGAGCAAAGAACTCTGCTGGAAAAATATAAAAGACCTAGGCTATGTTGCAGCAATGGGCAAAGCAGGTGGTGGCGGAATGAAACAGATCCACGATTTGTCTCCCTCTTTTCTGTTTTCAACATGACATTCCCAGACAGTATCTCACTTTTGAGGATCTACATGTCCATCCTGGACGGTCATCTTAGTTCATTTGACATTGATATCATCCGTATGTCTGCACGTATAACGCAGATGACTATAAATCTTTACTTGTAAGTAATAGAACAATAGTCTTTCAACAGAACCTAGAGCAAAGTGGGCCAAGTCTGACCTGCCAAATTATTTGTTACTGATTCGCCATGTGTATTTAAAATTACTATATGATCATTTCAGATTGTATAAACATGCTCTTGGCTGTGGCACGTTACTTCACCCAGAGGAGTTCAGAAGATTCATAAAGAAAACTATATTCTGGAAAGAATATGTCACCAGATATATAGATACATATATCTGACAGCTATTTTAATACAATTTTAGCATATTCAACACTATCATTCCAGCTGTAGATGATCCAATCATAATTGTATAATTACTGGTTTCCATGGTAAACAAGTTTCCACAAATTGGAAAGAAATTTAAAATGTGGAAAAAAAGTTAATTTTACTGCGAAGAAGCGTGTTTTCAATACCTTTTCTAATGTAGGGTGGATAGGTTAGCTATACACTGATGACAGGCTGTTGTACCATAATTTGGTCTAGGTGTCAGAATACACTAAAATGTAAACAGTATTGATCTTTGCACACCTTCTCTCTCTCTCTCTCTCTCTCTCTCTCTCTCTCTCTCTCTCTCTCTCTCTCTCTCTCTCTCTCTCTCTCTCTCTCTCTCTCTCTCTCTCTCTCTATATATATATATATATATATTATATATATATATATATATATATATATATATATATATATATATATATATATATATATATATATATATTAAAACAGAAATGATATTATCAGCAGAATATTGATATTGTCAGACAATTGATATATAAACTATATTGTCAGAAGGACTGTACTGGTGATTATATAAAATTGTCAGCCATTTTAAAACGTGATTAGTTATATATTATACATTCGTTATTATCAGTATTATTGTCAGCTGCTGTGCGTTTTGAACGAGCATATTTGATGGCACCTAAGGCCACTCTATTGTTGCTTTCTGTATGCAATGTTTTAATTTTTCGCTTCTGAAGTCATTTTGCTTAATAAGCTTAAAGATGATAATATGTGAAAAGAGAGGATCATTATGTTGTTTGTTAAAGGTTAGGTTTTTATGTAGAATATTATGCATTTTACATTAATAGAGCGAGGAACAATTATAGAATAATTACCTAACAGACTCAGTAGCATAATTTTGATCTATAGCAGACAACACATAAGTATTGAGAATATTGATTGAAAAAAAAAGTGTATGGTAACTATTAAGTTGGACATTTATTTCTTAAGCAATTTAATAAAATCAGTCAATTGAATTCACCTAACAGTTGAAACGTTGAAAATGTCTTGTGTACTGTAATTTGTATGTTTCATGTTAATACCCCATAGTACGATAGTGATAGTCTGTTTAGTCATCATCAAGTAAAACCACAAAACCTGTGTTCTATGTATTCTACATTTGTTATGCTTATAGTATCCCTAATAGTACCAGACATTCAAGCATTTACACTCGCACTAACAACACTCAAAGTTACACTAACAACACTCAAAGTTACACTAACAACACTCAAAGTTACACTAACAACACTCAAAGTTACACTAACAACACTCAAAGTTAGAACAACATGAATAAATGTTTGGCACCAGTTTTGAGAAAACATTAAAATGCTAGAAACTACATTAAGAAATAAAACATTTCTGTTCATGTAAGCCAGTTTGAGTGAACTCTTATGTGTCGTACAGTATTTATGTGACAGAGAGGAAGTGAAACAAGCTAACTTGCCAGATTTCATAATGGAGTGGGGTTAAAGTAGAATTCAGTGATAAACATGGTGTGCATTCTTTGTGATCTTGCTAGTTACAAATCAACGTATAACAAGTTTGTTGGGATAGAAATATTTTGATACGTTTATCAAGACATAACAAGTTTGTTGGGATAGAAATAGTTTGACATGTGTATCAACATGTAACAGATGTTTTGTGATAGAAATAGTTGGATACTTGTATCAATATATATGTTATAACAAGTTGTTGGGATAGAAATAGTTTGATACGTGTATCACCATATAAAAAGTTGTAGATGCTATTCATGTTCAAAACTCAGTGTGTTTTACATTTTTCTTTCTTTTTTAAAAAAAAGTATACTAATAAAAGAGCTGCCACCAACACCTTCCAAGTTTCACTACATATTCAACCTACGAGATCTGTCACGAATTTTCAATGGTCTTTGCCTTTCTACACCTGACCGTTTCACGAGATCAGAACAATTTCTGCGACTGTGGAGAAATGAGTGTATGAGGGTGATTAGTGATAGACTAATCACAGTTGATGACAAGAAACTTGTACAGGTTAGTTCTTACAAAGATGGTGTTCTGAAGATTTTATACAAATATTTGTATGTATGTTTTATATGTGATTTGTCAGAGGCAAAACATTGCCCTCACTGCCAATCTGTAAGCCTCCAGACTCTGTATGTGTTGTTGAGCCTGTTCCAGTGTCATACTAGAAAGGTTTCTGATATCCTGTGTCCAACATAATCTTGGTCTGCCTCATGTTTTCTTACCTGAAATATCTCCCTTTACGATTAATCTTTTTTATCCCATAATATCTTTTTATATGTTGAAATTATGTTAGATTTTATTTTTTGATCAGATCCAGTCTAAAATATGTTAGCTTTTGTTTTCTTTTATTGTTTTAAGGACCCAGTCATCATCTATACTCATGTCTTTACAAAAGACTGTGGTGGAACATCTTTCTGTCCATGATATTCTTGGGACTTTCTCTAGCATTTCATTTGAAATCCTATTTTCTTTTCCATTGCGGATGGCATTGCCCAAGTCTCACAATCATATGTTGCCACTAGAAAAATATAGCTTCTTAATACAGTGAACGTTAGATTGTGAGCCTAATTCGTTCTGGAAACTTGCTCGTAATCTAAAGTACTCGTGTATCGGAGAGAACTTCCCAATATGAAATAATAGATCCACAACCCAAATGTTTTCATATAAAAAATTATTAATTCAAAATACAGTACTGTACATGAAGAAAGAGAGCCATACCATTGGAATTTTATTTATTAATTGTGCATATATTTAAATTTAATATATAGCAATACAAATTATACCTTGAATTAAACAATGGCGGATGTGATAGAAATATGAAGAGGCGGAGGAAGGTTACTGTGTAGGAGAACTTGACTTTCACCAGCAGAATTAGTGCTGTCTGTTATCTCACTGGAATCATTCTCTTTTTGCGTACTTCTCTTTAAAATACACACAAAATAAAAATTGTTGAGGTATTGTTATAAAATCTTGTGATGTTGGCCAGTCACATACCTTATTTGTGCTTCTCAATGATTTCCTTCTTAACATTCATTGCAAGCAAATTTTCTTACTTCCTATATCTTCTTCAGCTTTCTTTTCATGAGACCATTGTTGTAGTAAAGTTGCTAAAGTATAGTCATTACACTGGAACAATAACATTACACTGGAACAATAAATTGTAAAACTACTCTCACACACACATGTACGCACGAGCACACTTTAGTTAGCTTAAACAGTGTATGAATGTTGCACGGATGTTGACATTATGAGTCATACCCACAATCCTGCTGCAAAAGAGAATGAGAAGAACAATTGATTCAGTTGTAATCATTTGATTCTCGGCAGACAAAATGCTTGTATGGCGAAACATTGCTTTCTTATTGAGTTGAAATTTTTAGAAAACTTTTGCTCATCCTGCTAAATGCGTGCAAACAGTTACATGCAATCTGAGGTTTTACTGTAGGTGTATCTATTTCCTGTTTCTTTCCAAAGATTTTTCACCTTTTTATAGTTTTTGTAAGGCATTGTTAATCTCTGATTTCTGCTGAAAAATCTCCTCTAATGTTAATGATTGACTCCAGGTATTCAAAGTTGTTGATATTTTTTAGTTGTTTTTTTGTCAATATTTTTTGTAGGTGAGTTAATTTCTGTTGATATGCATTATTTTTTGTCTTCTTTCCATTAAGGAAAAGATTTTGAGCATTACTATGCTGTTTTACCTACTGATATAATCATGCATTCTAGACTTGTGGGATATCTTGATATCTATTCATAATCTTTGTATCCTTGTACATTTTGCATGATACTTTCTACAGTATGGTGAAAGGATGCAACTAACACCTTTTCGAACCTCGAACCAGTTAAATGTTTCTCAATTGTGGCGAACAGATATTTGTTGCTCCTGGTAAAACATTTTAATGAGCATTATGAGATAGTGGGGGAAGCCCATTCTGTATGTATGTATGTAATTTTGGTTGTAATGTTTGGCTTCTTGTATATCTAGATGGCCATGGTTAAGATTTTTCTTTTGGTATAAGTTTATACAGCTGATTAAGTTTGAGTTGTAATGTGGTTTTAAGAATGATGAAAATTCCATGCACAGCCAAGAAAACTAATGTAGAAGTCCTCAAAGTTGAAGGAGGAAAACAACAAATTATAGCAAAAATTAGAATCAGACAATCAAGATTTTTAGGGCATGTGTAACCTTTAGTACATTTAGTAACCACCGGACAGATCAAGGGGAGAAGAGACAGAGAACGACAGAGAGAAATTTCTAGATGGTTGTCACTGTATCACAAAGTGTTGTCACCAAAAGAACTTATTAACAACACAAGAGACAGAGAGTTGTGGAGAAATATGATCGCCTACGTCATTCTGCATGTCATTTGATTGATTGAATGTTTTTCATTTGAAAATTATCAACTTTGTTTTGTATTCTCAGACACACTTGACACAACTGCTTGTTGAAACTTTCAAAGATGTAGACTGCACACGTGCTCTAAGTGACCCAATTCTTTTTGGAGACTTCCGAAATGCTTTGGATGAAGGAGAACCAAGGATTTATGAGGACATGCAAGATTATGAAGCCTGCAAAGCCATATTTCATGAGGTTAGTTCTGACATTGCTATTTGGTTAGTTTTGGCATTGTTTTTTGGTTAGTTCTGACATTGCTATTTGGTTAGTTCTGGCAGTGCTATTTGGTTCTGACAGTAGTTATGCTTGTTGTTGTTGATTCTTGTTGATTAGAAACTGGCCTCACAGCACGTGGAACATTCCCATAAGTGCTCCACCCTCTGTTCCAGCAGCCGTCCGACTCGATGGTGTTTTGAGTCTAATTCCGCTGAAACAGATGTCGACATCAGGGCACAACTCTGGCCCTTACATCAGGGCACAACTCTGGCCCTTGCAACAGGTTTCTTTGTTGTTCTGCCCATTACGCCGTGCCCGCAATTAGTTCAAGCACAATGTGGCCGACATTGGAACAACATGGTAACTGTTATCAAAGGTTACGACTATGGGATTGTATAGATGACGTGCCATGAAGCTTCTATGTGAAGATAACCTCAATATAACTGCATGTCTTCTACTAAGGTTTTCTGTTGCATGGTTGGTTTGTCTAGTGAGCCATTGGTGAGACCCACAGACACAATCGCATACAAGTTATGCTTGTCTCAAATACTAAGCTGTGAATGCTTAAGTTCACATTATTTTGTGGTGTAGTATTGAATAACTCATCAAATCAGTTGTTCAGGTGCCTTGTTCCTACTTGGAAAATTGTCAGATCTTGAGAACTTGTGTTTTATAAGTGAATAATGTTACTTCGAGCTGTGTGATCGTCTTGTGGTTAGTGAGTTTGTTTACTATCACTGGGTTACAGCATGCCAGGTTCGAATTCATGTACGGACAAAAAAATGCGGGTCGGGATTTAACTACTCCTCCAGACAACCCAGCTGTAAATGGGTACCTGACGCATGAGTTAGGGAAGGTAAACTCAGCAAGGAAGGGAACTGGCCACACCACCTAATAGTTGCTGCGGCTAAGTACACAATAAGTTATCTTCATTTCCAACGGAAGGTTATTGCCATGGGACCTACCTTTAATATTGCTTCAAAATCTTGTAGTTCACAGACTCTACCTGGTTCTAAATGTTAGATATTTCCCCCTGAAATATAATATTAGGATCAAAAGAGGGCATGTGACAAAGAAGATAACTTGACAAAGCTCAGGTTCTTAAAACAACTACCAGGCTAAGCTTTATATATACAGTTATCTGTATATTTACCACCGTCTTCAAAGATTCAAAAGGCCATTTAGTCCTGGTATATAGGCCTATTGCATGAATTGAATAAAGTTTGAAAGTTTGCATAGCTATCAACTTATCTTTTCATAATTGTGTATTTTTTATATTTTATTTCTGTATTAAATTATTATATAAAAATGTCAGTATTTAGCCCCACAAAAATGTCTTCAAAAATTAAGACTTTTAAGTTTTTTTAAATCAATATATGCAAAACTGCCATATTAGTAGTAGTTACTGAAGATGTAACACTAAATGACCTTTTTTTAAAAAAAGTTTTTTTTTTCTTTAGTGGGGTTATTTTGGGGGGAAGGAGGGGAGGATGTCTGAAATCCATATGGAAAATCCATACCAGTTGACTCCATGAGTGAAGTACATGAGAAAATTGTATTGCAATGACAGCAACATAATGGACAGAATTGACTTTGGTCACCCCTAGAGGTTTGAGCTAAATTCTGAAGGCTCAAGAGGGGTTCTGAAAAACTGTCAAGATTCTCCAGCAAATGCCAAGGGATGATAAATTAAGCCTACTCCCAAAATAATGAACTCTGAGTTAGAGTGTATATTTGGCTTCTCATCCAAAACTAACTCTGAGATAGAGTGCATATTTGGCTCCTCATCTAAAACTAACTCTGAGCTGGAGTGCATATCTGGCCCCTCATCTAAAACTAACTCTGAGATAGAGTGCATATTTGGCTTCTCATCTAAAACTAACTCTGAGATAGAGTGCATATTTGGCTTCTCATCTAAAACTAACTCTGAGATAGAGTGCAGATTTGGCTTCTCATCTAAAACTAACTCTAAGCTAGAGTACATATTTGACATCTCATCTAAAATGAACTCTATCTCAGAGCTAGAATGCATATTTGGCTTCTCATCTAAAATTAACTCTGAGCTAGAGTGCATATTTGGCTCCTCATCTAAAACTAACTCTGAGCTAGAGTGCATATTTGGCTTCTCATCTAAAACTAACTCTGAGCTAGAGTACATATTTGACTTCTCATCTAAAATGAGCTCTATCTCAGAGCTAGAGTGCATATTTGGCTTCTCATCTAAAATTAACTCTGAGCTTGAGTGCACATTTGGCTTCTCATCTAAAACTAACTCTGAGCTAGAGTGCATATTTGGCTCCTCATCTAAAACTAACTCTGAGCTAGAGTGCATATTTGGCTCCTTGTCTAAAACTATTTAATACATTTGCTGTTTCAGATTCTTGATGACTATAATGAAGTCAAAGGTAGCATGCCACTTGTCCTCTTTGATGATGCTATTGAGCATCTGACTCGTATCCAGCGTGTGTTGCGGATGTGCAGGTAAGCTTAAACCTGGCTCGTATCCAGCATGTGTTGCAGATGTACAGGTAAATTTATATCTGGTTTGTATCCAGCGTGTGTTGCTGATATTCAGGTAAACTTATATCTGAATCGTATCCAGCATGTGTTGCGAATATGCTGGTAAGCGTATCGGTTTTTTTTTATGTTATTGATTATTAGTTATGAAATGACATCTTTGTTTTCCTGGCAGATCCATTGGTGTTCAGTCTCCTCAGCAGATGACGAATGGTAGGCATACTGATGGTTTCTGTGACCCACTGGTTAAACTATCTTCTCAGTCTTCCCTACAGGTGTCCAGTTCTCCTACTACCACATTTGGTACCAAATCCTTTGATCTCAACTTCGATGTTTCATCAGTAGGTGTCTGCATCCAATTTTTAATGTTATGATATATTTACTTTGTTGTTGTAGGTGGTTACAATTCTAACAGGCTGGATAGATGACATTTGGTCCTTGTTTTCTGTCTTAACAGATTGTATTAAAAATGGTGGCTATTTCTCTTTGTGTTAAATATTTGCTTGTGTTAAGATTAGTTAATTCTTTGTTTCCATAAGGGTTTTCTAATCCTACAGTGAGCTCCTTTCTGGGTCAGAGATGGTATATAGGCAGTAGTCGCGTCTCTCCATGTTGAGCACCTTGTTGCTAGTTGTAGCAACCCGTATACCCAATATTCTGTGGTCTGTTTATTGTTCTGTGTAATGTGTTTTTGGGCAACCTACTGCGACCTCAAGGGTCACATGACCGATGTAATTCCGTGGTTTTTAAAACGTCACAAATTCTTGGTTTATGTCTTCTCTTGGTGAATCGCTTGTTTTATATCTGTCCATTTTATATTCAATATTCTTGAGTCAAAGGGCATGAGCCCAAGGACTGCTGGATCATGTTCAATTTTCTTTGAAGGCACTCGTTCTCAAAGGTAATTTATTTAGTGTCCAAATGATGCTGTAATATATTTAGTAGTCAATATAAAAATGGAGGCTAAATTGACTTACTGGTACAATTCTTGAGACTAACGGGAATTGAACCAGTCTGTAAAAATTGTCCTCTGGCTTCCTACTTAAATTTACTTACTGGTACAGTAGGTAGATCTAAGATAAAAGTTTTAGTAACTCCCCAGTGGGTCACAGGGCATAAGCTTATGGACCGCTGGATCAGCAACCAACCAACCAGCAACTCCTCAGTAGGTCAAAGGGCATGAGCCCATTGACCGCTGGATCAGCAACCAACCAACCAGGAACTCAACAGAGATAAAGAGTTACTTTCTTCTTCTTCTGCATGTGTTCTATTAGAGCCACTTGCATTTCTGGTTCTGCTTTGAGGTGTGTTGTACAGCTGGTGACCAGAAAAGCTGCAATATTTATAGTTTCGGATACAGCGTTGCTCGTCGTGCGGCCTATTAGGGGAGCAAAGAATAGCAACACTTTACTTTTCATGCATGTCATAAGAAGTGACTAAGGAGAGTGTGATGGGGTTGGCTGTCCTCTTCCATAGAGGTCAAAGTGACCCACAGCCATGCTGATGTTGGATGTATCATGTCTTAATGCAAGATATCACAGTAGTGCTGTAAACAATGACACAGTACATTTCACTCAATACATTTCTCAGTCAGCTCCTCTTTTGCCAAGTGTGGCACATAGGGCGGATGTCATAGTTCTCCATGCCTGTCGGTCAGTTGCCAAGGATTGCAGGTCTTGTACATTTATGCCTGTTGATTTTAATTCTTTCATAAATGTTCTTCGGAGCATTATTTGGTCTTTCCTGGTTTCTTTTCCCGTCTGGTGTCCACATGAAGACCTGTTGTGAAATTCTGTTTTCCTTCATTCCAAGTATGTAGCTGATGTATGTCCAGCGACGTTTTCTGATGATGTTTGTCACATATTCATTTTGTCTCCCCTCTTAATATGTCCTTTGATTTGAAGTCTCTCCAATTAGTGTTTGTGATTTTTCTGAGGCATCTATTCTCGAAGACAACTAACTTCTTATCCATTATTGTGGTAGATTTCCACCTTTACATCCATATGTCATTGATGGAATTACACTTGCATTGAATAGTCACAGTTTGATGTGTTTACTTGCAATCTTTGATCTCCATATGATTGAATGTTTGTTAAAGGTGTTGGAGGCGAGAGTGATCCTAGTATTGATGTCTGAGTTGGTATTACTGTCTGCTGTTATCTTACTTCCAAATACACAAAATTTTAAACATTGTCTGGTATATTGTCATCTAGTTTAATTGATTCTGTCAGGCCCGTAAAGTTCATGATTTTCGTTTTATGTGTGTTTATTGGAAGACCTATCTGTTGCGCAAAAATTTGAGTCTCTCTGTTTTTCTTGGAGATCTTGGTGTGTTGAACTCAGTAGAGCCAATATCATCTGCGAAGGTGAGATCTTGCAGGATCTTGTTGTTTACCCATTTGATTCCTAGTTGTTTGTGGTCTCTAGACTACAATCTACTAATCTGCAGAAGTTTGAGAACGAACGCAGAAGAAGAAAATCCATCATAGGTCTTATATATTTTTATGAAGGGTTTGAAAATACACTCCCAAGAGTGTTTGAGTTCTGTGTGGAGTTCCTATCAGAGGTAAGCAACCTTCTTGTGTCTGTTGACATTTTCTATGTGGAGTTCATATCAGAGTCAAGCAACTTTCTTGTATTAGTTGATATTTTCTGCACCAAGTTGTTCATTAATTTTAAAAATAAGATTATTCTTAGTTCTTTGAAGTTCCGATGGACATTACATCTACTTGTGGATCTGATAGTTTGTGGTCAGGGACCAGTGCATATAATAATTTTATGTTTGCTTGCCAGACCAATAAAGTGGTATGCCAGGTAGGATTTGGTCAGAAGAACATAGTTTACTCATCACTGGTCTAGACATGGTATAATTTAAAGCAGTAAGATATTGATTTGTATGAAAATAACAGCAAACAAGTCAACAAAAGAGTTCCCTATAAGTTTTCCTATAAGCGGTGCATTGCCATGCAGGTTTACATAAGTGCAGCTAACAGAATGTATCACTCCATGTAAAAAATCATATAAATGAGCCCAATAGTGGTCTTCATAAACCACCCCCCGGGTGATTTTACTGTTTTGCGCCTGTCCAATGATAGGTCCGATCTGCATATGCAGAACAGTTTACAAAGAGAACATAGGTGAACAGTAGAAATATTGAATATGGAATAAACATTAATGTGCAGAGAGCAGAAATTAATGTAATTAAAAATACAAAAGAGAAGTTAGAATTAAGCATAGGAATAAGAGATGGGACACAGAAATTGATGGTAAATATGAAATATGAGTCAAAGAAAATAGGACTAAGGCATTAGAGTAAGTTATAATTTCTCTACAGTTATAGTCATGCACATAGATTAAATTGCAATAAAGCGCAAGACATGGAAATCTGTGACATTCCCCCTATTTGTTAGGGGGTTGTAGTAGTGTACCTAAATAAGTAAAAAAAAAAAAAGGGAGGGTCAATGATTGCCCCATTTAAAATAGGATGCACTTTTTTTTTCCTAAAAGGTAAACCCTAGCCCTTTTTTTTAAATAGTAAAGTAGTATCAATGGCTCAAGAGGATCAGTCCTCTTCATTTTAATATTTTACTCTCCTTTCTTCACATCCTCCTCCTGTGTTTCTCTTTAGCCTATATCTTCCATCTATATTTATTTTGACAGAGGCAATTCATTACTAGTAGGTGTGGGAGGTAGCGGCAAACAAAGTTTATGCCATTTAGCTGCTCATGCTGCCCATTGTGAGATCTTCCAGATAATGCTGAGTCGAGGCTACAATGAGAGTAATTTCAGGTAAGAATCGCTAGATAATGCTGAGTCAAGGCTACAATGAGAGTAATTTCAGGTAAGAATCGCCAGATAATGCTGAGTCGAGGCTACAATGAGAGTAATTTCAGGTAAGAATCACCAGATAATGCTGAGTCGAGGCTACAATGAGAGTAATTTCAGGTAAGAATCGCCAGATAATGCTGAGTCGAGGCTACAATGAGAGTAATTTCAGGTAAGAATCACCAGATAATGCTGAGTCGAGGCTACAATGAGAGTAATTTCAGGTAAGAATCGCCAGATAATGCTGAGTCGAGGCTACAATGAGAGTAATTTCAGGTAAGAATCGCCAGATAATGCTGAGTCGAGGTTACAATGAGAGTAATTTAAGGTAAGAATCACTACAAGATAGTTTATTTTGTGTTTCTCACCATTTCTGTTTGCTTACCATGCACTTTTCTTTTCATACCATTTCCAGTTGCATCAAACATATCAACATTCTTTCTAGTCATTGTTTCATAAATTAATTTTGAAACTTTGTTATTTCACACTTAGTTTATTCTTTGTAAATAAAGAAATAATTGAAGCTTATTCTATTGTTGGTTCAATCCCTAGGAATTATGAGAGGTTAGCCATTTTTATGAGAAATTGTGTGGTTTCTCCATTGTGTGGCTGATACTTGTAGTACGAATAGTGTTATCTTAGATATCCTGGTGGTCGTGACTGAACATCATATTTATTCACCATTAACAATAAAGAAACATGTTTTGAGTTTACCCAGGGATTACCATCTGTGTTTTCTTATGACGTTTGAAACATATTCTTAGTGTGTTTTGTTTCTTAAATCACTGTTTGTGACGAAATTGCTTGTTTACTAATCTTCATCAGTTTCCGGAAACATTTGTTTTCGTAGCTGTTTATTTTTTGGTCTGTTGCTTGAGTTGATTTCCAGCTGTCCTTACCATACATTAATACTTGAAGATCAGGGATTGAGATGCGGTGTTGCTAGAGGTGAACATTTTGGAGGGCGCAGAAGAATGATGGTCAACCAGCATAGGACCGGTACTGTCAGCAGAAGTGTGATGGCGGATACACTCAAGGAGAGATCGGAGAAACTATGGATGTGTCCAGTTTGCAGTGATGATGATCCGACGACTAACTAACTAACTAACTAATACTTGAAAAATTCAGGAGTTGAATAGTTTTAGTTTAGTGTTTCTTCCTAGATATTTTGATTTCCAGATATTAGTTTGTTTAGTGAATATGTTAGCTGCAGCTACTATGCATGTATTTATTTTTTTCATTGAGTCTCCGTCAACAAACATTCAGCTTCCGAAGTAATTAAAGTTGGAGACTTTTTCCAGTATTTGGTTGTTTACTGAGATGTTGTTTATTGAACTGGTGAGTTCTGTCATTTTTTATTTGGATATGTTGATCTGTAGGCCAATCTGATCTGCAAGTGTGCATAGTTTTGCCTCAGTGGATGGTAAAAATTCCTGGTAGTGTCAAGCTTGTCACACCTGTTGATAAAACTACAAGAGTTCTAAGGATTCGCTGTCCAAAGCTTTATTTCATACCCAGATGACTGCAACTCTCAGTAGTATAAAATGCTTTGAGAAGTCTACTTCGTCATAATCAGGTGCCATGCCGGCAGGCGTAGGTGATCATGACTCTCCACATCCTCTCTATCTCCAGCATTGTGCATCAAGATCGTTGTTGTTTCCCTGCCATTCCAGGTTGTCAAAATGTCTAACATTTTTTCACGCTGACGCCCTCTGTCTCTGTTGCCTTCAATCTTGTGACTATGTTCTCAAAACCTCCCTGTCTCATGAAGTGGAAAAAGAAAATGAAGATTGTCTTTTGCTTATATTAAGCTCCATTTCGCTTTGGGAAGTCTACTTAGAAGGGTGTAAATTTTAGGAATTTTGCAGATTCCACTATTTATTACTGCAAGGATCAGCATGTTAATCACAGTAAATCCATTTTATACCCAGGAGGTTTAAAGATTTTATTGGTAGTTATTTGTAGTTCTAAGTCGTAGTTAAAATCATAGTATTTTCCAGTAGTTTTTAAGTTTGAAGAGTTTCATTTGAAATCTTAAAGCAAGATTATTATTTCTTATGACACATTGTGATCTACAGAGACGATCTAAAAATTCTTTACTCAAAACTTGGTGCAGAAAACAAAAACACTGCATTCCTGTTCACTGACCAGCAGGTAGCTGAAGAAGGTAATAGACATGTTGTGTGTGAATGTTACATTTGTGCATCTACCTACATTGTATTGTCTTGTCCTGTCCTATATATGTGTGCCAGTAGGCATTATGGGGAGCCGATGTCTTCTTTCTTTAGCTAACTGTGATGCTGATGTCATAGTGCAACCTTGGTGTTCTAGTATTTCTCTTTTCAGCTGATATTTTATTGAAGGCTATCAATAGAATCCGATCTGGTTCCATTCTGATTGTAACCTACATTGTCAAATATAGTTAAATGTCTGCATGATGATTATGGTGGTAGTGATAATGATGAAGATGATGATTATGGTGGTAGTGATAATGATGAAGATGATGAATGAGATTGATAATTTTTTTGGGATCTTCTCTCAACCTTTTGTAAACACCAGATGACTGTTTCACTTAATATGATCATTCGATAAAAAGCTACAAGTTGGACATTCTACTAATAAGGGAATTTTTCTATGACTTCTTTGTGATCTTGAGGCATGTTACAGATATAAGATTGGATTTTCTCTCAGCATTCTAGGCCTGAGTCATTACCAGCCTTCATCACAGAGATTATGGTAGTCAACGCTCACATGTAACCTCATTAGTCACTTATGACATGCATGGCAGTTGACAATATTACTATTCTTTGCTCAAATTTTGGGAAACACACTCGGTAACATATGAGTGGATTGTCTTCATCAAAACATTATAATGTTTGTCTACTTTTAGTCTTGTATGTTGATAAACCATTCATTGGTGTCTTGGTCTCTAGTAGAGATAGTTTTGTTGGTCACATCGGTAAGCAATGACTTCTATGACTGTACAAATTGATTTGTGAATAACAGTTCCTATAGCATTTCATGAAGATGCACTACGTTTCACTGTACAATTGATTTCACAATTTGATTTCCACAGAAATTTCTGCTAAACATACGGTAGGGTCTCCATAGTGAAGTGGTCAAGTCATCTCCTGTGTGTTATCAGGTTGCAGGTTCCAAATCAAGCAAACATATTTTTGTTAAGTGCATTTTCCCGATGTCCCAGAGGATTATTATACAAATTATCAAGTTACATACTCAGAGAAATACTCTCATGGTAGTGTTTTACTTTGTTGAGAAGGGCGTTGGAGAGAAAATTGGTAGCATATCCTATTCAGTATGCAGCCATCAACCCAGCATTTTATGGCTGTACAGATGCTCTATGCAGTATAAATATGTTAGTAGTTTGCCATTTGCTTTCTGATTGGTCCGGATGCACAATTGCCTATGGTGGAATTCAAACCTGCTGTCACAGATGTGCAATGTACCACACCTCCACAGAATCATTGAAGAAATCAGAGTACATTGAAGTCAATCCTCTGCAAATTTTAGTACTTTCTTGCATAAAACACAACTGAATCATTTTTATGGATATAAAATATATGAACATGCATCCTCAATATTATGACACCAATTTCATCACTTTCTGTCCACGTACTCCTATGGTATATAACAATATCACTTTCTGTCCACGTACTTCTATGGTTTATATCAATCACTTTCTGTCCACGTACTCCTATGGTTTATAACAATCACTTTCTGTCCACGTACTCCTATGGTTTATATCAATCACTTTCTGTCCACGTACTCCTATGGTATATAACAATCACTTTCTGTCCACGTACTCCTATGGTATATAACAATCACTTTCTGTCCACGTACTCCTATGGTATATAACAATCACTTTCTGTCCACGTACTCCTATGGTATATAACAATCACTTTCTGTCCACGTACTCCTATGGTATATAACAATATCACTTTCTGTCCACGTACTCCTATGGTATATAACAATATCACTTTCTGCCCACGTACTCCTATGGTATATAACAATCACTTTCTGTCCACGTACTCCTATGGTATATAACAATATCACTTTCTGTCCACGTACTCCTATGGTATATAACAATCACTTTCTGTCCACGTACTCCTATGGTATATAACAATCACTTTCTGTCCACGTACTCCTATGGTATATAACAATCACTTTCTGTCCACGTACTCCTATGGTATATAACAATCACTTTCTGTCCACGTACTCCTATGGTATATAACAATATCACTTTCTGTCCACGTACTCCTATGGTATATAACAATCACTTTCTGTCCACGTACTCCTATGGTATATAACAATATCACTTTCTGCCCACGTACTCCTATGGTATATAACAATCACTTTCTGTCCACGTACTCCTATGGTATATAACAATCACTTTCTGTCCACGTACTCCTATGGTATATAACAATATCACTTTCTGTCCACGTACTCCTATGGTATATAACAATATCACTTTCTGTCCACGTACTCCTATGGTATATAACAATATCACTTTCTGTCCACGTACTCCTATGGTATATAACAATCACTTTCTGTCCACGTACTCCTATGGTATATAACAATATCACTTTCTGTCCACGTACTCCTATGGTATATAACAATATCACTTTCTGTCCACGTACTCCTATGGTATATAACAATCACTTTCTGTCCACGTACTCCTATGGTATATAACAATATCACTTTCTGTCCACGTACTCCTATGGTATATAACAATATCACTTTCTGTCCACGTACTCCTATGGTATATAACAATCACTTTCTGTCCACGTACTCCTATGGTATATAACAATCACTTTCTGTCCACGTACTCCTATGGTATATAACAATATCACTTTCTGTCCACGTACTCCTATGGTATATAACAATATCACTTTCTGCCCACGTACTCCTATGGTATATAACAATCACTTTCTGTCCACGTACTCCTATGGTATATAACAATCACTTTCTGTCCACGTACTCCTATGGTTTATATCAATCACTTTCTGCCCACGTACTCCTATGGTTTATATCAATCACTTTCTGTCCACGTACTCCTATAGTATATAACAATATCACTTTCTGTCCACGTACTCCTATGGTATATAACAATATCACTTTCTGTCCACGTACTCCTATGGTATATAACAATCACTTTCTGTCCACGTACTCCTATGGTATATAACAATATCACTTTCTGTCCACGTACTCCTATGGTATATAACAATATCACTTTCTGTCCACGTACTCCTATGGTATATAACAATCACTTTCTGTCCACGTACTTCTACTCCCATGGAATATAACATTTGATTATATAAATACTTTATACTTGGCAGGCTTCTTGGAATTAATAAACAACATGCTGACAACAGGGATGGTTCCTGCTTTGTATGCAGATGACGAGAAAGAAGGAGTTATAAATGCTGTAAGTATCCGATACAAATTGAATATAGATAGGGATATGGACACTTAGCCAAGAGATTGTTCATATATATTGTTTAGGCAATGTCATGAGAGCTTCAAATGCTTTTAAAAGGATGTCTAATATCTGGAGGTCAAAGTCAATCAGCACATGCACAAAAATATGCTTATTTAATTCCTGCGTCATTCCGGTGCTATCATATGTGATGTGAAAGCAGAAAAAGTTCTTTATCTTCAGAAAAGAAACTACTGAGTATTGAGAATAAATGTCTTCATAAGATAACTAACATCCATTGGAATGAATTCAAATCGAATGATAAAATAAAAGAAGAGACAAGTCAAAACTTCATCACAGATGTTATCAGAAAACAGAATACACCACCAATCTCTTAAATGGATACCTACAGGCAGAAGAGCCAGTGGTAGAACAAAAGAAACATTTAGAAGAACAATACTTAGAGAAAGTAAAACAATCAATATACATACTATTCAAGAACTGCACAGAATAGCTTTGATCAAACAGAATTGGAGAGATCTGACCTCTGCCCTATGCACTGACTTTAACTCTAAAGGAAAATGAATGAATGTAATGAGAAGATCTGCAAAATTTATAAAACATGCTAGGAATAGTACTTGGAGATTACAATCTCAATAATCAGAGATATGCTGATGATAATGTTCCAATTGCAAGGGAGCAGGAAAGAACTTCACGCCCTGTTAGACATGGCATACAAGCAAAAACGTGAAAACAAAGGCCTCAGTCTTAGCAAGAGGAAAACAGAAGTAATGGTTGTTGCACAGAAATACACACCGCCAAGATGCAGTACTAATATCAGTGATGTAGAATTAAATCAAGTGGATAAAGTCAAGTACATGGCACCATTTTAACATCAGATAACTGGTGCACCAATGAGATAAAGAGCAGGACAGCACAAGCCAAATCAACATTTTTTTAAATGAGAAACATTCTATGCAATAGAGTACTATCAATGGAAAGTTGAGTGCTAAAACATTATATTGATCAAATTCTTTGTGGATGTGAAGCATGGATGATAAATAAAAGAGCTGAAGGTAACTGAGATGGGATTTTTGAGAAGAATGATGAAAATTCCATGGTCTATCAAGAAAATTAACGGAGAAGCCCTCAGAGATGCTGGAGTAAAACAACAGTCAAGATTTTTAGTTTTTTTAGGGGCATGTGATGAGAAGAACAAAACTGGATCATTTAGTAAACACTGGAATGATCAAGGGGAAAGAAGAAGACAAGAGAAATTTCTGAATGGGTTGACACAAGAGAATCTCATCAACTGAATTATTAACAAGTGTGCAACAGAGAGTGTATATAAACATGTCATTTCCATCTTACCTGCCTATATAAATTACTAAACATCCATTGGTGGATCCACTGCATACATCCATTGGCTCTTGGGAGAGCCTCGCTCAGGATAGAACAGCATTGCGTTACAGCATTAAAACTGGAGCACTAGCAGCGGAAGAGAATAGGCAGGATACCGCAAGACAAAGACTGGCACGTAGAAAATAAAAAACATCTCAATGTCCCATAGACACCCTCTACAGTTGTAAATTCTGTAGAACTTTTTGTGCTCATGTTGGACTAGTTAGTCATTTTAAAAAACACTTAACTTTATTATTTTTTATTACTTATTGTTATTATTATTATGGTTGAGTTTTTGGTCATCGTCAATTACGACGGATGAACATCATATAAACATGATCACCTACGCAGCTCGGGATAGCATTTGATTGGTTAAATTTAATGAGAAATAGATGGGGTATGATCAGTTAGATAACTAAATGAGAGTGACAGAAAATATGCAGGGAAAGGATGATGTCCATATTAATATATTCTTCTGTGAATAGATGCGAAATGATGCTGCAGCCTCTGGTAAAGGGCCAGCTAAAGAAAGCATCTGGCAGTTCTTTGTAGATAAGTGTGCAAACAACCTCCACATTGTCTTGACAATGTCACCTGTTGGAGAAACACTGAGAACACGCTGCAGAAATTTTCCAGGTAATCTTTTATTTACTGTTTATTGATTCTGTCAGTGTTTACTCATTAGCCTTTAGCACCGCAATCATATGACGGTGACTCGTGTTCCATGACTAGAATAAGGGAGTTTTGTTTGAAATGTGGTGTCGCTAGAAAGGAGAGATTTCGTGGGCAAGAAAGAATGATGGTCAATCAACAGCACACTGGGACCATCAGTCAACGTGTAATGGAGGCTACACTCAAGGAGAGATCTGAGCACCTATGGACTTGACGGAGTGCAGTGACGATGATCCAACGACTAACTAACTAACTGCAATCATATTGATAATTTTTTTCCTTGCCACTATATGATGTTTTTTTTAACCCATTATTTAAGGAGGGCATTTGGTAAATACAATAACATTTTGTTTTTGGTGATTTTTGTATAATTTCTTTTAAAAAAAAGAATGATTACTTAATGTAATGTATGTATTGCTGTTATAGGCCTATTTGTAACGTGTGATAGAATGGTGAAGATGAATAAAATGATGGAAAGTACCCACATAATGAAATGCTGCTAAATGCTTAGGTATATTCTATTTCTCTTGTCATTTCATAACCACACTAATGTGCTCATATTACTGTCTGTAAAAACAAACAAAATTTCTTGATCTCACTTATGTCATCACCAGCATATAAATTTTTTTCAATAATATCTGCCATTTCAAATGATTTTGATGGATAATATAGGTGACTAAACAAATAGTCAATACATATTCTTCTTCTGCGTTCGTTCTCAAACTACTGCAGATTAGCAGGATGTAGTCCGGAGAATGGAATGCGTTGTGTCATGGTTTACAGCATTGCTGCGATATCTGCGCTTTTCGGCCTGACACATCCGACTTCAGCATGGCTTTGGGTCACTGATCCTATATGGGATGGGGCAGCCAACTCCATCCTATAACCTCCTTAGTCGCAATTTACGACATGCATGGAAGGTAAACAGTGTTGCTATTCTTTGCTCCCCTTTCGGGCCGGCAACACACGGACGAATACTTATCTAAATCGCAGTTTGTTGATCTGAAAACCAACAGAACAGGAAGTTAATTATGTCTATTTGTGATTCATATGCTACTTGATGAATGTTAGTTTACAATCATGATTTTGATAAATGTGCATATTAACTGGCAGTGATAGCTATTTAAAATACATTGAGATTGGTGCCAGTTAAAGCATGCTAGCAATTTTTTTAAATTTAGAATTTATGAACATTAGAATTTGATATGTGCGTATAAATAATTTTATCATCTATAATATTCAGAAATTGTGTGGTGCCATTGTCTGAATTATGATTGTTGTTTAACCTTTAAAACCCTGAATTAAAATTACACAATTTCCCCCATGGGCCCGGCATCTTTTTTTCGATAGTTTGCATTATTTATGGTGAGTGTTTTTATATATTTTAAAATAATATTTGCACATGTAAATAAAGAAGTGAATAATGCATATAATTGTGCTTTTTCTTTATCGTATATGTGATATGACAGAAGTTAGAAAGTTGTGAAGTGGTTAAGGTCACATTAAAAATATAGTAAAAGATAAAAAAATAATTTCTAAATGCACCTATACTTGAGTAATGTGTAGAAACACTGAGAAATCCTCCTAAATACATATGCCTGTTGTATATATGTTGTTTCAAAACCAATCATTTACAGCTCGAATAGGGCTCATTAGCCATCTACGAACTCATAATCAAGGACATAACTAAAATTGAATTTTCAAAAGTGGATGTAACAAATGGTCATCATCACTTGTGATGGACGAACAACATAACATAACATAACCAATCTACCATAATATCGACTGAATAAGCACGTAAAATGTGTAGTTGTCTTATTACATTTAACTCGGACATGTGTATTGTCATTTATACTCATTGTCTTTTCTTGTTATGTGCTTATCTTGATAAAGGCCTTTTGGTTGAAACGTCGATTATCTCCTGTGCATTGTTATTTATATGATTATATCCTGTGTAGTGTTGTGTATATTATTATTTCACATGGACGTCTGACAGTGACAGTGTGTTAGTCGTCATTCAGTAAGATTTAATTGCCTGTTTCATACGTAAGTATTATTGTCAGTTCAAGACTAGACATAGGCTGATATACAACATAATTTTTGTCCATGCCGATCTGTGACACTCCTGATAAATATTGTCTATAATGTTATTCCACGAATAAACGAACATTAAATAATATTTATTAAGTAGTTTGAGTGGTTGCATAAGAAGAGTGTGTTGTTCGTCCATCACAGGTGAAGTGATTTTTTGGACAATATAAATATGCTCAGTAGTTTGCCTTTCCTTTCTGAATGGTTCGGATGCACAATTGCCTGCGATGAGATTCGAACCTGGAACATTGCAGTCACAGATACACTCTGTACCATGCAGTCATGGAGCCGGACAGTGTCTATAAAATGTCAATATCAGGAGTTTCTCAGTATAAACGGTCTATGAAATGTCAATATCAGCTGATTGGCAGAGACTAGTAATTAAACACATATACTAATATGTGCAGTTATGCTTGCATTCAGTGTAAAGTAAATTCAAGCTATTATAAATTGTGAAGGAAATCTGTTTTAACAAATGTATTAAATGAGATCAACTGTGTATATAATGAGAGGCATAGTGGGTTCTGTACCAGGAGAAAGGCCTTCATTTCACAATTTAAAAAATCTATGCCAATCCGAAATGTTTAGTAATTTGTGATGTTACTCTGACTGTGTATTCCTAGTTACAAAATGGCTGCCTTTATTGTGGTTCGACTGATAAATTCTCTGTTGCCATTACAAATAGTATTCCCAGATACAAAGATATACACAGGGGATATACTATGATCTTAAAGTACAGTCAACCCTCGCTACGTCACGGTTCATTTATCACGGCCTCACTTCATTGCAGATTTCTAAAAGCATATTTACCGTATGTACACTTTTGTTACATCTATGTATGTTACACACACACACAAATCATATTTATATTATTTATACATTATTTTATGTATGTTATTTATACTATTAATATTTTATTTATATATTTGAAACTATTCTTTAATGTTCTAATGATAACATATGCACTTATATGAGGATTTCATATACACTTATTGATATTATACATTTACAAAAAAATGTACGTGTGTTAAAAATGAGAGGATGACACTACTTCGCGGTTTTTCACTTATCGCGGCCAGTTCTGGTCCCTATTAACCGCGATAACTGAGGGATGACTGTACTACACTGTGGGAAGGATTAACTGGAACTGCACTTTTAAAAAGCAGATTGAGCTGGTGAGTAAATAATAAACATCGGATTGGTGTTTAGTATTTAATGCCAGGGAAATAAATACGAACATAATTTTATTCTCCCATTTTTACATATTTCACTATCTTTTGCTTCACATCACGAAACATATGTAGGCCCTTCTACTGGTACAGAACCATATAGTGTTTTCCCCACTCTAAAACTCAGTTAAAATGAACTTACTCTATTCCAGGAATTGTGAACAATGCAATCATTGACTGGTTTTTCCCATGGCCTGAACAAGCATTATACGCTGTGGCCAGTGTTATGATATCCCTTGATGTAAGTCACTTATATTTGTGTTATTTATTCTCTTGCTCCAGGTGGATGGTGACACTGGTTCACACTTGCTGCTAAGTATAGGTGTTTTCATTCTAAGACCTTTGTGTCATCTTGGTTGTACAATATCCATATTTGTTAAAAATGTCTTATCTATCCATTACTTTATTGGTCTTCCTCAAGCTCTGTAACCTCCTAATCATGATTTATTATATGCACTTGTAAAAAATTGATTCTTGTAAGATGTCCTACCCATTGTATTTACTGTCTCTTGATATATTCAATGCATGATATAAAGCCTATTATTATTTCTGATGTCATCATTTATTATCTTATGTATATTTATTCCAAATACAGGCTACAGTTGTGAGACATGGCCAGTGACATCCTCAATGAAAAAGAAAACAGCATTTGAAATGAAATGCTATAGAAAGGGCCTAAGAATATCATGGACAGAAATATGAACTAATCCAGTTACACATAAAGACCTGAACATAGAAGAAATCTGTCTCCTCAAAACTATCAAAAAATGCAATGATAATGGTTTAGAATCATGGAGGGAAATATTCCAGAAATCAGAACAAGAGGCAGACCAAGGCTATGATTAACACACAATATTTAAAACCTTCAGAATATGGCACTAGAAGAGGCTAGACAGCTTGCATTTAATGGAGAGGCTTACAGAGGGGCAGTAAGATTCTGTAAAGAAATGGCACATAAATAGGCGTATACAAGCTTTTAAGTGAATTTTCAGCACTTATTATTTGTTTAGTTCCTGTCTTTACTTCTGCTGTCAAAATTATCTGACTCACATCTTACAATTTATGATTTTCAACAGAACACCCTAATACCCCAGGATCATAGAACAAACTTAATTGCTCACTGTGTCATGGTTCATCAGAGCGTATGTGAGTACAGTGTCCTGTTTCTGCAGAGACTTCGGCGCTACAACTTTGTGACACCTAAAAACTACCTGGATTTTATTAATTGTTACCTGAAATTGCTGAAAGAGAAAGATCTCTTTATTCTATCACAGGTACACATTCTTATATTTTTAACGGAAATATGAAAATGAAATGCCGGAAGGTCAGGAAGTACATAAAAAAAGCATGACCAGGACAGTAAAATATTGTACTACTACTCATTTAGTATGGATAAACAGTTTTTTAAAGCGTTTGTACTCAACTTTTGTTCAATCTCTCTTGTAATGGCAATGATGCTACTAGATTACCATTAGCATATCAACGCAAAAATAGAGATGTGCTGTTTGGTGCCATTTAATCATGTCAGTGATTCGATAATGGACAAACAGATAAATTTGCATGAACTTTTCATTTCATAAGAGTTTCCAGTTCTGCCATAATGTTTTTAAACAAAACCTGTTGTGTTTGTATTAAATCTATAATCTATAATCTAACTGCAGAAAAACTGAAATCCAACAGGTGAAACTTAGAACAAGATAATGAAGTTTAAATAATCACTGTGTGTGTGTGTTTAACCCTCTTACTGCTACATTATTTTCAGCAACTGATCCCAGTTGTTCTCCAATGACTTTTTCCTGTGTTGGATCCTTTTTTTTATCATTCAAAAATAAGAAAGTTTCATGGTCATCATCTTTAGGTGCCATGCCAGTTGGCGTAGGCGATCATGGCTCTCCACAGCTCTCTATCTCCAGCCTTATGTATCAAGATCGTTGTTGTTTCCCTGGTGTGTCAGGTTGTCAAACTATCTATTATTTTCTCACATTGTTGCTCTATGTCTATTCCCTTCAATCTTACTTGTTGTGACTATGTTCTCCAAACCTCCCTCTGTCTCATGAAGTGGCCAAAAAATTAAGATTGTCTTTTTCTTATATTATTGATTATAGTTAGTTTCGCATTTGACTCTTTCAACACCTCCACATTAGTTTTTCTGGCAGTTCATGATATTCTCAGCATTCCTCTGTAGAACCACATCTCTATTTCCTCTAATTTCCCACGTTCCTGTTTGTTTATTGTCCAAGACTCAAATCCATATGTTAGTATAGGAGTTAATAGCACTGAATAACTCTCTTTATCACCTCTAATGACAAGGTCATATTTCACAATATATTTTTCATTTTTCTGAATGTTGTTTTTGCCTGTCCTATTCTGCTTTTTATTTCTGTAGAACTTCTTCCATCTGCTGCACCTAAATATTTGAATTGGTGGACTTGTTTTAATACTATATCATTCACTTTGATCTTGCAAGGTGTGGTATTTTGTTTCTTTGAAATAACCATTACTTCTGTTTTCTTGATATTTAGGAAGAGGCCGTTATCTTTACCTTCTGTGATTACTACATTACTTAAAACTTTATGGTTTTCCTCACTTTTAGCAATCATAACAGTGATCCGCATATCTCAAATGTTTCATGGTACTGGCTTCGATGACCATACTTGATGTCATTATAATTGGTTTACCACAGTCTCCACTATTTTTGTTGGTAGAAAGCTCTGATATAGCCAACTTTGAATAATTGTCCATGGTTGAAAGAAGTGTAATTCGCCATAAGAGGTACATTTTACTAAACCCAAAAACAAAATATAGCATGGATGTGAAGTTTGACTCATACTGACGCTTGGTAACTTCACAATGATATTGTGATGAAACAGAAAAACTAGTTAACACTTTACAGACATGGCATTGTTCAATGAGATGAAACAAAATTATTTTGATGTATTTTTATGTTTTGTTAAGTATTCAATTTTTAGAAATTTTTAGAGCGCATGCGGTTGTGTCTGTGGGTCTCACCAATGGCTCACCAGACAAACCAACCATGCAACAGAAAACCTTAGTAGATGACATGCCTTTATATTGAGGTTATCTTCTTATAGAAGCTTCATGGCACGTCATCTATACAATCCCGTAGTTGTAACCTTCGATAACAGTTACCACGTTGTTCCGACAGGCCGATGTTGTGCTTGAACTAGTTACGGGCACGATGTGGGTGGGTTGGAACAACAAAGAAACCTGTCGCAAGGGCCAGAGTTGTGCCCTGATGTCGATGTCTGTTTCAGCAGCATTGGACTCGAAATACCATCGAGTCGAATGGCTGCTGGAACAGAGGGCAGAGCACTTATGGGAATGCCCCACGTGCTGTGAAGTAAGTTTTCTAATAAGATCAAGATTAATTTTTAGAAATATTCATAGCTATAATTTTATGGCAAAATTGCATATATGCAGCACATAGATGAAAAATGTTAGCTTGGACCATCGACAAGTTTCTCCAGACTCTACAGCCAATAAGATCTGTTCTGTGTGTACTTTTAAATGTAATAAACATGCCAGTGTCTTTCCAACCATGGCATGCAGGGACAAACTTTTCAAAAAAGTAAATACTAAATTTTGGTGCTGTTTGTGCACCAATTATCTGTGCCTAAAAAATAGAGGTACATGCTGGGAGGACTGGTAAATAAAGCAAGAACACTGGACAGCATAAAGTCAGTCACTATTACATAACTTTGTCATATTTCTATGGAAGTAACTAATATCTGTTGGGGTGTTGTTTTTGTGTCTTTTATGCTCAGGAATCCAGAGGAAGGGGCTCTTAATGGCAAGTTGGCCAGGGTTCAAAAGGTTAAATAATAATGTAACATATAGGCCTATACATTTTTAAACAGAAATGGACAGAGAATGAAGTTATCACAGGTTTATGTTGAAGAAACTTACTTTTAGTATTGAAAAGTTAATTTTAAAATACAATTTACATTATATAAATTAAAAATAATTTCTAAATGAAATATGAGCTTACCAAACCTCCGAATCAATACCTTAAACTCAAAATATATCAGTTTTGTCGATAATCTAATTACAAATAGGCTTTACAAAAAATTTATAGTATTTTGGCCAAGTACTTCAATTATTTTTGTTTGTCACAAAATATCGGAACCAATATCGCTGTCCCAGAAGTTGAGAAGCACTGGTCTATACAGTGTTTATTAATAGTTAAATTTGTCTGCAGTGTGATCGTCTACAAGGTGGACTTACAAAAATTGATGATGCTACCAAGATGCTTGCCATCCTTAATGAGAAACTGGCTATCCAAAGAATTGCTGTGACAGAAAAGACGGTTGCATGTGAAGCTCTTCTGAGAGAGATTGCCCAGTCCAGTACACAAGCTAATGAAATGAAATCTGCAGCCGAAGTCAAAGCTGTAGAGATCACAGAGTCAAGCAAAATTATTGCTGTAGAAAAGGCAAGGCTTGTTTGTGTTTGTTTGAGAACCCCAAGTATTACGAGTGATTAGCTCTTACTTCCTATGTGCAATGGGGAGGTTTCAGAGCTTTCTTTCATACCCAGGAGACTTCACCTTTTGGCTTGGTGCAATGCTTATTGGAGGAGCCTTCTACTCAGGGGAGTACATGAGACGAGACAAGGCGAGCTGATAGTTTGCTCTGTCACCCATTGTTTGTCTAACCTCTGATGAGACACTTCGCAGCCAGCGAGCTGTTCCTTGTGTAGAACGACCATTTCATTACCACCCTTTGTGTCCCTATTTCCCAGACCTAATTTCTTCTGTATGAGCCATGTTGGACGAGTGTCGAGTTAGATTTGGGGTTAATACGCTTTCCTAGACGAGATGCTGCTTTGCCAAACACGTCGGGAGTCTGGGATTTTATCTGTGCATTTATCATGCACTTGCCTCGTCCGCTTGAGATTGCCTTCCAATCCATCGCCAGGTGCAGTCTGTGTATTTTTACTCTTTGCCATTGCATATATTACCAAAAGAGGTAGGCAAAATGCGAGCCTCGGACAAGAAGCTTCACAGTAGGCCCTTGGGTACTGAACCCAATTCTCACTTTATGAACCATGTTGGGCAACAGACAACAGTCCAGTTGGACTAGGTTTGCAGTGTCGTTAGAGACTTGCGCCCTCCTCCACGTTGCCCCCAGTGTCCAGATTTCGATTCTCAACACTGCTTTCAGTCAGACATTTTAACAGTGCACTCTCCGACATGTGTTCAATGCTTTTCCTGTGAGCAATGGGGAGCTGTATTCAAAGCTTTCTTCCATACCCAGGATTGCATGTTCAAGTCGGCATATCCAATACCTGATTTATGACTCCTACTTTGAATGGGGTCAATTGTGAAGGGATATGTGGGCCTCTATGTGTTTTTGAACATGAACAGCACTACCACCAGTTGGTCTCGTGCTGGACTATTGTAGCTCCGTTGACTCATGTACACTATGCTGTCCTCTAGTATGTGTTACCATTTCCAGATTTGGTGTTTACTCGAAAAATCACTGTATGTTAGGAACATTGACATCTGTCACCCCTCCAATGTTTCTGCTTTTTAAGCTGGCCAAGTCGGTATGCACATATGTCATGCATATGTTGGATGTATTGGCGTATAGGCTTCAGTGATATTTCCTGTCTCTTTGCAGGCAATTCTCATTCCATTTACAGCAACCACATCCACAGACTCAAGCCTAGAAGTGTTGGGCAGGAATACATCAAGAGCAGCTGTATTTCTGTTTCCAGGGTGCTCTACGAGGAGGTATTTTTAGGATCTTGGTTATCTGCTAACCCTGGGTCCGCATGAGAGCAATATTAGACCATTTGCACCCCAAAGGCATGGCTTAATTATCAGAACTTTGTATTTAATATTTATGTTGTCATTCTGGATGTTACTCCTTGCCAAGTCTTATCAATGACAAATACGATTGAGATACATAGGAAGACCTAGAAAATAAATGAATACACATTATCAAGAAAAACCTAAACAAACATAGACACTGCATAACTAAACTGACACTTTTGGTCTTGTAGCAACAGAACCTAAACAAACATAGACACTGCATAACTAAACTGACACTTTTGGTCTTGTAGCAACAGAACCTAAACAAACATAGACACTGCATAACTAAACTGACACTTTTGGTCTTGTAGCAACAGAACCTAAACAAACATAGACACTGCATAACTAAACTGACACTTTTGGTCTTGTAGCAACAGAACCTAAACAAACATAGACACTGCGTAACTAAACTGACACTTTTGGTCTTGTAGCAACAGAACCTAAACAAACATAGACACTGCATAACTAAACTGACACTTTTGGTCTTGTAGCAACAGAACCTAAACAAACATAGACACTGCGTAACTAAACTGACACTTTTGGTCTTGTAGCAACAGAACCTAAACAAACATAGACACTGCGTAACTAAACTGACACATTTGGTCTTGTAGCAACAGAACCTAAACAAACATAAACACTACATAACTAAACTGACACATTTGGTCTTGTAGCAACAGAAAACGTTCCCACATAATGGCAAATGTTGATCCACAAATTTAACATCAACATGATGAAAGACAATAGCAATCACTTTATTCATCTATGCAGGAATACATAGCACCATCTTCTTATGCATGACTATGCTTGTGCATTCATTATCTTTAATCTATTGTTTAGTTTTGTTTTCTGAATTGACATTGATGCACTCTAGACACAGACCAATAATGTTCATTTTTCTCACAATGTATGACTAAGTATGCATGTAGTTATTAAGCTTGCTTGTTATACCACTTCTTAACTGCCATAAAACATGCAGTTAATAAGCTTGCTTGTTACACAACTTCTTAACAACTGCCATAAAACATGTGAAATAAATGTATATCTAATAATTAATCAATCAATTCCAGGCAGATGCTGAAGAATCATTGCTAGAAGCACTGCCTGCTTTAGAAGCTGCCAGGTTGGCTCTGGATGATCTAGACAAAACAGATATTACTGAAGTCAGGTAAAGAGTTCATAGGCATATGCCATTTTGTAGAAAACATGATGGCAAGACACACAGATACATATAGTAGTCACAGATGGCAGAGACAAAGATAGCAGATACAGCAAAGACATATACTAAATACATATAACGACAAAGATAGTAGCAACACACATAACAAAGACATACATATAACAAAGATATAACATATAGCAAGCACAGGTTAAAGTAAAAGAGAACAGAGACAGATATAATAGACACACAGCACAAAAATATAGAGACAAAGATAGAATAGACACATATAGCAAAGCCATATAAATAGAGAGATAGATAAGAAAACACACATAGCAAACTCAGAGGCATAGGCAGTAGAGATATGTATAGTATAAACATATAGCAAATAAAGATAGAGATAAAACTAGTGGAAAAACAGATAGCAAAGACATGGCAGATTGACAAAGATTGCAGGAATATGTATAGCAAACTCATCTAGAGACAAAAATAGTAGAGGCTTGTGTAACAAACACAGATAGAGACAAAGATAGTGGAAACACAGATAGCAAAGACATAGCATTCACAGATAGATAAAGATATACAGCATGCCAGACCCTTCAAGTTAAAAATATAATCTCTTGGTCACCCCGCTAAGCTTGGCTGAACCTCACATATGTATTGCCCAGCTGCTGATTCAATAGCTGATTCATAGGCAGCTGATTCAATAGCCTGCCTGGTGGGGATTCGGTAAAAGGTTACTCACTGTTACTCTGTGTTGACTGATAACTCTTCTTTTTATTCCTATATTCCACCTGTTTCTTGCAATGCCACACTTCACTCCCAGGTCCTGCATTCAAGTCATGACATGGAAGAAAAAACACACCCCGTATCTTCCATCTGGTCCAACTCCATGATTGCATTCAAAATATCAGCACTCTTCATTGAACTATCACTAGTCACTGTGACCATGCTGGCAGGTCTGTCTGCTCTTTATTTCCCCAAACATCCATGTGTCTAGGCACAGAAATAAAGGTAACTCTTTTCAGCACATATTTTGTCATTAGTGGTGTAGATCAACTGGATCATTTGATTCATGTTATGTTTTACATACTTCACCCTAAATATTTTGATTATTTAGGAACTAATATAAACAATGCGGGGAACTGCACAGTTGAGATCAAGAGAAGAACGGCAAAATTAAAACAGATAAAGAAACTATGGCCCGGTACTAACATAAGAACCAAATTGTGTTTACTACGAACATGTGTATTTCCTGTGGCGACATATGGATGTGAAGCATGGACACTAAATAAAACAGTGGCCAAGAGAATAACATCATTTGAATTAAAGTGTTATAGAAGAGTTCTGAGAATACCATGGACAGCGAAGAAAACAAACCAGGAGGTGTTACGAACAATTAACATCCAGGAAGGCTGGCTTCTGAACACCATATTAAAGAAAAAGCTACCGAGTAGTTTTTTTTGTGGTCATATTAAGAGACACTATGGCATGGAGAGAGTGTTACTGGAAGGGATGATAGAAGGCAACAGGGGCAAAGGCCGACCAAGATGCCGTTGGACAAAAGACATTCAAGAATGCCTGCGCATGTCACTGAAAGATGCAGGACAACTTGCTCAAGACCGTGGAGAATTCAAGAGATCCATAGGAAAGAATACGTTCTGGAAAGAATATGTCACTTGATGATGAACCCTAAATAAATTTATATTAAAATTAATAAAGGATAAACATAAACTGACAAACATTGCCAAGGGAAATAATCATAGGGAGGCTTGCATTCCAAACAAGAACCATTATACAAAATAAATATTATACAGACATAGATGGTGTGGCAGCATAATGGTATAACAAAAATGGCAATGTCAGTGATTTAAAACATTTCTTTGACAGGTCTTTTGCCAAACCCCCACCAGCTGTCCAGACTGTCTGTGAGTGTATAGTTGTTCTCAAGGGGCTAAAAGAAATCAGCTGGAAGTCAGCCAAGGGTATGATGTCTGATCCAAGCTTCTTGCGACAACTGAAGGAACTTGATGTGGACAATATCACTTCCAAACAGACTGGCACTGTCAAAGGTATGTATTTTTAACACTTGTGGGATGAATGAATAGATTGCCTATTGTCTTTCCCCACATACAAAATACACATTTTTCACAAAATGTTCTATTCTTTAGGCCTACATTTTAGTGCCTAGGACTTATTTACATATCCTAAGATATATATATAGGGTAGCCGGGGGCAGGGATGCACACTTTTCATTTTTTTGCATTTTTTCTAACAAATAGACTTAACTATGAGAGACCAAACTGGCGGCAGTGTGTAGCTTATCCATCCATCTAACAATTGTGAGGGTATTTATAACATAGAATTACATTTAGTCCGTAGAATGATATTTTATGAGCATGAGTAAAACGACACCTTTGCCCCATCTTAAGGGGCAAACGCGCGCAGGTAAAAACAATTACGAAATCATGGGAGAATTGACAAAAACAACAAAATAACGTCACTTCCTATCTTAACATAGCCAGTCATAGTGTGGGAAAATTATAGAGCACAAAGACTAGGCCTATTTATCTTTATGTAACTTTAATACGAAAAAAAATAAAAAACGTAAATATGAAAAAACAATTAATACAGAGAATGGATGCTTAGATCCGTTTGAAACTATAACAACGTATTGAAGTGCTCTATAAAGCGTTCGGCTATAATTTAAACTATCTATGAATAGTGGAGATCGTCCATCTATCATAGGTGGAGATCATACAACTATGAAAGGCAGAGATCATGCATCAATGACCGACGGAGATCGTGCAACTATGATCGGCGGCAATCATGCATCTATGAATAGCAGAGATTGTGCATCTATGAATAGTGGAGATTGTGCATCTATAGCAGCTCGGCTTAATTTTCAGTCAGTGGCATCAGTTTCTCAATTTTCTGTTTGTAATTCCTAAAAAGAAACATAACCTGACGATAAAATATTGGTTTAAATATTTGGCAACATGAGGGGAAAGTGACTGGGGCAAACATGCGCAATGAGTCCGCAGCGCATGTTTACCCCATTCCTGTGCGCGGTTTTACACCAAAATCACAAATTCACAATTTTTATAAAATATCAGGAAAACGCAAAGTATCTTGACAAGGTAAATTGCTTAATAACTTAACAATACAATATATGTTTTAGTTTAGATATGTAAAATAATATGACAGTAATGATAACAGAGGACAAAGAGTGAGAAGTGGAAAAAAAGTTAGATCGAGAACGTTAAAAAATGAATTTACCTCATAGCACAAAAATGACCTGCCAGTGACCAATGAAAATTCGTTGTGTGACAGAAACGGATGTTAGCGTCCGGCGTGGCAATGTGGCTTGTGGGGAAAACCAATTGTGCCCAAAAAATCGGCTGCGAATCTTTGCCCCGTACGCATCACTGCCCCCGGCTACCCTAATACAAATTATTATGCTTTAAATAGAAAGGTCTGAATATTCACATTCGTATGTAATCTCCAAAATTCATGTTTTTAAATGTAGGTAAGGAGGAATAGCAATATATATATATATATATATATATATATATATATATATATATATATATATATATATATATATAGCATTAGAAACGCCCCCTCAGCTTCATTAACACTCAAACCTGAATCAGAACTTCCATCAAAGTCAGATCATAATATTCAATATTAGGCCTACAATCGTCACCTAAGCTAATGTTGTAATTATTATCTAGTGTATTTTGGAATACTTCCAAAGCCTAAGTAGCTGAAAAATATTGTAGGACGTCTAGATTTCATTACTTCAAATACAAGTAGCAATAAGTTACACAAACTGAAATGTACACACACTTGTTTATATGTCTCCGACTTTCACACTCTTCCAAAGATAGACCTAATTTTGATCAGAAGTTCCATAAATGTGAATGGATAATTTGATTTTACATACGTCATGATGTTTATAATTCATGATAGTATATTTGTATCTAAATGTCGATTTGAGCGGCTTTTCAAAATATCAGGTCTCCAAAATGTAGATATTAACAGCTCAGTTGAAGTTAACAGTTGATGTGACATTCTTTGCTCCCAAGCGATATTGGCAGTTATTAATGTGACATTCTGTGTACTCCTCAGCCATGTTGGCAGGTATTAATGTGACCGTGCAGCAGATGGCTGCTATTAGCAAAGCCGGAGCTGGTTTACTGAAATTCGTGGTGGCTGTTATGGGCTACTGTGCTGTGTTCAGGGAGATCAAACCCAAGAGAGACAAGGTACCATACATCTCTCTTATAGATTATACGGAAAGAGAAGATGTGCTTGTGTGAATATGTTCAGTGATGATGCCAATAGTGAGGTATAATCCATGTTGTCTTTGAGTGATCCAGTTGTTATAAGTAAAAGTAAAGTTCCTGTGTTCACACCATTGAGGAATATCCGGGAATACAGTGTTAAGTCCCTATTTTTCATTGACCAATGAAATACCTAGGAATGATGTGGTCAGCATCACACCTGCCACCTTTACTTTCCCAGAAGATTGTGTATCCTTTTCTTTTGACTGGGTTGACTTAGGTGATATCATAAATATTTCCTTTTAACGGGGAAATCAAACTCTGGTTTGATGCATGTGTTTCCAGGGCTCGAAAGGGGAACAAAGAGTAGCAACACAGTGACTAGCAATGCATGTTATAAGAGGGGACTAGGGATATTTTTGGGTGTGGAGATGGCTGAGGATATCATAGAGTGTTAAATTATTTCAGAGACATGCTGAAGTTGGATGTGTCAGACTGAAAGGTGCAGATGTCACAGCCAGGCTGTAAACCATGGCACATTCATTCTGTTTTCTAGACTACATCCTGCTAACCTATAGGAGTTTTAGAGTGAGTGCTGAAGAATAAATTATTGATCACCTGATGTGGAAGCCAGTGCACTAAACATCAAGCTACCCCTCTTGATCACCTGATGTGGAAGCCAGTGCACTAACCAATAAGCTACCCCTCTTGATCACCTGATGTGGAAGCCAGTGCACTAACCAATAAGCTACCCCTCTTGATCACCTGATGTGGAAGCCAGTGCACTAACCAATAAGCTACCCCTCTTGATCACCTGATGTGGAAGCCAGTGCACTAACCAATAAGCTACCCCTCTTGATCACCTGATGTGGAAGCCAGTGCACTAACCAATAAGCTACCCCTCTTGATCACCTGATGTGGAAGCCAGTGCACTAACCAATAAGCTACCCCTCTTGATCACCTGATATGGAAGCCAGTGCACTAACCAATAAGCTACCCCTCTTGATCACCTGATATGGAAGCCAGTGCACTAACCAATAAGCTACCCCTCTTGATCACCTGATGTGGAAACCAGTGCACTAATCACTATGCCACCTCTCACAGCTCCTTCCCCTTCCAGTTGGCCATACTATTATAAAATTAATCGCAATGTGATCTGCTGCCATATACCCGCAGCTGATGTTATCTTTGGATTGTAAAATCAGTACTCACCGCCATGGCTAGATAATATCTTTTTCTGTCTTTTTAGATGAGAAATTGTTCATATGCAGTGTGGTTGTGAGTGTCAACTTTTGAAATCACTTGAAAAATAATGCAGATATTTCATTCTAGGTTGCGGCATTAGAGAAAAACTTCTTTGAGCTAAGCCGCACTCTGGACAAAATCAATAAGAAGGTAGCTAAATTGGAAGAACTCCTTGCTGACCTGAACATGAAGTATGAAATGGCTATGGCTGAGAGACAGAGGTTGGAGGCAGAAACTAAACTTATGGAGAAACGACTGATTGCAGCAGACAAGTTAATCACTGGTCTCAGTTCAGAGAATGTCAGGTATGATTGTGCTGTTCTGAGAATGTCAGGTGTGATTGTACTGTTCATAGAATGTCAGGTGTGATTGTACTGTTCAGAGAATGTCAGGTGTGATTGTACTGTTCAGAGAATGTCAGGTGTGATTGTACTGTTCAGAGAATGTCAGGTGTGATTGTACTGTTCAGAGAATGTCAGGTGTGATTGTACTGTTCAGAGAATGTCAGGTGTGATTGTACTGTTCAGAGAATGTCAGGTGTGATTGTACTGTTCAGAGAATGTCAGGTGTTATTGTACTGTTCAGAGAATGGCAGGTGTGACTGTAATGCAAAATTAGACAAACAGGTTACTGGGAATACCTAACTATGAATAAATTTAAATGAAAAGGTACATAAAATCATGCAATAAAACAAAACAGGACAATTTTCTACTATGCAGTCCTATTGGGACCTTTTTCAAGAAACACAAAAAATTACAAAAAACACCAAACCGTAAATATATTAACCGCTAAAATTACTTGATCTTGTCTCTCTTACCAAAGAAACAAGGTCAAGTGAAAATATGCAGCGCATGTCTAATAAATACCAAATTGAGTGCATTCAATACTTGGTCATGAATTTGCACACTATTGGAAGACAGGGAATGTAAAAGATAAAATCAAAGCACTTTTATTGAAAGCACTCATTTTGCTTGCTATCACCGGGTTACAGTGTGTCAGGTTTAAAACCATGTCCAAACAAACAGGTCTGGGTTGTGATTTCCCGTTTGACACAACCACTCCTCCAGTCAACTCAGCTGTAAATGAGTACCGGATGCAGGAGTAAGGGGAGGTAAGGACAGCAAGGAAGGGAACTAGTCATCCTACCTAATAGTTGCTGTGGCTTAGTACATGAAGAGTTATCTTCATCCCCGACAGCAGGTTGCTGCCTTGGGACATACCTTTATCTAAGTGCAATTATAGAACATTTTTATTTCATATTTCCAAGATAAAATGTTTTTCTTTCAGATGGCTCAAGGACCTTGCAGAGCTCAGAAAGAAGCGCCAGCAGCTACTAGGCGATTGCCTCGTGGCAGCAGGATTTCTAAGTTATGTAGGTGCATTCAGCTTTGAGTTCAGGTAGGTTATAATAGAAATTTAGTCATAAAAGCCATTATTTATGTCAGCAAAAATATAGGTCACCAAAGACATTAGATCACGAAAATAATTATGTAGCCAAAGTCACCACCACTACCAACGCCAGCAGTTTATTAAAGCCATGTTACCATGCCAGTAGGTCACCAAAGTTGCTCGGTCACCAAAGTTATTATCTCACCAAAGGCATTATGTCTCAATGTGATTACATTTGTTCAGGTAATTATTAAATTACGGTAAAGGTAAATGAGTTAAGAAACAGTGTCATATCATAAATATTTTTCTTATGAGTAAGATACCTGGCCAGTGGTTGACCAGAAACTGACAAGTGTCTCTTCTGCACTTGCTCAGTAGCGATTGTGACATTCCTTGACATTCTCTTTACATTTGACCGGGTTCCCATTTTCCTGATCAGTGAATAGACAACTGGAGTTATTTTGTTTTGCAAATCACAAGTCCATTCTGCACATGCGACCACATTTTGAAATTTTGCAACCGCTTTGTATGACATTCTAAGCACGTCCCATCCACGACTTCCTTTTCTTAAGTCTGCTACTTTATTGATCATGTCATGTACTTTAGATATGCCTTTATTAGTGATGTCATGTACTTTAAATATGATTTTATCAGTGATGTCATGTACTTTAGATATGCCTTTATTAGTGATGTCATGTACTTTAGATATGCCTTTATTAGTGATGTCATGTACTTTAGATAAGACTTTATCAGTGATGTCATGTACTTTAGATATGCCTTTATCAGTGATGTCATGTACTTTAGATATGATTTTATCAGTGATGTCATGTACTTTAGATATGCCTTTATCAGTGATGTACTTTAGATAAGACTTTATCAGTGATGTCATGTACTTTAGATAAGACTTTATCAGTGATGTCATGTACTTTAGATATGCTTTTATTAGTGATGTCATGTACTTTAGATATGCCTTTATTAGTGATGGCATGCACTTTAGATATGCCTTTATTAGTGATGTCATGTACTTTAGATATGACTGTATTAGTGATGTCATGTACTTTAGATAAGACTTTATCAGTGATGTCATGTACTTTAGATATGCCTTTATTAGTGATGTCATGTACTTTAGATATGATTTTATCAGTGATGTCATGTACTTTAGATCTGACTGTATTAGTGATGTCATGTACTTTAGATAAGACTTTATCAGTGATGTCATGTACTTTAAATATAACGTTATCAGAGAAGTCTTGTACTTGATATGTGAACTTAAAAATTATACCTTGTAGTTCAAATATAAACTTATAAATATCTGATACTTCAGAAATGAAATTATGAAAGTTAACTCATATTTCAGACGTGAACTTATTAATGATATCTGGTTAGTTGATCTACGTGAGCGTGAAATACCAATGAGTACTTCTTTCCGCATTGAAGATCTACTGACAACAGATGTAGAAATAAGCAGGTATGTGTATAGTTTGTTTGCCTTTTTTGGCGTTAGTTAGTTTGTTCCTCTTCTACTAGAGGTGGCACATGGGGCGGAGGTTTTGATTTTCCATGTGTTATGATCTGCTACATGTACCTTTAGTTCTTGTATGGACTTGCAATCTATTATTTCTCCTTATTTAAGTATAGTGCTTTTTAGGGTAATTTGGGTCTTCCTCTTTTTCTTTTCCCCTCAGGTGTCAACATAAGGGCTTGCTGGTTCAGTCAGTTTTCACCTAATCTTAGAACGTGTACCAGGTATTTCCATCTGCGTTTTCTTATAACAATTAAAGCATATTCTTGGTGTGTTTTATTTCTTAGGTCGCCAATTGTGATGAAATTGCTCCATTTTATGTTCTAAAATTTTAAGAGACATTTGTTTTCAAAGCTGTTTAACTTTTGGTCCATTGCCTGTGTTGATTTCCAGCTTTCACTACCATAAGTCAATGATGGAATAACACAGAAGTTGAGTAGTTTTAACTTGGTGTTTCTTCCTATGTCTTTGGATTTCCAGATGCTCTTTTTGTTAACTTTATTGTATGTATTGTGCTTTAATCATGTGTAGTCTATGTGTATATTTATATAATCTACAAATAAATATACCAGTAAATGTATTTTGATTAAAAAAAAAGCTTTATGAAAACATCTGTTACTGCCTGTTTTGTTTGCTCCATGGTAGAGGACCATCTCACAGATACAACACTTGAATGTGCTCATAGTTCTAAAACTTATCATCCAATTGTACTGGATGTGTTAGTGTTGATTTAAAAATTCATCAATAGATGAATAGCCATGTCCAATACAGGATAAACTTAATGAATGCCACTGAGTCTGTGGGTCTCACCAATAGCCCACTAGACAAATCACCTATGCAGCATTACAATAAGCCGAAAGCTGAAATTTCCTGGGTATGAAAGAAGGCTCAGAAAAACCACCACAATGCAATAAAGAAAGTAAGAGCTAATTGCTTGAAATTCCTGGGGTTCTCAAACAAACAACAGGATATACTTAAATTAATGCTGCATATTTTTCTGGTAAAATATGATTGGTGGTTTTGAAAGACTGCGGAAATAAGCACCATTTTTTTTATAGAAGTTGCTATAACTCGTACATGCTTGATTATTAATTTGATCTCTCAAAGAAAACAAATCCAATCGAAACTTTTGTTTGATTCAGAAACCTAATAATTATTAAACCAGCTTTCTAACTGTTTAAACACATCATATTACTGCTGACCTCGAATGTGTCAAGACGTAGGCACAAATAAAACAGTCAACACATCTCTATTCCCTGGACTACATCCTGCTGGAAATCGTGTGTGGACATTGTCCTGCTATAAGAGAGAAGTTGTGGGAGTTTGAGAGCGAATGCTATAAAATACATATTTGCATTTTCAGTTTTAAATGGTAGTATAGGTTGTTCTTATATTATTTTTGTCTTAAAACAACAAATTATAGTAAAAATTAGAAGTAGACAGTCAAGATTTTTGGGGCATGTAATGAGAAAAGTAAAACTTGAACATTTAGTAACCACTAGAAAGATCAAGGGGAGAAGAGACAGAAGAAGACAAAGAGAAACATTTCTGGATGAGTTGCCACTGTGGCACAAAAAGAAGTCACAACTGAACTTATTAACAACACAAGAAACTGAGAGTTGTTGAGAAGCATGATCACCTACACCACTCTCCATGACACTTGATTGATAAAGTAATACTTTTAAAAATCATTTTTGACAGCAACAAAACATCTTTAAAAACATGCAAGGCACTCAATGAGCCATTGATTTCCTATTGGAAATAAGAATAAACAGTGAGAGATCTTGGTACTTAGTGGGTGGAAAATCTGCACATCTACTTTTAATTTGTATCTATCTTACGTATTCATCTTTCACTCTTGAACAAATCCTAAGATATGCCATTTCCTTCAGTTATTACTATGAGGTCCCATTTGATCATGTCTCTTCTTCCAGTGTTCTTCAGGTGTTCCAACTAACCTCTTTCCCACCAGTTTTTAGATCTGTCTTTGTTTATTTATGTTACCAAGCTTCTTTCAGAGTGTTTGTCCTATTATCTCCATTTTCTAAATTTTATCTCTACCTCTGCTGATTACTGACATGTTCTCTTCCAAAACTCATCATTTGATATAATTTCTGGCCATTTAATATGAAGAAAGAACTACTAAGAGAAATAAAGATCAGGCAAATAAAATACTTTGGATACATTAAAAGACATGACACCCTATTGAAGACCTTACTTGAGGGTAAAGTCAAAGGGAAGCGAGCAAGAGGTAGGCAGAGATACAAGTGGGAGAGTAACATTACACGATGGACAGGTTACAGTCTAGCAGAGTGCACTACCAAGACAAGAGACAGGAGATGTTGGAGATACGTTGCAGCCAACCTTCGTTGCGGAGATGGCACTTGATGATGATGATGATGAATGCACAGTAGGTGACCGAAACACTTATTGATAAATATCAGCATTTTGTGTGTGATTTTCTAGGCTACATGCACTGTTTTTCACTCAAAACAAGCAATCAAGACTTCACATTTGTATTAATATGAACTTAATCTTATGTAGGCCTATGACAAAACACAAATAATATCATTTTATACATTGATTCAAGATTGGCAACATGGTCATGTGTACATGTTGACAGGCAGGACAGAGTGCCAAACATATACTTCAAGAGTGTTATGAGAATGAAACGCTGAGGCAGACATATTGGCCAGAGGAAACAACACTGGAATCAAAGCTTTATGGGCCACTGTATGAACTACAAAAGACAGTGAGTTTTATTCAGGAGACTGAATTACAGATATAGACATGTTTCAAGTGAGCGAAAGAAGAAGAAAAATTTTATACATAAGATTTACATTGAGCTGTAACCATACATGCATACACACAAATGCATGAACATATACACACACACATAGAGGGAGAGAGAGATAAAACAGCTTCAATTAAAATAACATACCAGACACAATTTATCCGAAATATTTGTAATATTTCCATAGGTGGTCATCAGAGGGTTTACCTCCAGATGAGCTCTCTGTTCAAAATGGTATCTTGACCATGAGAGCCAGTCGATTTCCTTTGTGTATTGATCCTCAACAGCAGGCCTTGAACTGGATCAAGAAGAGAGAGGAAAAATATAATTTGAAGGTTTTAAATTCTTGTTGTTGACGATAAAATTGATGATAGTGAGGGTGGTAATGTGTATGATTGTAAAATTTAAAAAAAATTCCTTACTGGGAATCTGATGCAAAAATCTGCTCTAAAGTCTTGTTTATTTAATTTTCCTGATCAGTCACAAGATCTTTGACATTGAAATCACTGTCCCGCCGAAGACCAATGTTGGGCCAATGGCGCAAATAATGTTGTCTGGAGAACATAGTTACCGCAGCCACAATAGAAAGCGAGAGATATGTAGGACCAAAATATGAGAAAGACTATTAGATAGTCTGACATTGTAGCATAGCAAAGAGATCACAAAAGATCCTAATAAAATATACTGGAAAAAGAGAGTTGTTGAGATCCATGACCACCGCCTACGGAAGTCGGCACAGCACCTGATGATGATGACCTACTAATTATGTAAATAAATTATGAAAAACAGTATGTCATAGAAATTGTAAACTCTAAGAACTGTTTCATGAATTACACAAAGCAGTGGTCAATTATCTAGAGAAGATTATTGTGAAGTCTTTAAGTTTAGATTGTTTTGTCAATGCTATTGAATGATTCTGTTTGTGAATGTTCACTAAAATGAACAATATATTTCATTCATCATGTTCACTCATAAATTTTGTTTGCCATATTTCCCTCAAAATATATATTAATTTGTGTGTGTGTATTCATGGGCGTGTTTGGGGTTGTGTGTGTGTCTTTCTCTCTCTCCTCCCGCCCAGGTTCGAAACCACATCTTGGTTGTAATTTCTCGCTTGACACGACCACTCTTCCAGTCGACTCAGCTGTGAATGAGTTACCTGACGCCGCATGAGTTAAGGGAGGTAAGGACAGCAAAGAAGGGAAATGACCACCCCACCTAACAGTTGCTGTGGCTTAGTACATGAAGAATTGTCTTCATCCCCGACGACAGGTTGCTGCCAGTGGACATAACTTTGCTTACTATTGAAATCAATTGTTTCTGTGGACCCGTATCATCTCTATTGTATTTCTTACATACACATTTGTCATATGCTCTCTATAGGAAATTTGTAGAATCCGCCTGTAGCATTTGTATTCGAAAGCCTGTAACCGTCTCTTCATGTCCACAGTGAGCGTACAACTCTCACAACCACACAGCACAACAGAAAACACTAATGAATTATAAAGTTTGATTTTCACTCTAACACTGATGTTACTTTTCCAAACCAAGTTTAGCTTTGACATAGACACTATAGCCATCTCGAGCCTTATTTTTAATTCTGCTGTGCATTTTCCATCGCTGCATATGCTAGATATACTTTGTATACCCAATAATATATACACTCATAAATACTGTGGCCATGTTTCATCCAATAATATATACACTTTTAAATACAGTTCTTGATTAGAAAACTGGCCTCACAGCATGTGGAGCATTCCCATAAGTGCTTCACCCTCTGTTCCAGCAGACATTCGACTCGATGGTGTTTCTCGACATCAGGTCACAACTCTGGCCCTTGTGACAGGTTTCTTTGTTGTTCCACCCACCCACGCGTGCCCGTAACTAGTTCAAGCACAACGTCGGCCTGTCGGAACAACATGGTAACTGTTATCGAAGGTTACAACTACAGGATTATATAGATGACATGCCATGAAGCTTCTATAAGAAGATAACCTCAATATAACGACATGTCATCTACTAAAGTTTTCTGTTGCGTGGGTGGTTTGTCTAGTGAGCTATTGGTGAGACCCACAGATGCAACTACATGCGCACCTCTTGTTGTGTAAAAATCTTGTCAAATACAGTTGCCATGTTTCACTCATGTTTTTCTCATGGACTTGTCAATATATGTTTTCTTGCATTCAGTGCAGCACATTTAATGATGATGACTTTTTGAAACAACTGGAGATGTCTATTAAGTATGGCTTCCCATTCTTATTTCTGGATGTGGATGAGTACATAGATCCAGTCATTGATAATGTTCTGGAGAAGAATATCAAAGGTATGTACATATTGCCTTTCATATAAAATGAGATTTTATGAACATGAGTATAATCCCACCTTTGCCCCAATTTCTGGGGAAAACACGCGCAGGCAAAAACAATTACAAAATCATGGGAAAATTGACAAAACCATCAAAATAACAACGTCACTTCCTATCTAAATATAGTCAGTCACATTGTGGGAAGATAATAGAGCACAAAGACTAGGCATATGTATCTTTATGTAACTTTACTACGAAAAAAAATGAAAAAACGTAAATATGAAAAACAAAATTTAATACAAAGAATGGGTGCTTAGATCCGTTTAAAACTATAACAACGTGTTGGAGTGCTCTATAAAGCGTTTGACTATAATTTCAACTATCTATGAATAGCGGAGGTCGTACAACTATGACCGCTGCAATTATGCATCTATGACTGGTGGAGATTGTGCATCTATGAATAGCGGAGATTGTGCATCTATGACTGGCGGAGATTGTGCATCTATGACTGGCGGAGATTGTGCATCTATGACTGGCGGAGATTGTGCATCTATGACTGGCGGAGATTGTGCATCTATGACTGGCGGATATTGTGCATCTATGACTGGCGGAGAACGTGCATCTATGACTGGCGGAGAACGTGCATCTATGACTGGCGGAGATTGTGCATCTATGAATAGAGGAGATCGTGCATCTATGAATAGAGCAGATCGTGCATCTATGAATAGAGGAGATCGTGCATCTATGAATAGAGGAAATCGTGCATCTATGAATAGAGGAGATCGTGCATCTATGAATAGAGGAAATCGTGCATCTATGAATAGAGGAAATCGTGCATCTATGAATAGAGGAGATCGTGCATCTATTACACCTGAAACTGGATGGACTTTTAGTTTTTAGGAGATATCAATAAACCAGAGGTGGGTGTGTTCACTGTTCACGCCCACTGTCAATTCAATTGCAATTAGAAAATTCAAGGGAAATAAGAGAAACCCTTCAATTGTCCCCTGGTGAAATCAGGGGAGCCAAGCCAGAAACTTGGCAGGTAGACATCATCTAGTACCATTTCTGCATAACATATACTTATTATGATAGTAAGCAAATTACTATTCTGTGTATGTGTAGCATGCAACGAACTTATTTGAATGGTTATGGGGATCCAACCGCGATTGATAACTATCACACAGAACAAGTTCGTAGCGTTAATGCTACACAAAGAATGAATCTTTTACATGATCTAATTGCGCAATGTAACTAATTTTGATCATATTTGCACAAGTAAAATGAGATCTAACTAGATATACATGCTAAACTAGTGTTTGATCGTGGCATAATAGGTTTATTTTGGACTTATATTTGCCGACCACGAATAGAAAAATTATCATGAAGACAAGTTCGTAGCGTTAATGCTACACAAAGAAGGAATCTTTTACATGATCTAATTGCGCAATGTAACTAATTTTGATCATATTTGCACAAGTAAAATGAGATCTAACTAGATATACATGCTAAACTAGTGTTTGATCGTGGCATAATAGGTTTATTTTGGACTTATATTTGCCGACCACGAATAGAAAAATTATGAAGACAAGTTCGTAGCGTTAATGCTACACAAAGAATGAATCTTTTACATGATCTAATTGCGCAATGTAACTAATTTTGATCATATTTGCACAAGTAAAATGAGATCTAACTAGATATACATGCTAAACTAGTCTTTGATCGTGGCATAATAGGTTTATTTTGGACTTATATTTGCCGACCACGAATAGAAAAATTATCATGAAGACAAGTTCGTAGCGTTAATGCTACACAAAGAAGGAATCTTTTACATGATCTAATTGCGCAATGTAACTAATTTTGATCATATTTGCACAAGTAAAATGAGATCTAACTAGATATACATGCTAAACTAGTGTTTGATCGTGGCATAATAGGTTTATTTTGGACTTATATTTGCCGACCACGAATAGAAAAATTATGAAGACAAGTTCATAGCGTTAATGCTACACAAAGAATGAATCTTTTACATGATCTAATTGCGCAATGTAACTAATTTTGATCATATTTGCACAAGTAAAATGAGATCTAACTAGATATACATGCTAAACTAGTGTTTGATCGTGGCATAATAGGTATATTTTGGACTTATATTTGCCGACCACGAATAGAAAAATTATCATGAAGACACTTTCGTAACGTTAATGCTACACAAAGAATGAATCTTTTACATGATCTAATTGCGCAATGTAACTAATTTTGATCATATTTGCACAAGTAAAATGAGATCTAACTAGATATACATGCTAAACTAGTGTTTGATCGTGGCATAATAGGTTTATTTTGGACTTATATTTGCCGACCACAAATAGAAAAATTATCATGAAGACAAGTTCGTAGCGTTAATGCTACACAAAGAATGAATCTTTTACATGATCTAATTGCGCAATGTAACTAATTTTGATCATTTTTGCACAAGTAAAATGATATCTAACTAGATATACATGCTAAACTAGTGTTTGATGGTGGCATAATAGGTTTATTTTGCACATTCTTATGGTAAACGATGATCTAACAAATTTGACACTGTATGTAAAGTAATGATATTAGGCCTACTAAATTAACATGAAGAACAACGAAATTGTCTTACCTGTATAAATATTGAATGTGCACTGGTCAAAAACAATGACAACCTAATAGGACTTGTACAAAAATATGACGATGGAAAATGTTGAGTTGTGCTTGCAAATGCACAAACTCTGGCTGCTGTATAAAATAAGCAAAATTGATAAACGTTATCTTTGAACCAGAAGCGAAATCCAAGCCTCCACACGAATTATTTCATTCACCGCTGGGTAATAAATATGTCAGGTCTGTAACACCCCTTCAGGACTACAATAGCTGAAATGCCTCGTGTGTGGCCGAACTAAGAGTCCACATTTTTAGTAAGGAATAACAGGTGTGCTATGAATAGCGGAGATCGTGCATCTATGAATAGCGGAGAACGTGTAACTATGACTGGCAGAGATAGTGCAGTTATGATCGGCGGAGATAGCGCAATTATGACCGGCGGAGATATTGCAATTATGTCCGGCGGAAATCGTGCATCTATGACCAGCGGAGAACGTGCATCTATGAATAGCGGAGAACGTGCATCTATGAATAGCGGAGAACGTGCATCTATGAATAGCGGAGAACGTGCATCTATGAATAGCCGGGAACGTGCATTTATGAATAGCTGAGATCGTGCATTTATGTATAGCGGGGATCGTGCATCGGCAGAAGTCGTGCATCTATTATCTGCGGAGGTCGTACAACTATGACCCGTGAAGATTGTGCAGCTATAACCGACAGGGATCGTGCAACTATGAATAGTGGAGAACGTGCATCTATTATCGGCGGAGACCGTACAATTATGACCCGTGGAGATTGTGCATCTGTGATCAGAAGGGATTGTGCATTTATAGCAGCGACTGCTTCATTTTCAGTCAGTGGCATCATTTTCTCAATTTTCCGTTTGTAATTCCTAAAAAGTAACATAACGTGACAATAAAATATTGGTTTAAATATTTGGCAACATGAGGGGGAAGTGACTGGGGCAAACATGCGCAGTCAGTCAGCAGCGCATGTTTGCCCCGTCAGTGTGCGCGGCGTTACCCCAAAATCACACTGTTCACAATTTTTATAAAATATCATGAAAACAAAAATTATCTTGACAATGTAACATGCTTAATAACTTAACAATACAATATAGTTTTCAGTTCAGACATGTAAAATAACATGACAGTAATGATAACAGAGGACAAAGAGTGAAAAGTGGAAAAAATGTTAGATCGAGAACGTTAAAAAATGAATTTACCTCATAGCTCAAAAATGACCTGCCCATGACCGATGAAAATTCGTTGTGCAACAGAAACGGATGTTAGCGTCCGGCGTGGCCACGTGGTTTGCGGGAAAAACCCATAGTTCCGGAAAAAAAAGACTGCGAATCTTTGCCCCCAGCGCATCTTTACCCCCGGCTACCCTACAGTATGTTTTTCACTATTCTAAATTATTTCTTGTTAAATTTTAGAACATTATCCAAAGATGCTTAGAAGATTGAGGAATGTCACTATTGCTACTGAACAAATGAAGTAGATGAGGGTAGTTAGGTAGTTTCTGGTCAACCACTGACTAGGCAGCTAAGCACTATGATGTAGGTTCATAACTCGACTTACCTACCACCAAAACTACAGATCTTATAAAAAAATTAATATACAGGAACCAGTGCAGGATGACATTTAAAAAAATGCTATACATAACAATAGGTGAAAATTTATCATAAGATTAAAACGAAGGGTAGAGGTTTGACTTTTGCCATCTTTTTGGAGAGAGATTTACTCTGCATCAAAGTTTTCCCAATGACTGCCACAGTTATGGGCTTGATAACATTACTAATATTTTTAGGTAAAATTACATTTCTTGTGTTTAGTCGTCTAGAAGTGTAGAAGATTGACTTCATTGTTCCTGGATTTCCTCATACATACTCCACCCCTTTCAACAAAGTGGCAGGCTGCATGCAGAGAGAACCATTCAAAGCACATAATTCAGATGATAAAGATCTGAGAAAAAATGCACTTTGCAGATAACAACATAACGAGCCAGATTACAACATTCATCCTGGCAAAAGATTTATCCACTATGCCAGGGAGATCCCTTTTTGTGTCATTTACATCCGCTAATGTTATATAGACCTATACCTAATGTTATAGCTAATGTTATATATCTAATGTCATAGAGCCTACATAATTTTATAGCTAATGTTATATAACTAATGTTATATAGGTCCTATCTAATGTTATATAGACCCTACCTAATGATATTGGCCCTACTTAATGATACAGGCCTATACCTAATCTTTTATAACTGTTATAGATCTAATGTATTAGGGCCTATATCTAATAAGTTATATATTTCTTACTAGGAGCTCAAGGTCGTGAGGTTGTCATGCTGGGTGACAAGGAGGTGGACTATGACAAGAACTTTAGACTGTACCTCAACACCAAACTGTCCAATCCCAAATTTGGACCAAATGTGTTTGGCAAAGCTATGGTTATAAACTATACCGTCACACTCATGGTGAGACAACAAACTTCTGCCCAAAATTGTAATATCATAGGTGTTAACTAATACGTTTGTTCTGTATTGATATGAATTTCGAGCCCACCAAAGAAAATTTGTGTGTGTGTGTTTTTTTTGTTGTTGTTGAAGAAAGAAGTTCATTTGATGTTACATCTTCAGTAATTAGGCCTACTTCTAATACGGACGTTGTGCATGTATTGAATGTTTTGATAGGCCATACAAAAGTTTTTAAACCATTTATATTTTTTTTGTCATTATTGAAATTGTACATGCTTAATAACTTAATAACACAATATATATTACAGTGTAAACATGTTAGCAAACATGATAGTAATAATAACAGCAGGCAAGTAGTTAGAAGTTGGTAAAAAAGCTAGATCTAGAACATTAAAAATCAATTTAACTCATGGCTCAAACATGAACTGTCAAACTTGGTTGTGTGAATTTTAGTGTCCTACTCAGTCATGTGGTTATCAGGGAAAACCCATAGATTAAAAAAAAAAAAACCTACTGTTGCGTAGTTTTTCCCAGCCCATATTTTTACTCTAGGCTACCCTATGGTCATAAATTCTCATTCTTCTCTCAACACGTAACGGTATGTTTTCAATAACCTCACTAATGTAAGAAGGATGGATAAGCTATACACTGATGGCAGTTTGGTCTCTCATAGTTAAGTCTATTGTCAGAATACACTAAAATATGAAAAGTGCGCACTTTGCCCCCGGCTACTGTATAATTTAAATATAATTAGAGGTACTATTTCTTGTTTCTGAGATGAATGTGTGAATACAAAAACTTTAAAAAAATTAATTCCGTCCAAATGCTAAAATTACTCAGTAGCGAATGAGATATATCTATTACATCAATTATCATAAGTTTTGTTTATTTGATCATCAGAAATTCCAAGCAATTAAGTTTTTATTTCCTATGTTCATTGGGGTATTTCTGCAGATCTATTTTCCTGCCCAGAAGATTTCAATTCTCAGTGACAATAAATTTTTGTGAAAATAATCTTTCTACTCAGAATAGGTTTTTTGTATGTATGTGGATGGCACGTTCCACCATTTTGTTTGCAGACATTCAATCACATGAACACCTTCAATCATTTGATGGTATCAGGTATGGCCACTTTTGACCACACAGTCTATAGGGTCTATGACTGCGACTTCAATATGATCATGTAGTGCCAGTAACTGTAGTTGCTGTACATTATATCAATGTTTATATAAGTGTTTATATTAATGTTTATATCAATCTTTATATTAATGTTTATATCAGTGTTTATATCAATGTTTATATAAGTGTTTATATTAATGTTATATCAGTGTTTATATCAGTGTTTATATCTGTTTATATTAATGTTTATATCAGTGTTTATATTAATGTTTATATCAGTGTTTATATTAATGTTTATAAAAGTGTTTATATTAATGTTTATATTAATGTTTATATCAGTGTTTATATTAATGTTTATATCAATGTTTATATTAATGTTTATATTAATGTTTTTTATATCAGTGTTTATATCAATGTTAATATAAGTGTTTATATTAATGTTTATATAAGTGTTTATATTAATGTTTATATCAGTGTTTATATCAGTGTTTATATTAATATTTATATCAGTGTTTATATTAATGTTTATATCAGTGTTTATATTAATGTTTATATTAATGTTTATATTAATGTTTATATCAGTGTTTATATTAATGTTTATATCAGTGTTTATATTAATGTTTATATCAGTGTTTATATCATTGTTTATATTAATGTTTATATCAGTGTTTATATCAATGTTTATATCAATATTTATATTAATGTTTATATCAGTGTTTATATTAATGTTTATATCAGTGTTTATATCAGTGTTTATATTAATATTTATATCAGTGTTTATATTAATGTTTATATCAGTGTTTATATTAATGTTTATATTAATGTTTTATTAATGTTTATATCAGTGTTTATATTAATGTTTATATCAGTGTTTATATTAATGTTTATATCAGTGTTTATATCAATGTTTATATTAATGTTTATATTAATGTTTATATCAGTGTTTATATCAATGTTTATATCAATATTTATATTAATGTTTATATCAGTGTTTATATTAATGTTTATATCAGTGTTTATATTAATGTTTATATCAGTGTTTATATTAATGTTTATATCAGTGTTTATATCAATGTTTATATCAGTGTTATATTAATGTTTATATCAGTGTTTATATTAATGTTTATATCAGTGTTTATATCAATGTTTATATCAGTGTTATATTAATGTTTATATCAGTGTTTATATTAATGTTTATATCAGTGTTTATATCAATGTTTATATCAATGTTTATATTAATGTTTATATCAATGTTTATATTAATGTTTATATCAGTGTTTATATCAATGTTTATATCAGTGTTTATATCAGTTTACTTAATTTATAACAACTAGGGTTACTAGCACTACATGGCCATATTATAAGTGTGTACAAAAGGGTGCATGGTTTGGACATCTTTGCTGAAATATTCTGCGTCAAAAACAATACTGCAGGGAACCGTCGAAGGAGGAAGAAGCAGAGGAGGACAAATACAAAAATGAACAGACAACATCAAAGAGTGGACAAGATTTTTTCCTCACTCATCTGCATTGTTGAAAATATAAATCACTGGATGACTGCGTGCTGAAGCATCAAATGTGGTACCCCTACGACCCGGATGAGTTACTGGAGTTACGATGAATTACAAGAGTTACGATGAATTACTGGAGTTACGATGAGTTACTGGAGTTACGATGAGTTATGAGTTTCATAGTTATACAAGTGCTTAGTCCAATATGTGAAGCACCCTGTATACTTTTCACGTAACTTTCTTACAGTAAGACTATATTTCTGGTATGTCTTTCAGGGTTTAGAAGATCAGCTGTTGAGTGTGATTGTTGGATATGAGAAAAGAGAGCTAGAGGAACAGAGGGAAAGTCTCATACAAGAAACAAGGTACAGTTGTTACAGAATACGTTTTTATATTGTGGCTTGAATTTATACAAGAAGATGGTCCAAGCTCTGACTGACTGAAACATGTTGAGGGACGCAGGAGATTGTAACAATGAGACAGCAGAGAGGCTTGTATGAAAAGTATCTATACGGTTTGAACAATGGATGTAGAAGATGGGTAGCAGTAGCTTAGAAATGAACAGTTGGATAAATATTTATCCTCATGTACTTGAATATACTTGTATAAGATATTATTTGAAGCAACATTGTTCTGTCTCTCTGTTATTTATGTTTCCAAGCAGGCCTTTAGGTCCTTGTACAAATATGAATGTTCTATGTTTGTGTTCTTGAGGATACTTAAATACTTGTACGGGATGTTCGTTGATGTTGTAATAGTCCTTGTTTCAATTGGTCCGTTCTCAGTGACTTGAGTACATAGGTTGAATGTCTTGATGAGATCACATCTTTTTAGGGGGATGTGGTTGGTCAAGCATGGAAAACCTGTTTACTTGTGTTACAAAGTGATTCGGTGCTGCTAGAAAGGACCTGGTTCAATACCCGTCTGCTGTATAATTAAGGAGGTAAAGTTGGTGGAGGAGGGGGGTTGTAGTTGGTTATCCCTTCTCATATATGGTCAAAGTAACTCATATGCCATGCTGATGTTTAGATGTGCCAAGACACAAGTAGATATCGCAGCTAGGCTGTAAACCATGACAAAACACATTCCATCTCTGGACTGCATTCTGCTAATCTGAAGAAGTATAAGAATGAATGCATAAGTCAATGCTATATTTATTTTTTGTCAGCTTCAATAAAAAGCTCCTGTATGACCTCGAAGATTCACTGTTAAGAGAGCTTGCGCAGTCAAAAGGAAACATGTTGGACAATGAGGACCTAGTGGATACCCTAGAGTCCACCAAATCTAAGGCTTTTGAGGTATGTATTATGTGAATTCTATTCATATAGTATCCGTGTTTAGGTAATACTTTTGATAGGGAAGTTATAATTATTCTTCTGTAAACAGTGTTTTTCGGTGGTAGTGTGATTAATGGGCCAGTCTCATAAACACATCTCACTCAGACTTGCTCATGTTTTGAAAGTTGACCAATCCACATTGTACTGTCCATAGCTATATATATGGTCTTATTCATCTTGTCAGAGGCAAACCTATATCAGATGAAGTTAATTGGGCCATAGTTGAACATGTCTTATCATGGCTAAATCTGCATCCATGATTGATTTTATCTATTATATAAGAAACATAATAACATGTCATCACTGGACTGGTGCACATTGTGTCTTAGCATCCATTCTTTCGCTCTGCTCAATATAGATTTTTCATATGTCCTGGTACCACTACACTTGGTTGTCTTGGCAAAAAAGTTCCCTATATAGTAGGTCCTATTTGTTTTTAGGTGCAGTCGTTGCTTATCCTTGATTATGTCAGTCACCTAAGTTTGTGACTGTGATAAAGATTATTTTTGGATCCTTCGCCCTCTGAAAAACTTCAGTGTTGGTAACCTTATCTTGTAATCATTGTAAATTGAATCAATCTCTTCTTTTTGTGAGTGTGGTTCCCATGTCTCAGAGTCATAAAGGAGAAAACTAAGTGTATATTTCTGGTAAATCAAGATCTTTGTCTCCATCGTTGACTTCTTGTTGTTCCATAATCGTTTCGACAGTTTACCACAATTGGTGGCAATGTTTCATTTTCAAGCACAAAAGAAATAAGTCCACACTCACAAAAAGAAGAGATTGATTCAATTTACAATGATTATAGGATAAGGTTACCAACACCGAGGTTTTTCAGAGGGCAAAGGTTCCAAAAATAATCTGTTGTTAAAAACATTATCTATTGTGAAGAGATGTTATGACTTGTGAAGAGATGTTATGGCTTGTGAAGAGACGTAATTTTCACATGTGAAGATATATTTATTTTGAAAAGATATTAACACCTGTAAAGAGATCATTTGTGAAGAGATATCACTTTTGAAGAGATGGCAACGATTGTGAAGTGACTTGCTTGTTATTGAAACTATAGTCATTTCATTTCTTTGTTTCCTGAAAGGTGACCTATAAATTGGATCTTGCCTCTAAAACAGCAGTGGACATTGAGAAGACACGGGACGGCTACCGTCCGGCGGCTATGCGAGGCGCCATCTTGTTTTTTGTTTTGACCGATATGTCTGTGGTGAACTCCATGTACCAGTACTCACTTGAAGCCTTTTTAGATGTGTTTATCTTCTCACTGAAGAGGAGTCTGCCAGACACTGTCCTGAGGAAGAGACTGGGTAACATCATGGAAGCACTTACAATGAATGTGTACAATTATGGATGTACAGGTAATACAGCAGAGCTGTTTGTATCATTTGTGTAGTATTCTATATCATGCTTTGAGAGAATGGTCTATCTATCTATCTATACGCTGTGTCCCTTGTTTGCCTTGCGAAGAGTTCTATGAAGATGGCCTTCTTGTACACTGTTTGTAAGCTTGTTCCTTTGATAAGAATGGAGAGAGTGGTTCATGGTCATAATAGGCAGTCTGAAGATTGGTGAGAAAGTTGCTTGGTCAAGTCTTTTCTCTGTATAATGTCAAAATCAGCAATCTGAAGATTCATAATGTCATGATCATGTCTTTTCACTGTAGACCAGAGGTAGGCAGTTTCTATCAATCCCATGAAACTGCTCCTAGGGTGTTGTATTTTATATGTTGTATGTAGATTATTGTACAGCTTCAGTTCAGTGACCATATTGAAGATATTATTACGTAGAACTGGTGTCATGTAGGAATGAAACCAATTGTCCCTTGACATGTGAGACGGTGTCATTGCTTACAGCAATAATTTACTGCTTGTTATTTTATTTGACTCCAAAAGTTAGGATGAGATAAAAACGTGTAGGCGAACTGTGTCAGCATACCATGAAAACAGTATGGAACTACACATTCCTGAAGACTAAAGCATATGTCTTACAGCACAATGTTGTTGTGTGGTTAAATTTGTTAGTAGCTTCGAAATGAAAAGCATAGAAAGTATTGTTACAATTTTTTAAAAATTAACCTTTAGCAAGTCTGATTAAAAAATACGAAACGTATCCCTGCCACCGGATTCTTTTTTAAAAATTTGCGTTAATGATGGTGACTGTTTTGAAAATGTGATAATGTTTTGGTTGTTAGAGATATTTAAATAATATTTGCACATATAAATAAAGAATTGAATTATGCATATATTGGCGTAATTTATGTACGTGTGTGTGTGATACCAGACATGAGAAAGTGGTAAAGACGTTTTCACAAAAAAACATATATTTTATAACAAAAAAAGAGGAAAAAAATAAATAAAAAAATAACTTACCTTATTTATCTAATTCCTTGGCAACACTGTAAACTAAATCACGCAAATCTGTTGTATTTATGTTCTTTCACTGCAAAATTATCAAAATATAGCTGGAGGAACTGTATAAAACATGTAGATTTGCAGTAAAATCCTTCATTGAGCTTAGGTCTAGTCATTTTTGGTGCCACTTCAACATATTCGATATCAAACGTCTACATGTCTCCAAACCAACGCTGCATTCTGTATATTCACTGCTGTGAAACTAAATAACTCAATAATTCATGATTCAAGCCATGATTCAATGTTATTTTATTCAAAATACGATGAAAGAAAGGTCTATAAAACCGGTCACATCATGGCATCGTACCGGTGTGCAGATGTGGTCAGATTAATTGCTATAAAATTTGTATCTTTGGCTAGCCATTGTTATAACGATCATGTCGGACGTAGGAATGAACCGGCTTCAATAGCGCATGTTCCCGAGTAACCAATCAGGCTGTTGGGCGTCTATTATAACGATATCTCATTGGATGGAGTATGTCGCCAACGGCGCTAGTCGCCATTTTGTTTTTCGGCGGCCGGAGTTGATATAGGCGTGGTGAAGGTTAAGCTTTAATTTAAAGCTGAATGGCTTAGTGATATTTTGAAGACAGAATTTCCAACTGCAACATAAAAAAGCTTGCCTAGACTACTAAATGAAATCAGTAAAGAATGAGAACAAATAAATGTGTTCTCTCAAGGATATACAACAGAAACAAACCTGATGTAAGTTGGTTTAGTTTTGTGTTCATTCAGATTTATAACGTAATAACTTAATTCTGATAAAATAATAAAACTATTTAATTTTTCATTTCATAGATCTTTAATACAAAGATATTGTCATTATTTATCGACAGGCATATTTGAGAGAGAAAAGTTGTTGTTCTCCTTTCAAATAACGATCAAGTTGGAGCAACATTTAAATCATATCACACAGCCAGAACTCGATTTCTTTATCAAGGTATGTCAGAATTTATAGGTATTTATCAAGGTGTGTCATAATTTCTAAGTATTCTGTTTCTAGAAAATCTAGAAATTATATTTGAAAGTATCAATTTGTTATACTTTAGTACCAGGATACGCTAAAGCTATATAGACCTATATATATAATTGATTCATGGTTGCTTAATGAGCATACCATTCCAACTTTTTATCAAATGTGTGCCGATTCAAAATTTTGTGACATCACTTCCTGCTAACGCCTAGCATTGGCTGATAGAGGTGCAGTACGTAGGAAATACTGGAGGGAATGAGCAGAAACTGGTCACCTATATAACCCAAACCCTGACCACAGTCCTTCCCCTCTTATACAACACTCCCAAAATGTGTCTTTAAATAGATACCTCTACATCCACACAATGATGGATAATTATAGCCAAGGGAATAGTCAATGAAAAACTAAGAACACAGATTTACATGCCTGTTGTAATTTATTTTGTTACACTTTCTGCAAAATAGGTATGCCCGTTAAGCTAATATGAACCATATAATTTTATAAAATAAAACTTATTAAAAGCAGTGATTTATTTTCCTTTAGGGCAACACATCTCTCCAAAAGAGTGATATAAAAAAACCATATCCATGGATTCCCGATGCTGGATGGGAGGATTGTGTACGAGTTTCTGGTGATTTCAATCCATTTTCCAGCCTAGTGCATGATATTATCTCACATGGGGAAGCATGGAAATCGGTACTGTCAGTTTAAAGTGCGTGTGTGTGTTTTTTTTTCCGCCCCAGATCATGATGTTCACAACTTTAATAAAATATCACGAAAAAACACAGTAGCTTGACAAGGTAATGTGGTTAATAACTTAACAGTACAATACATTATATTACAGTGTCAACATGTAAACAAACATGACAGTGATGATAACAGCAGGCAAATAGTTAGAAGTTGAAAAAAACTACATCGAGAGCATTAAAAATGAATTTACTTCATGGCTCAATAAATAACCTGTCCTTGAGATGAAATTTGAGAATCGGATATTAGCACCCGATGTAGTCATGTGGTTTAGAGAGGAAACCCATAGATAAAAAAAATCTGCTGCGTAGTTCTGCCCCACGCATATTTTTACCCCAAGCTACCCTATTTTAAAATAATTAACATCTTTTGAGGTGTCCTTTTTGAGTCTTTTTTGCTCAGGGATTTTATGACCAGTTGGTCAAATGGTAAATAGGCCAACCTGGGAACTGATGACATTAGATTGAAAATATAGGGTAGCCAGGGCAAGATAATACACTTTTCACATTTTAATGTATTCTGACAAATAGACTTAACTATGAGAGACCAAACTGTCATCAGTGTATAGCTTATCCATCCATCTTACATTAGTGAGGTTATTGAAAACATACATACGTGTGGACAGTAAAATGAGATTTTTAAAATATACAGTAGAAATCTGATTATCCGAATCCCAATTATCCATATCATATTTGGGAGAAATAATGTTAGAGCGGGATCGTTAACGGAAGCGGTATAGAGGTTCCGGGGCAGTGTGCATGTGCCATTATTGTGTAGTTTATTTGCAATACATAGTTGCTTAAATATTACTGTACTTTTATCAATAAAATTCCATTCATTTCAATGTATCATTGTATGTATGTACACTGTTTTGCTTCTTTCTTGAGCTATATCCAATTATCCGAATTTTTGATTATCCGAATTGGCCCAATCTCCAATTAATTCAGATAATCTGATTTCTTCTGTATGTAAAAGAATCAGCTTGTCCCATTTTATGGGGCAAGATGATGCAGGCAAAAATGTGATACAAACCATTATAAAATTGAGGGAGATCGCCTCCGCAACAGGTCTAGCAAACCAGCAAAATTCAGCATACATTTTTAATGCACTATCTTGCCCTAATAAACATGTGCTATCTTACCCCAAATCTCATTTTTAGTAACTATCATAAATTCCGATGAAAAAACAAAGCTGCTTGACAAGATAAAACACTTAAGAACTTAACAACACAACATATATTTCAGTTTAAAAATTTTTTAAATCACTTTTTTATGATAACAGCACGCAGAGTGGCAGAAGTTTTTTAAAAAAAATTGATCATACATAGTGAAAAAATATTTTTTTCACATCATTGACAATTGACTCGTCCTTGATCTATCAATTTTCTTTGTGTTACAGATTGGAATATCCGATTATCCGAATTAATTGGGGATTGGGCCAATTGCTGCCTGATCTATTTATTTGTACTACAGTAGAAACCCATAGATTCAGAAAAAAACCAGCTTCGCCTTCCTGCCCCAGTCTACCCTACATTTGAAACATGAAATAGAATATAATAGGCAACAGTAGTATTTAACCAAATGAAAAAAACCCTGTGCAACAGATCCGGTTCACAATGGAAGTAAGGAATATAAAAAACCCAAAGATAGCTATTATGATATTTAGTATGCAAACTTTAGAAAACCAAAGGTAGCTACTGTGATATTTAGTATGCAAACTTTAGAAAACCAAAGGTAGCTACTGTGATATTTAGTATCATGGAAACTTTAGAAAACCAAAGATAGCTACTGTGATATTTAGTATCATGCAAACTTTAGAAAACTGAAGATAGCCACTGTGATATTTAGTATCATGGAAACTTTAGAAAACCAAAGATAGCTACTGTGATATTTAGTATCATGCAAACTTTAGAAAACTGAAGATAGCCACTGTGATATTTAGTATCATGGAAACTTTAGAAAACCAAAGGTATCTACTGTGATATTTAGTATCATGGAAACTTTAGAAAACCAAAGATAGCCACTGTGATATTTAGTATCATGGAGACTTTAGAAAAAAACTCCTGAGCTACTCTATAAAATTAGTTGCTTTTCTTCTGTTGACAATAAACATATACTATCTTATACTTGTAGTGGTTTGATCATGACACACCTGAGCTACAACTTCCTATGAACTATCAAGAAACACTGAGCCCATTTCAACAACTGATGCTGCTGCGATGCTTCCGAGTGGACCGAATTTACAGGGCAATTATGAAGTAAGATAGCTAAAAGTATCTGTTTTTTGTCGGTTAAATTTTAGTCTTAGAGGATCATTAGTATGCACTCTTTATTCTGTATCATGACTGATTGATCATTTCATGTATATTTTTAAATAGATAGGAATGCAGCAAAACTGTATATCAAAAGATAGAAAAGTAGAACACAAAGCAATTTTGTTTTGTGATATTCCTAATGGGATTGGTTTGGCTCTATAGTGTGTATGTATTGAATGACTAGTGTATTAGGCTCAACTTTTGCCACTGGCAGTTGTGCATTTTGACCATTCTGAAAGCAATGGCAATCTACTGAATGCAAAATCTGCTTAGAACATCATTACAATAAAAAAATACAGAGTTGATAGATAGGTTAGCCTGGGGTAAAATACACGCTGAGCAAAACTACGCAGTGGATTTACTTTCAGACCTATGGGTTTTTAACCACAACCACGTGACTGCATAGGATGCTAACATTCCACTCTGTCACACAACCAAGTTTGACAGATCAAGGCCAGGTCATTATTGGACCTAATACATAATACAAACTTAATTTTCAAAAGTAGATGTTTTTCCTACACTAGAAATACACTTGAAGAGAGAAAGGGTTCAGTACCTGATGGGCTCAGGCGCTATTGGGACAAGGACGCTCAGCTCGAGAACGCCTTGCTCTCAAACGCGTGGTGTGAGACTCGAACTTGGACAAGGGGTACACGATGTCGGTGAACGACACCTCAGCTAAGAGGGCGAAAGAGCCAGGGTCCAACTCCTCTGTTGAGTTCTTCCCCTTAACCTTTAGCAAGCCAGATTAAAAAATACAAAACGTCTCCCTGCCACCGGATTCTTTTTTGAAAATTTGCGTTATTGATGGTGACTGTTTTGAAAATGTGATAATTTTTTGGTTGTTAGAGATATTTAAATAATATTTGCACATATAAATAAAGAATTGAATTGTGCATATATTGGTGTAATTTATGTACGTGTGTGTGTGATACCAGACGTATGAGAAAGTGGTAAAGACGTTTTTCACAAAAAACATATATTTTATAACAAATAAAGAGGGAAAAAATAAGAAAAAAAATAACTTACCTTACATATCGAATTCCTTGGCAACACTGTCAACTAAATCACGCAAATCTGTTGTATTTATGTTCTTTCACTGCGAAATTATCAAAATATAGCCGAGGGAACTGTATAAAACATGTAGATTTGCAGTAAAATCGTTCTTTGAGCTTAGGCCTAGAGTTATTTTTTCTGCCACTTCAAAATATTCTATATCAAACGAACAAGTCCCCAAACCAGCACGGCATTCTGTATATTCACTGCTGTGAAACTAAATAACCTAATAATCCATGATTCAAGCCACGATTCAATGTTATTTTATTCGAAATACGATGAAATAAAGGTCTGTAAAACCGATCCATCATCATGGCATCATACCGGTGTACAGATGTGGTCAGATTAATTGCTCTTAAACTTTTACGAATAGCTAGCCATTCTTAAAAACGATCATGTCGGAAGTGGTGGATGTACCGGCTTCGATTGCGCATGTCCCCAGCTATGTGCACGGACTGTGGTACGTGTAAATCTCACGATATTATCGTTGGGAGGGCCGGACCGCCAAAAGCGCGCGCTGCCATTTTGTTTCTCGGCGGCTGTGATTGATATAGGCTCGGTGAAGGTTAAGGAACCAGGCTCACGGATGAGAAACGGTTCAGTACCCAATGGGCACAGGCACAGCACGTCCAATTATACGAGGCAAGTTCATAGACAGTGGAACACCTCGTGCGAGTCAGACGAGAGCAAAAATCGTCTGGGCGAAGAGTCGCCACTACACGTGCCTGGAGACAGATATAGAGGCTGTCACAGGCTAAGGGTAGCCCACCCGAATTGTCAAGGCATGCCGAAATCGCACGGATATCCGTGATGGTTACAATGGAGCGAACGCAAAACAAACAAACAAACAAAAGTAGATGTACAAATATGTTCATCACCATTTATGATGGACAAACACACATATTTTTTTTAATTGTCTACAATATTTTTATCCAGTTTTGTGACACTTCTTATGGGAGAGAGATATGTCACACCTCCTATCTTAAGCTTCGACACCATCTTTGAGCAGAGTACACCAACATCACCTATTGTGTTCATTTTAAGTCCAGGATCTGAACCTTCAGCTGATTTACTGAAGCTAGCAGAGAGATTGGACTTTCACCCCTCCAAGATTAAATTCCTTTCCATGGGCCAGGGTCAAGAAGAGGTACTGTGCAAAAGCTCTAGTTTTAATTTTTAATCTATTTGACTAGTTGCATACTATTATAGCCAAGTTCTTGAATTCTAAGATGTCTATAAAAGTGTAGTGTAGTCATAAAATAATTTGGTAGCATATTTGATTCATATTTGAAATATTTAAAAACCATTTTGTTCTGTAAGAGTATCCAACTCAATTAAACATATGATTGGAGACGACTTACTTGATGAATTAGAAACAGGAACATGCCCAGAGATATGGGTGCTCATCAGCAAATTACATCTCCAAAATGCAAGTTGACTGTAACAGACCTCCACCATCCCCATTGTTTTGTCTTGTGGTGCACTCTGACAGACTGTGTTCTGTCCACCTCATTTCCTTTGCACTTGTGTCTTTGTGTACCTCTTGCTTGCCTTCTCACAACTCTAGCTTCAAGCAAGGTGACATGTGTTTTAATATGTCCAATTTTATCTAAAAGTGGGATTAAAAACTTATTGTATTGGCAACTACTAGGAAAGTAGACTTCCCTGTACTGCATTGGTAATGATTTTTTCTGTTGCAAATTAGTATTTTTCCTGGAATTTTTTTCTAGCTGGAAGGCTTAGCAAAACTATGAAATCGTAGAGGGTTGCTTAATTTAATACGGCTGTAAGCTAGCACTACATATAAGCTGGTCATTTCATTCAACAGGGAGAATTTGTTTCTGTATTTTATTGCAACCCTAAAGACATACTAAAATAAGATTGAACACCAACCAGCAGTTCAGATAGGTTTTCCCTAAATTCCAGAAACAGCACACTCATCATTGATAGAAATAATGCTGTTCGTTAGACAGACAAGTCTGTTGTTCATGATTATTCTCCTCTTGTACATGCAACAAGATGTGTTTCCTGGGAATGTTCCCATCAAGTCGTCTCTAAACAGACCCTTGGACCTTGTCCTTTCTGCTCCGTTCTTGCCTTCATTGCTTGTAAATGATGTTGATACACATCGCTCAGCTATCACAGCGTGCACCATCTGGACATGGCGTACATGATTGAATGACAGCTGTGACACTTCATGTTTCATTGGAAAACCAACGAATGGGAGTAATTTATAATTATCTGTATTATTATTGTTGCAGTACCGGGTAATTCTTCTTAATAACACAAAATATTGATTTTTACAACTTAAGAAAACTAAAGTATATACCCGGTATGTGTCTGTAAAGTATGTGTGTGTGTGTGTGAATATATATATATATATATATATATATATGCCTGTAAAGTATATATGTGTCTGTAAGTTATATATGTGTCTGTAAAGTATATATATGTCTATAAGTTATATATGTATCTGTAAAGTATATATGTGCCTTTCATGTAGGCCCTATATATGTTTCTGTAAAATATATATGGATATGTAAAGTATATATGTATCTGTAACAGATGGCCATTCGATTGCTTGAAACAGCAATTTCTCGGGGCCAGTGGTTGATGCTACAAAATTGCCACCTTTTAGTTCGGTGGCTGAGAGATCTAGAGAAGATTCTGGAAGGTCTTTCAAAACCACATCCAGAATTTAGATTATGGATTACAACTGATCCTACACCAAGCTTCCCTATTGGCATCCTGCAAAGATCTCTCAAGGTAATTCTAAACTGTAATTGGTAATTCTAACAGTGATTAGTAATTCTAAACTGTAATTGGTAATTTCAAACTGTGATTGTTAATTCTAAACTAATTATTAATTCTAAACTAATTGGTAATTCTAAACTGATTGGTTCTAATGACACGGGGAAGCAGCAGGTCATTATAGTCGATGTCAAAGTCATTGTAAAGAACTGGGTCATGAGTGCATGATTTCACTCCAGGGAAAAAAATACTCTTTATAAACTAAAAGATGCAAACCATGTTTTAACCCGCAACCTTTTGAGCACAAAGCGAATGGCTTAACTATGATGCCAGAGAGATTTCCGTGCCAAAAGTTACCTGCTGACAGCTATAGGGATCTTCATCGTCATAGGTCTATATATTTAATCATATTTTTGAATCAATATTTTAGTGTTCCTAAAAATAATATTTTCTGTAAAATCATGGTAAATTCATCTCTATACTAAAAGTTTGTGATGGTGCGCAAGGTGAAGGAACATACATAAACCAACAGCTCAACTGACGAAACTGCGAAATATGTGTAGTACTTCAATAATATCTACTAAATTTCTGTCAAAATTAAAGTTTCTCATATAAAACATGTGAACCTTTTTCTCAAAGTGAATCAAAGGTCTTAATGAAATAGAAGAAATTATAACTGAATCAAAGGTCTTATTGAAATAGAAGAAATTATAACTGAATCAAAGGTCTTATTGAAATAGAAGAAATTATAACTGAATCAAAGGTCTTATTGAAATAGAAGTTATAACTGAATAACTTCTTATTGTATTGAAATTGTATTGAAAGACCTTTGATTCAGTTATAATTTCAATACAATAAGAAATATAAATTATAACTGAATCAAAGGTCTTAATGAAATAGAAGAAATAGGTCTCAGGTGTAATTATAATAGATCTCATGCTGATGTTGTAGGTTGGTTAGTTAGTTAATCGTTGGATCATAGTCATTGCACTCCGGAAAGTCCATAGGTGCTAAGATGTCTCTTTGAGTGTATCCGCCATTACATGTTGACTGACGGTCCCAGTACGTCGTTGATTGACCATCATTCTTTCTCGCCCAAGAAATAACTCCTTTCTAGCGACACCACATTTCAAAACAAGCTCCCTTATTCTATTTAGGTTTTTAATTCTATTCTATTCTATTTATCTCCCATATTCTGTTTTAGGTGTTTCTCAATAACAATCTGGATTAGGCATGTACGTGAATATGTATTTATATATGTGTGAGCACGAATGGATATATACGTATAAATGTACACATAACATAAGCTGTTTGTAATATGTGTGCTAGATAATATAATGTTTATTGTCATTTCTATCAATATTTTTATTCACAACTTGTCAACTTCACCAGGTAGTGACAGAGCCACCAAACGGTCTACGACTAAACATGCGCAGTACATATCTGAAGATTCCTCCAACTGCTCTTGCTGAATGCGAACATCCTGCATTTTCATCTCTAGTTTTTGTGCTGGCATTCTTTCATGCTGTTGTGCAGGAACGTAGAAAATATGGAAAAGTAAATATAACTTTTTTTTTAAATTAAAAATATTTAAAGTCTGAAATATATTCCTAATGATAATATCTATCTATTGCAGTCAATGATGACAACAGTTTCAGACGTATGTTTATTGTGTGCATGTTTCTGGTGTGTGCAGAGATAACTAAACAGTCCAATTCTGGCACTGAATTCCCTGCCATATTTGTAAACAGGATTAGACATCTGTTTGTTTGTTGTTCTGCCTTTTGGGCATGTTTTTCTGTGAAGGAGTGCAGGGATGCTTTCTATAGTCTCCAAAACTCTATGTCTGGAAGTATTCCTCTAGCTTTATGCAGAAATACAGCTTCCTTCTCTGTGCTCATAACATCACAATATTCATCATTGCCATTGTATTAAAAATTACATCATATTGACATGAACTGTTTTCCTTTCATACAAATATGATTGTATAGTAACTTGTAAAAATAATTGAATATTAAAAGTTTAACAGCTAAAAATACAGGTACTTTTTATTCAGAGTTTCATAATAATTTTAGGTCAAAATAATAATTTGATAGTGAATTTTGCGGTAATGTGTGTGAAAATAACGCATACAAACAGCTGCATAATATATGTTGTTATTTATTATTGCTGCATAATATATGTTGTTATTTATTATTGCTGCATAATATATGTTGTTATTTATTATTGCTGCATAATATATGTTGTTATTGATTATGTTCAGGTAGGATGGAATGTGAGTTACGACTTCAATGAGAGTGACTTTAACACCTGTATGGTTGTACTAAAAACATACCTGGACAGAATGGTGGAACAGAATGACCCGAGAATCCCTTGGAACACGCTGAAATATTTGATTGGAGAGGTCCATGTGCTTTTCTATATTTCTCATTTTAGAAGCATTTATATCTTGTATAAATAAGTATTTGTCTGTTTATTATTGTTAGAATCATTTATTTATATCAATTACAGATAATTGTTTGTTGAAAGTATTTATTTCTATCTGGTGTAGGCCTAAGTAGTTATTTATCACTGTAGTGAAATTCATACATACAATCTCTACAATAAAATTATGATTCAGAAATGTGGGTAATGAAAAACAACTAAAGAAAAAATGTGGATATATAGAAGAATAGCGAGGATTTTATGGCCAGAGACAACAAAGACAGAGGTTCTGACAACACTGTGGATGAAAATATAAGTATTATCATAAATAAAAATCAAGCAAGTAAAATATTTAGGACATATTAGAAAAATATGATACCTTGGAAGACATTAGTTGAAATTTGAATTTACGGGCAATGAGCCAGAGGTAGACAGAAATAGAAATTGGAGAAACAAAATATTGTCGGATGGACAAGTTACAGTATAGCAGAGTGCACCACTAAGGAAAGACAAATATTGGAGAAAAGTTGTAGCTAACTTTCAATGTAACATAGTCACTACACTAGTATTATCAAGTACTATCTCCTTCAATGAGGAGATAGTACTTGATGATACTAGTGTAGTGACTATGTTACTTGTATGCCAGCTTGATTACACTGGTTCTAGTTCCCTCACCACTAATAGCTTGAAAAAAACTCGCCCATGATCAATAACAGAATCATCTCATCACTTGGAAAGTTGAGGAATGCACCAGCTGTCATTTCTGCAGAGCTTGTGCTAAAGCAACATTAGACTTCCTTTCTAGTCAACCACTGTATGTCTGGCATTTTGAGTCTTGCAGATGGTCATTAAGCAAAATTAAGAAGCAATCCATTGAATATTTTCTCAGGAATGGGAACTTTTCAAGGAAATCATGAAATCACAGAAGTTTTTTGTTTGCGTCTTTCTCTTCCTTCTTCCATATCGTTAAAGATATTATTTCTGAATAACGTTGCCCCCGTATGCACACACGCAACTACTGATGAAGCATTGGGTAAAATCAAGCTCCGTGACACTGACCTGATTCATGGCTCATTTACCTTTACATAACTCTTTGCTTTCCTGCTCTTCCCAGGTAATGTATGGTGGTCGAGCTATAGATGATTTTGATCGACGTATACTCAGAACATATATGGAGGAATATATGGGTGACTTCATCTTCGATTCATTCCAGCCATTTCACTTCTACCATGATGACACCGTTGACTATTACATACCACAACCGGATGTGCCGTCAGCTAAAGATGAATACCTAGGTTGGTTATACACTGATACTTTACCAAGACTTTAGTAGCAAGGCATGCAGCAATAACTAAAATACCATTCCCCGCCAAAGAGGGATGTGTTGGGCTATTGGCACAAATAAAACGACAACACAAGTCATTTCCATTCTCTGGACTACATTCAACTGGAAATCTTGTAGGACCATTGTCCTGTTACAAGAGAAATCCAGCGGGAGTTTGAGAATGAACGCTGAAGAAGAAGAATAACATTCCTAGTCATGACCTGAACATACTCTAA